>CANTFL010000334.1:0-122046 GCA_947650285.1 Hyaloperonospora brassicae | reverse complement strand
TAGGAAGTCACGAAGTGATAATAGTAATGATACACTATATACACTTGTCAATGGAGTGACTGGTCATGTTGATGGCAACATTAGTCTTGAGATTCTCCCATCATTGGATACTCGCTTTGACCTTGGCGAAATGTCTGACAGATAATATAGCCAAGCCTTGCAGACAGAAGAATTGTACGAGTTAGCAGTTATTCGGCCGGATGTTGAGTTGAAATCATCCACGCTATTGGACGAGTCCGTCCTGGAGGACACAAAAGTGACACTTGGTGCGCGTAGCGGTTCCTCGATCCATAAGATCCTCTTGATCAGTTCTATTCTTTGGTTCAGGGATTTGAAGATGTGGTGTGTTACGACCCTCTGTCTGTCTTACCGCCTGATAGAGGTGTACGTCATTAAATTGACTTGGTTCCTGGAACTAAATACCACATAACACGGTAGTGGCCTTTACCAAATGAACAGTGTGACGTCATTGATGACTTCTTTCGTGCAAAGCACGCGGCCAGTATGGTTCGTGAGAGCAAACCTCCCTATTACACACCGACCTTCTGTGTCAAAAAGCTCAATGGATAGTGGCGCATTGTTCATGCTTACAATAAGCTTAATGCGACCACCATCCCGGCTCAGACACCAGTTCCGAGGAAGGATGTTCTTCAGAACAATTTGGTGGGATGTACAATGTACAGTGCGCTCGCCTTAGTCTATGGTTACTACCAGCTTCTCATGCGAGAAAGAGATATTCCGCTGACAGCAGTCAGCACTCCGAGCGGTATGCTCTGAGAGTAGCTTGTTATGCCGCAAGGGCTATAAATGCATCGGCTACATTCAATCGTCTTGTGACTCAACTGTTTCGGCCTCACCGAGGTTATGCACAGACCTACTTTAATGACATCTTTGTCCATAGTCGTGCTATGATCGATCGGTTAGACGTGGACAATCATATCGACCATTTACGAGTGGCGTTCGAGTTCATGCGCACAAATTGGTCGTATGCCACTTCATCTAAGTGCATCTTTGTTGCAGAAGAGATTCCTTTTTAGGGTGCTTCATTGGGAAGAAAGGCGTTCGAGCGGATCCAGCTAAGGTAAAACCATAGTTGATTAACCAATTCCTAAGATGTCAATCGACAGTACAAATAAAACGAATGCTGGATGCACACGTACATAGAAAAGATCAGGATTCAGTCAAACAGTCGCCGCGTTTTGGAGGGTAAGGCAATGTGTCCTAACGTCTCGTCGAGCCGATAGTCAGCGTGACAAACGCTTGCAACTACTGGTCGAAGTCCACATCGCGCTCGCTCAGTATCTTCATCTTCAGATGGGCCGAGGAGAGCAATACAGCAAAGCTGACAGCTCAACCGTCTGACGACTTGGCCTTAGAAATCCATTTCATCGCAGAGAAGCAAGTGCATAAGTGGATGACTATTTCATCGAGAAAATTGTGCAAATTTTAGCAGCTGAAGAAGAGCTAGCTCTTTGCGCTACGCGGGTGGCAATTTATCTCCCATATTCAAGACTCTACCAAAAAACCAAAACGGCTGGAACATTTCGTCGTAAATTTGCATTGCACTACTCAACGCCCAATAATTAGCAAAGGCCATCACATGAACGTCGGCTGTAACTTCAAAATTTCGCCTATCTGGAGCTTTGACGAATTGTTGTTGCAGCATAGCGAATGGAGAGCGCGCCCCGACCAGATTGGCTCAAAAAAGTCTTCGTCCTTGAATTAATACAGTATTACTTCATACACACCGATGTCTTGAAGAGAAACGGTTGTAAGAGTTTTTGCTACGCGAAACGCTTGCATACTCTTATAAACGCTGGGAATGGCTACTATGTGATCTTGACCATTTTCGTCGGGTAGGCTGTAATTCCTGTGCTGTCAATTTGTGTAATAAGAAGTCTACTTAAGGCTGTACAAAGATGCTCGTTGTGAAGCTGATGCTAACTCGACATTCCGTGAATTTTATCAAAACCGGTAGAGCGTCGCTAAAAATTAGTCGAAGCATTTCCTTCCAAAAATTATATTCACAAGCTATTGGCGCCGTCTAACTGGGACAAATGTCGATTCATCACGTTTGCCCGTGATAAACAGCATGCTCGTTGGATCATTGACCAAACATTGCAACGGACCAGAATCGCCGAGTGATCGATAGTTAGCATCGAGCTTCGTCAACACCAATTTACCAGGGCCAAGCTCGTTTAACTCTGTGGTTTTGGCTGCATGATTACTCGTGGTTTCATCTTCAACAGCTTCATATTTAGTGGCAAAGCCTTGCCACCCATCTTTCGGCTAAAAATATTCCCACAACGCGTTGTCGACGAGTTGTTGGTAGATCATGGAAGCATTGCGAAGTGTAAACGGCATCGCAACCACTATAAATGCCCCAGATCACATACATACGCTGAAACGTAACTCGCTTGTTCAGTCATCAGTACCGCTTAAAATGTACTGGCTGCATCAAATGATCACAACGACTTGTAGCTTTTTAGATATGTCAACAAATCGTCGACCATGGACATTAATTAGTCCATCCTAGCCGTATTAGCGTTGACGAGTTTACAATCGATGCAAACCCGGATATCAACAACATTATTCTTTGGGATGGTCACTATGGGCGATTCCCAAGGAATTAGGGAAAATCAAGTCAGTCTTGCCTTCACCAAACCTTTCAACAGCTCGAACGACTTCAATAAAAGGCGTTGTGGAACCCGTACGACCCGTTTCTGAATAGGATTATGACCTTAGACGTCGATATCACATACTACTCCATATGCTAAAAGGGGTAGAGCGTTACCTATGAAATTATGATTTTCTTGTGTTTCTTGAATACACCAATCAACTTCGCTCGTTTAGCGTCCTTTTGGACAGAGCATACCGCGTTGTCCCCGGTGCAATGCACCTTGTTTGATGCTAACTTAATAAAATATAATTATCAGGAGCGTTCTTGAGTTTGATGTAACAGGCCGATGTCGCCCGCCGTATGCTCAAAAAATGATATTACGATTGTAGGAGGTGTCGATGGGTCATCTGTATGCGTCGCATTTACTTCCTATAAAGCACATAAAACGGCGCTCTAGGCCGTCAAACCGTAACACGATCCTTCTTTTCATCGTACCACATCCGTCTCGCGATTTGTCGAGTCGATCGGCAGAAATTGATCCGATATCAAGTTTACCGTCTGTAGCGCACGGATCGCCAAGTTGAACTATATCGCATAAGGTGATACCATCACTTTTAATTCCCTGTCATGTGATTGAATATAATTGGCTCACAGAAGTAGAGTTGACCAAAATTCCTCCGGTGGCCGATGCGTCTTCCAATAGCGTAATGTTCTTAGTATCGTGTGCACGACCCATCTCGGTCTGGGTAGATCGATCTTCGATCCACTCCAGGTTTTTTTACTGTTTTGTCAGCAGTATATAATCTGTCATTGCAAACGTAATCATCCCATCAAAGAATATCTGTAGGTCGTGTGTAAGCTCGCCGATCGACCGAAGGCATTGGTTGATTCAATATGTTCGCAAACGGCTTTTGTTCTATCTTATATAACCGTCCGTATATCACATTTTCATATGCTTTTACCTGCCAATAGTGATACTTAGTCGCATGAGTTCTTGCTTAATGTTAGTCTCGCGTTAGCACATAGTGTGGTGGCCATATCAATACTGGAAAGTGTAATGGACACGAAGAACTTCCCGTCTAGACGTTCTTTAGCCGTACTCTCGTTGCCGTCCCTTTCTTAATTTACGTCACGGTAGGCACGAGTATGGTATTCGACGGATCCTTAGCTTATGAGTAAATTCGTTGGTTTTTTTTGTTGCAACTAAAAATATCCATATATAAACGGATCGAGACATCCAATGAGTTAGCCGAGCAGTCAGCAATTTCATCTCCGTATGTCAGGTCATCGACTTCTTTCGTCGACCTTGATGCAAATATGGAGACTTCGTCTGATGAATTAACTGCCGCGATGAACAAGTCTAGTCGGATGCCGGCTAGTTTCATGATATTCGTCCCGAGGTTGGAGATTTACTCCCGCATGATGTGGCATATTCACATGTCAAATTTGTATAACACTTTCCATCCTAGAGTGATTTTCTTTTTGTTTGTGACAAAATGATGACCCTTATATTTCCCATGTTTTGGAGATGAATTTGTTTGTTTGATGCTCATCGTGAGCCGTCTTAATCGTAGCTTTTAAGCAAATGATTCGCCAATGGCCGAAATGTTAGGGTCTGCATCCAAAATTATTTTGATTCGTTTATCGTTGACAGCACCCATGTCTAGCGCTCTCATCCGTACTTGTCGATATAACTTCCTCGACGACCACCATTCCAATCATTCTCCAGGAATCAGCTACAATCCTTTCGTCGCCCCGATTTATGGACACAGTCGTCTGTTTGTGTCCATTCAATCGGTTAATCGTTCTTCAACATCATCCCAATCATCTAGTTCTATCTCTTGGTTTCTCCTCCCCACTCGTAGATCTGTTGCGTATCCCCAACGAAGGCGAACACGAAGTTTGATTCTGATGCTGGTTCAATTGGCTTTGGCAGCCCGCTGTTATCCGACCCAGTCAGAGTCGTCTAGCCTATAATTCTATACGACTCTACGATAATAGGTCATAGAGGTCCTCTAGCACAGTCAATTTATTCACCGAAGGCTTGACGAACTTGGCCAGTCTTTAGAATCGTGCGAGCATTTGCACTAGAGACATCATGCACATGTTTACAGAGCTTGCACCGTCGTCTGCATAAATGAGCGTCGTGTCATACGGCACCGCATACACCGCAAAGTCCATACATGCGACGCTCTCGTGACTTATCGATTTGTTTTTGTCGGTACAATCTTTCACGTCGGCCGTACGTCTTGTTGACCGTGTTACCAGAGGTAAGTGGGATCGAGGGTGATATTGAAGGTCTACTAAGTTTTGGATCTGATTTGACTTTGCTTCTGCCCCCTACCAATCCGAGTCAGAGTCAAAACTTTAGTCACTCAGATGTTCTGGTGCGCTTTCGTCACTAGACGGATAGTACAAGTTGGTGCAACGGCTCCCTCTGCGGTCATCGAGCTCTGCTCGCAGATCTTTCGTGGATGCCGATGAAAGGGTGACGCGTAGACTAAATTCATAATCTCGGTTGCTGTTCCGGCCCAGGCGACCTTGTCTGTCTTCATCGTGAGGCATCCGACGGTCATTCTGGAAGATCAGATCGGCCACCTTGGCTTTTGTCAAACATTGACTCGCGTCTCGGTTCACTCCGATTAACACCATCATCATTTTCCGTTATCGGATATTCCGTGTCTCTTCTTTGTGACGACTCATCCCGTGTCCGGCCTTCGCTCGATCATGATGTTTCTTTCGTACTCACCGAGCAATCGATGACTGATGATTTCTCCACGCGCTGGATATCATCGAGTTGCTGCGTGTAGATCAGATCCATCAAGTCACCGGCACAGCAGTTTAATAGGAAGTGCTCGACGTGGTCGGCAGCATTCGAACCATCTTTCTCATACTTCATCTGCGCCTTTCGTGCATAACCTTTCAGTTGCAGAAGGAAGTCTTACACGTGCTAGGTCTCACTACACATCGCCGAGTGGTTACTCGATCGATAAGACTGGCAGAAATGCGAGTAGTAATAGCGTATGAAAGCTTCACTGAGCAGCTTCCACTTCCGCTGCGTCTTCTTCGGAAGTTGTCGATACCAATCCTTGGCCGCTTTGTCCAGACACAGCGAACACGTTTTCCGTTACTCGTCTTGCCGTTGACACGTCCCCTTCATCTCGTAGATGAAATGTTTGATCCATTGCGAGGCATCGTCAGAACGATAGCGCTTCCACTCAAAATTGGCGATATCTTTTAATGGCGCGTGTATGTGCTTATTTCCATGACGTGTCCTCTTTCGCTTCCAGCATCACCGTATCTCAACTGTACATTGAGCCTATTTGATCGCTCATCGGCCTCTTGATGATCTTTGTACGCTTCTTCATCTTCTTCGTAGTTCTCATCACCTGTCCTCATTTCCGTCGCCTCTTGATACTTCGGTCGTTGAGTCTCCACCGTCGGTGGAGTGCGCGGTGGTGTAGTCATGTGGATATCACTTTGGTTTGGCGTGCCTTCCACGCTCGAGAAGACTTCGAGTTTTGGATGTGGTTTTTTTGGCTGCGGCGTGTTCACCGGTCCCATGTCTTCAACTTATGGCACGACTTGCGCGTCGAGGACTGGTGCTGGTCTCATTTCATCCAGCAGCACTATGTACGCCTGAGTTCAAAGGTTCAAAGGAACGAAAAACTTCTTTCCGATTTGTAACTTGAGTACTTTCTTTAGCTTACGATCACTTTACCAGCTCGCTTCCTACCAAGCGAACCTTAAAGTTCAATATAATCAGCTTCATGGGCACCATGTCGCACTGGACCACATTTCTGATAGAAGAAGCACCGTGCTGTCGACTAGCTGTCCGAGAGCCATGCTGTTATGGAATTTAATTATCTAATGGCCCAAGTTCGCCCACGTTGCTTAATAGACTGACTTTAGCTTATACATATGGATACAACTGTGGCAAAGTCACTAATTAAGTTTCGGGACGTGGATCGGTGACCACTTAGTTAAGGCGTCTCTTACTGACGGAAAATGACAACAAGTGATCCAGCGATCCAATAGAAGACGAAAGGTGATCCCAACGGGGATCAACGATCCATTCCAACTGTGAGCAGAATGATGGATATGTGATATTTTAAGACGAGGAGTAGAAAGAAATGTTTTTAATGGACCAATCTGGGACGAGACGCAGATACAGATAATTTACACGGTGTGACCTGGGACAAAGGAAGATATAAAGTCAAGCAACCCACCTGAAGGTTGGTCAAGGACAATAACGTGTATGTTGAAGCAGGTGAAGACCGGGTCACAAATCTACACGAAAGAGCCTCTTGGTTCATGAATATTTGGGACATATAATTGACCGATATCGACAACGGTCGTAAATATTGTAGCAGAATTACTCTGGGAAAGGTACATCTGGGACCAGGTGTTGCGATGTGGCTCTGTGACGAAGGTGTAGTATCCTGAAGATCGGTGATACTCTTTATCGGTATCACAAGGTGAGTAATGATTTTGGTTAATTATAGCCCGATCTGGAAACATCAATACGCATGGGCGTCCAGGGAGATATTGTAAGACATATGGAGGGTCTCGTGGATCCGATAAACCCGAAAGGGTGGTATTGGAGCATGTACAATAAACAGAAGAATATCTACTGCTAATTTTACCGAGTCGATCCTCAACAATCTGAAATTGGGCACTAGATCGGTCATGTTCTCGGTTGATTATGGATATATCGTTGATGGAGCTATCAGATCATGATTATTATGCTTATTAAGGTCCATAAGTGATGGCTTAAGAGTTCAGACCGAAAGAGCCATTGGAAGCGGGTTAAATTGACGTCGCAAAATGTATTTAGACAAATTTGGTATTTGGGTACTATTCAGTGCTCTCCGGTACCAAAAATGGGAATGTGGTGCCGTTTTTGGAGTTTGGGCTATTTTAGTGTTCTAAGTACGATACCTGGAATGCTGACGCTATCATTGAATCAGAAGTCACGAAATTTTGACACAAGTTCAAGGGCAAGATCTGTCTTAGAGCAATAATAGTATGAGGAGCGATCTACAATCAGGATAGGCGTAAAGATAGTTTGGCTGGTAGTTTGGTTGGTAAATACACAGACTTGAACTCTACTTATCGACTCACGACGCGCGTCCCCCCTTCTTTTCCGGGCAATATTTATTTGGCTTTCCCGGCGATTTAAGGCACGCGTGTTGCAAGGAAATCGTGACCGACCTTGGATTGTTGACAGAGGTCGAGAAGAGCGATCCCGGAAGATCTGGTCCGGATCGATCAAGTAATTACAGTCAACTCGAGTACTAGGGTAGCAGCAAAAACGGGAAAGGACATGACACAAGATCGCGAGACAACTCAAGTGGTTCGAAGATCTGACAAAGGAGTTCAAGACAAGATTGAGCAAGATGGAAAGGATCTACCGGATAAACCGGCACGTTTCATAATGGCGAAACAGGAATCCTATCTGGCCCAAGCTACGCACATCCGACAAGATTGGCCGATCCTTAGACCAGATCGCTCCGATATCGAGACAAGGCTGACGCAAGACTATCATTTGCTGAGTAAAGATTTCCGCACAGCAAAGACTCCAACCCCGAAAACAAATCAAGTTGGTGTGATCCTAGATCAAGATCGCAGAAACCCTGTTCGTGGTGTGGAGATTTCCGCACCGAAAGCAAACTTTCTCCCGAAAACCTAAGCGAGATCTACATCTCTAAAGGCCATTACGAAGAGCTCCAACTAGCCCAACAGACGGGTACAAAAGGTGAGCACATAGCTATACAACAAGGCACGGATTGAAGTACCCCCTCCGTATGTCAGAAATTCTGGGGGAGCGGAAGATCGACCCCCACACAAGCGATTTTGAGAGATCAACTTAAACAAACAACGACTCTTCTTGATTTTCTCGGCTAGTCGGCACAGAGACGACTATTTATAGTCTCTCGGCATTATTCGTAGCCCTGGGATCTAGCGGAGGTTGCTTACCAAGGAGTCAAACTTTGACCTCTATTTTCGGATACGTCGTGCACGTCGGCTTGACGTCTATCAATCCACGAAAGTTGCTGACGAGGCTATTGTGCAGCAAACATTATTGCGCTTTCAGACTAGATGAAGCGTCCTCGTTGTCGTTGTTGTGTCCATATCACTCCCTATTATGATCACTCGCCCTGAAGTTGCCGATTGAAATAGCTCGGTCCACCAGTGTGTCCGCGTATTTCATCTTCGCTTTCGACGAGTTTAATTCGGCGCGCGAAGTCCATCCTGTTGTCGCCGGGCGCTTGCCAATTGTGCTGACGATTTGAGGATCACAACTCTCCTTAAATGTTTGGTACCTGCTAAAACAATCGCAAACCCTAAATTGGAAACTCGAGAACAAGTTGTGGTACATAAGTCAGTGAGATATGGGGCAATATAGTTAAACGTGAAAACACAAAAATCGCCGAACTAGTCGGCGAAGTTTGGTTGTACGTCAGGTCAAATATCTTCGCGGTCCGCCTCTTCGGGTTTGGTTGTAGCTCTCACCTTGCAAAATATCTATAACCACTCACACTCCGTTCCAGAAGACTGCCTGATCTCAGCAGCATTCGTCCCGAAAATCCTGCGACCTTGTACAATGGGTAGACTTCGGCTTTTTCAAGCTTTTACAGGTCACCGGGTGCAGTATACGCCCGACTAGAAGACTAATGGTGTCATTGGTAAAAGGTCTACCGGCTCGTCGCTTGACGAGTCTTTGAACAATACCGTCTATTGGGTCACTGGCCCACCGTTCGCGAGTTTAAAAGCGGTGCCGTCTACTAGGTCTCAGGCTCGCCGTGCGACAAGACTGATCCTTCGCTGGAAGCGAGTAATGCCCACTTCGGACCGACTTAATACTTGGAGCTTCAAATCGATACCATTACAAGCTATGCTCCTCGAGGCTCGACAGCAGGCATAATAGAGGCCACGCAGGGACATAACTAAAAGCGTACCCGTGTCTTAGACTTATAAATTCTACTCTGTATTGATTACCACCTATTCTCTTTCTGATTGAAAAAGAAACCTTAAGTGGTCATCTTTCATCCTTACATCGTCCTGTACTACTACGTAGTGGGATCCACAATTCTTTATCTTGCTTTCTCATCGCGAATTGTCTTGTCGAGTCTTGACTCATCGAGGCTTGTCCCGTCAAATTTTGTGTCGTCATGTCTTGGCTTGTCGAGGCTTGTGTCGTCGAGTCTCTCCATATTGAGGTTTGGCTCGTCGAGACTTTCTCGTCGAGTCTTTTCTCGTCTATTCCCCAACGTCGAGCCTTGATTTGCGCTTTCGGTACCAACAGGCTTCTTCCGTCGAGTTCTCCACTACGATAATCAAGGAAAAAAGAGAATACTACGTTCAAAATCTTATATGCCTCAAAGTGCACAGCAAGGCTAATCTGTGGATCTCCACAAATTTTGTTAAACGGGCAAGTTATGGAATTAGCAATACGTTAACGTGCCGATGTACGGTTTTAAAAAAAATGTAAATATAGATAGAGTGATAAATTGTTAGGTCATTTCACTAATGAACATGTCGCATTGGAACGATAATGTAAGTTACACATATTGTTAGTATTTTTTTGAACCACGTAATGATAATATGGCAATCCCTTTTGCCAGGGTGTCGTTTGAAGGGGGGTATCATTGGGATGGACATGAACCATCAAGTTCATTAGAAGTGGCTTCGGCGCTCAAAGAAATTAAATCTAGTCTCCTGCTTCCCGGGTCGTATCATTAACTATCGAAAATCAGGTACATGATCAATGGCTTTAAACTTGCGTTTAATGATACTGTCCGTCAAGACTAGCTGATCTCATCAAAATTTTCTCCATTTTTGAGAATTGTATTCATTTCAATATTTGTAATATGTAACTATTAGAATCTGTCCTGTACCTCCACAAAAGTTGAATGGGAACATTGCAAAGTCTTTGTCGGTCAATATAAGCCCGTCCGGCTGCCAAGCTGTCATCTACGGCGGCTATCGGTCTTAATTTTTTGGCAACTTAGTTTTTACGACGATTCCTATATAGCCCCTGCAGTGTACAAAGAAATTACATGAATAATATATTATAAATTAAAAATAAAGACATAGTCCCGCCATTCATGCGATCCACAAAAATATAATATAGCTTGATGGATCCAAAATGTTACTATAGTGAGTCGCGGACGCCAATTACGAATTGTGATACTGGTTATGTGATGTCGTCGCAGGAAATTTAGATATCTATTTCCATAATATTTTGAGTAAAGCAAAATTTTAGCTGCTGCGTCGAAGATCTCAACAGTCAGATTAGTAAATTATCGTCCGATGAATAGCCAATGATGCACAATTTGTATTTATTTAGAGAAAAATCTATCGCTAACGAAATACTTAACAAATCGAGATGATGGCAATCTTCCTTTTGGATTAAATTATACATTCTAATTAACATATTTATCCGTTGTTCAATGTTTTGCATAAATTCTGTTAACTTTTACTATATTTAATTTTTTAACTAAATGAATGGATTGGCAAAAAAGATGTACCTCTAATTCCACGCGGCGGCTATTAATTTTTATCGATTGTATCGGTCTTTTTAGGACCTTTATTTATGTGTCCTATTATAAACACCTCTACCTGGCCATATATTTTGGCGCGCACCAATATCTTAGGCTATTTAAAATTCCCTGCACGAAATATTTATAGCTTTATACACGAAACCAAAAATAAATTTATTTTCCCACTAACAAAGCTCGTGATCACAATCCATAGATTCTACGTATGTTGATAGACTTTTTAAGTAAACTAGTATACTTGTTTTCACATATAACTATTTCGATTACTCCATTTGTTTCAAAGTAGTTTACATAAAACTGTTTAGACCCCGAATGCGGCCATGTAAGTTAGTTTTTATCCCTATGATGTCGCTGAGTTACAAAGAACAGCTCTCGTTACCGTTACATATGTCGATGCGAGTTTCTCACCGATACGAATCTATTTGCGTGGATAACGCCTCAGCGCAGGTGGAACTGAGCACCAACTATAACGCCCAACAATAAAAATATGTTGTGAAGGTATTTTGCCTGGATTCAATAATTAAGAAGTCTCTTATTTACATTAGTAGTTTTTTACTTTATATGTATAAGCATTTGGACATCACCGTTCCTAAATCAATAAGTTTAGATATTTACGTCTGATACTTTTTCTGATTTCTCTTCTTGCTTTAATGCATCTCTCGACAACATTATATAGTACAATAATTAAATCGGCTTTGTTCACTTCCGATATATAGAGGATATGAACCCTCTCTTTGTTTAATAATTGGTTGGTTCTCTTCAGACTCTATTGTACGCTCTTAGTTTGGTCTAAGACTTTTATCGTCCGCACTAGCTCACGTAGAAATAGAGTACTTTTCTTTAGTTATTGATGTTTTTGGCATCGTTTTTATCGAGTTGGTGAGGGAAATCAATAAAAAAAATAATACGGGTTATTAGCATTTGTTAAATAGTTTAGATTTTTTGCGTACAATAATGACTAAAAGAATTTTTTATTTAATTTTAAAATGGAATAGCATAGGTTTAGCATATCAGGTCTTATTACAATATGCCCTATGGATTCTACCCGATGCCGGACAGAAAACAAGGGATGTGGTTTATAAAACCATCCTAATAGGTTTTTCATACTTAAATAATAGATCTAGGTATAGTGGTTACAAAAAAACAACAGTAGTTTTGCACTGAATGTATTTAAAATATTGAACGAAAAAATAAGAGCTTTTCGCCATTTTTTTCGATATAATTACTGCTCAACATTCTTCGTAATATTATATTCATCTTAAAATATATGGCAAACGATAACTTCGTGCTTCTATAAGCGAAAAAGTCGAATTGAGTGTCGCAGCATGACATTCGTCAAATTGGAAAATTTGTAACGTATATATACAAATATAAGTTTTCATATTATTAAGCGCACCGTTTTTTCTTTTATAAAACTGCACTATTGGGTGATAGATATTATAGCACCAATAACAAATATAGATGAAGAAAATTTAAATCGGGGTATCAATCGATACAAATACTTTTATTTTATTTATTTGACTGGTATGTAAGACGTAGATTGATCGGGGTTTCTTTTGCACCGTTGTAAAGCTTGATGTGGTAAACAAAACAAAAAAAATAGACGTGTACCAATATAAATTAGATATATCTATACCCATTTTGCGTACAAGAACGTCTAACTCAAGTAAAAAACCATATCTCATTATCTTGTATATTACATTCTAAATTCTATGCTAATACCCCATTAAAATAATAGTCGTGACCTAAAAAGATAATAGTTGTTGCATTTTAAAAGACAAGCACTACCAATTAGTGCTGTGTCAAATAAAGCGTGTGTCTAATAAGAGAATAGGGTTGCATCTAAATATTGATTTATACTTCTATCAGACCTTACCTGATTCGATTATTACTCGTCTTTGGCCCTGGTAAAAAATAAACAAAAAAGATGTACCTTATTAGCTTCTGAACCTTCAATAACAATAGCAAAAAAATTACTCTCGTCTGCGATGATGCATATCATATAAGATCGCCAGAAAAAAGATACTGCAAAATAAACAAATCCACCTTCAATCGACTAGCAGAAAATGTAAGAGGTTAAGCTTCTTAATTCAACTTGATAAGTTTGTAAATTAAAGGATTTTTTAGAAAAAAACATAACCTATGGGTTCATTTAATGATGACAAAAACAATGAGCACCGATCATAAAATACCAGAAAATAGAGCGCAGATACCATCAAAAGCTATGGTGAGTGTCGGGCTAAAACATGGTAGGTTTTGTGTGCAATATATTCGGTAAATTACGTGTATGTTTATCGGAATATGCATTGTCATTCACTAACAACGCGACCACTGTATCGAATATATTATAGGGTGCAAAAATGCCAGCGGTAATTGAGATAAGTATCATACGGGTGCATAAACTGGCAAAAAAATTAAACGCGTCATCGTTTGGACAAATCGAAATCGTTCAGTTATGATATATGCGCAGAGCCAGTAAATATTTACGCCTACCGAATAAAAGGAAATAGTTTAATGACGTCACTCAGAAACCCTCGGGTCAACCTGAAGATATCGTACTTCATACGAGCTCCTTTTCACTGCTTCATCAAGCACTTAAGTGATTAATTGATCGTGACGCGCAAAAATCTGAAAAGAATTTTCCTACATTATTGCAAATATTTTTTTCTGGCAGGATATACCTGCATTACGTGTGTGTCCAATTACGAGGCTTTAATTAGGGTCTATTTATCTAAATGGGGTGACATCGCTTTGTAATCTTCTTCAATTAATCTGTCACAAACGACCTAGAAGTATTACAGGATCAGCCGCTATGACCACGGTGAATAATATGATTCATTAAGATGCTGTATAAATGGTCGCTTGATTTAGACGCGGTTTTTGCGATTTTGATACTTTCTTTGCCTCCCCTTGATGTGCATTGACGCAAACAAATTGATAATCATCATGAAGTGTTTCGACAAAAAATTATAAGGTATTAAATCTTAATAACTCCTGCATTCATGATATCATGATGGAGTCGTGGAAGCCCGAGACAGACCAAAAACCAGAATGCCTACGAAGAACTGGTACATAGTCGTAGATTTAACGATACTGAAAGCTTCAAACAGCGTTTTTCCTAGAACAACAACTATTGGATAACTTATGGCTATAGTTACCATTCTTTTGCGAACCAGCCTGACAGGTGCAAAAATGTAAAAAAAATTATGTGATCGGGTTCGTGAGTAAACAAAGATTGTTTTTTTCTTATGCGAAAGGAAATGACTTTGTGCTCGGATGCTAAGTCCTTCTCCATAAATAAGAAATAAAATGCGAATTATCAAAAATATCACCAGTGCATCTTTATTGAATCCTTGAACCCTCATTTGAGGTCATGGCTCCCGCCTTCTGTATTATCCGTGGTCGAGTTTTGTTGAAGATTTGGGTTTCTCCGAAACGTTTTCTTGTTCAAACAAAACGAAAAAATGGACAAAAACTCATATACGGCGAGTTAATGAGAGTTGTCCCCGGTGCTGAATCGACAGAAAATTCTGGTACCAACCGAGGTAAGGATTAGCGGAATCAACTATAACCACACCAGTGCCTGGGGTGTCAAATGTTCGTAATCTACAGCAAATCAACTTGACTTCTCGTGAACAGACCCATGAAAAGTCGTCATGTAGAATCCGTCTCCGTCAGATATTTTAATTACATAAAACAAAGCGTGCAGGCCTTCCTCGATGATCCGACAGATTCAACAAGAAAAAACGCTTTTAGTCTAGTGTACTTTCGTACAATAATTTGAGGTTCATGTTGCGTCTTAACGGCGGTAGTGTATGATAGAGGGAGTAAATTTCCTAGCTCACCCTTTCGATATTCTCACCACTTTTCGTACCGTTCTTATACGTCCTGGATAGCAGGACAAACAATATTGGGCTGTTCACGAGGTTATGGGTAGGACTACAAAGTAGATGAGCCCATAGCGTATACAAACAATAATTTATAAGCTACTAGAAAACAGCCTAGCTCAATAGGCCGATTGTATAAGTAGCAATCAGGAAAAAGACAGCCGCCTGTCATTGGGGTAGACTTTGGTACTGGTTTCTACACCGGCAGTGACAATATAAACTTGACCCTGATATTGAAAAACTGGGCATCGAAGACTAATAATTTACTGATAAGTAGAAAGGAACATAATTTGGTTTTAATAAACGACATTGAACATCTACCACCCGAACATTAGAAATGATACGTCCTATGTAGTTTTTGGCGGCGCCTACGAATGGTAAAAGAATGTGAGTGCTTCAAAAGGGACAAATATATTCCACACAGACAATTTTACAGATCCAAGCATCTGTTTTCAGATAAAGTCATAATAACATAATAGTGCTTAGCCCATTGGCTAGAAACAACCCGAGGTGTCATAAAAATTATTACCCGCATTAAATATAGAATACTAAATAAAAAACTAAAATTATTATGCAGGAATAGTCTGCAAGATAAAAAATAATTGCCGTCAATAAAAGGGCCAACAACATGTATGTTAAACAGCTTGATGTGCTCATGTTTACGCACAAATTTAATTTTTTAGATGCTACGAGCATCCTATGACTTAACGTAAAATGTGTCAATTTTTGATAGAATTAGGGGCTGGTGTTTGCTCAGTTGTTTACGGCGATAGCAAAACCGTTTCGTACTAATACATAATGTGATATATTAAACATCAGTATTACCAAATAGTTATATTCCTGGGAGGCCGAAGATTAACTGCACAAAAAATGTACATTTTCAAATAAATTTGTACCAAAGCCGCACCATAAAAGACATGTACCCATCCATTGTGGTTGTATACCTGAACTTACCAGCCGTTGCGTAGATGTGATTAACAAAGACAATAATAGGTCAATAAAAGTCGATCAATCCATTCGGATGTATTTCACTAGGTATAATCGAATCCCACTCAATTGATGTACCCTTATACAGATGGTTAGCATATCACTTGATAAATATTAAACCTTACGGAACTTATCAATTAAAATGAGCAATTGTCGTGAATATTATACCGAGTCGCAAATTTCGCACCGAAACAGCTATTACTAAAAGCGACAGCCACTGCAACGTTTGTACCGACATCCGATAGAAATGACAACTAAGCACGAGAGAGACATTTACCTATACGAAGTTGCGCTTCGTCTGGATATGGTGGCGCGAGGCTCGACGAGCATGTTCAACAATGGTGCTTAGCTGGCATAGTCATATGAATATGTCTGAAGTATAGATAAACGTCGTTATCAGCCGTTTATTAAGGAGATATAGCGCTTGCTAAATGAGATGTCAAATGATCTATTTATGTAGCAGGTTTGACCATTTCTGGTTTATTGATCGTAATTTATTTGTTATAAGATGTAAAAATGGTCATATAAATTCCTGAAGTGTGATTAATTGACAAGTACATAGTATATATTCTTGTGAAACGGGGCAAATGGCTTCGTGGTTGTACGGTAAACGATTTTATAAAATCAAACTAAGATCGAAAACGGCAACCAGTTGTTCCAGGTAACGTTTAGCTAGCAATTGTAGCATTAAAAATGGTTTGATGGAATGCAATATTAAGCCGACCTTACGCAAGATTCATGAAACATTCTAAATTGTATTGTAGTATATCGTACACGCCATTGTCCAAAGTCTAGAGATCACAACCAAATCAACTTTTAATATGCATTATTAATGGATAAAATCCCGGACGTACCAAAAAATCTACAATGCTATCCAAGCAGTGTCGCAAATATATACATTGGTCATATTTATTGCGTAATGTACATACCATTGTACACGTATAATACAAACGGCGGAGACTGAACGATTCGGAGGTTCCACTTCTATAACCCGAATGAAGGTTATTCAAGTTATTTATATAGATACCGTACCGAGCTCGGCAATCCTATTATGAATCGAATACATTTTGTACGAATCGAAGGCATTCACGTTAAATGTACAAAAAATGTAATGAAAATGGCGCAAACGTTGGTAAAAATGCCAGACATGTAATCATCATATATAGGTATGTAAGACACATGGGGTGAATCAATACTGTTAGCGACTGAATCTACGAAATCAAGTGTAAGTATATCGCAGAGACGACAAATCATCTATCCAGACAGACATTGAATCGATTTAGAATGAAAACTTTTATGTCACTGGAAAATTAGTCGGATATAGAAAATGATGATGATTGCAGAAGTCTACGTAACTACTCTGTGTACCTGCGATGCATCCATAAGTCAAGAAGCTGTAAAAGGAAGGATAAAATTCGTTTGCAGTATAATTTACAAGGCCTTATGACGAAGCGGTAAGCAATCTCGACTCAATAATGCAATATTAAGACGTGACCAAATTCTGATATCGAAATGATCAATAATGCTTGCGTTTGAGTCGAGTAATTTTATAATTATTCGATAGCGATTAGAATCTTGATACACAAGGTTTACCGCCAGGTAATTTTTTAGCATACATCCCGGGCATCAAGTGATCGCGTTCAATCTGGAGCGTTGATAGTTATCTCTTCTGCGAGAAGACTTATACATGTAGTCTGAGAGAAGAGATCTTCGACATCTGATTTGATTTCTGGGACCTGTAAATTTGCCCGATTCGCAATTTCTTTGGTTGTGGCAATTTCATATGCCAAACCATTTTGGATCGATTACCGCTCTACCTAAACATGTGATGGCTTGTTATGACGGCCTCGGTGACCTAAAAATTTCGCAACGCAAAAATTTCATGTTTGCTCGTGATTGTATAAATTGTTAGTACCTTTACTAAGTTAGTTGCTTAGTTTTTTTTGCGGGTTTAAGTCGGTACAGCAAATTGCTGCAACTTTGAATTTTATACACAATAAAAGCTGTTTCGAATTCTGCAAGCTTTTCGTTTGTTCCCGATGGTACCGTTCTCGAATTCTTATGGGTGCAACACCATACAGATCAATCATTTTTTGTCCGCTATGTCTTGCCGGCACTCGAAGCAAAAGTATATAAGATTAATTGGTCACGTCCAAATTTTACCCTTCATCGGAGTAGATCCTAAACGCGAAATTTAAAGAATTCGATAATCAGAGGTCTAACTTTTCATTCCCGTTTACTGTGGGGGAGAATTATCGGTTGAGTACCCGGGATATGGAAATTAAAAATCATCATCTACAGTTGAAATGTAAGTGGATGTTCAAAAGGCGTCAGAATAGAAGTGTTGAAGTCACAGTAGATGCAAATTTGGCCGTAAAAGACTGTACACCGTGCAGTTATCCTCCAGTTATGTCTGCTAAATATCATTACAGAAAAAAGGCGATGCTAAGGTCTTTTGAATGTATTTTTACGGATGATTTGGGATGAAGGTATGAACGGGAAAATATCTGGACCCGCTAAAGACACGACAAGACTGTCCAAAAAGTGAGTAAGAGTCTTTATGCAAAGACGGATAAATCCCAAATGAAGATTTAGGTTGGTCGTAGGTGCTGTAAAGATTGATCGATTTTAAGTGTTTTAAAGCATGTTCACAAACATTTTGTTAGAACTTTATATTGCTCACTATGTCAGACTGCCAGTTTACGTTGGGTTAATCTGACGCCTCGTACATAACTAGACTCACCCTGTGTACCCGTCGGTTGGCGGATCTCTTTTTTGAAAGAATTTATATAATAATGCATATTTCGGCCTTTAGTTGATATTCCTGGGGTCTCCAAGCGTATATGCTTTACTTAGTGGACTAGTAGCTGGTAACTTGAGCCACTCGGTCAAGAGTGGGCTTAATGAAAATGCTTAGGAAGGTTGTCGCCCACGGCCTTTTATTGTGGCGTATCTCAGGGGTGGATACCACCTGTTCTTTCGTATTTTATAAGCAATGCGTAGGGGAGGCCAATCTCGAAAGCGAGTCTTAAGGGAAGGCGTATTAAGAAAGGTATATCCTATGATCGGAACAGGCAAACATACTAAATAAGTTTCTTTAAGTACGCCAAATGCGTGCCACGTCGATCCCAAATTGAGTAGTACATAGTATAATACTATACGATAACTTATTTACCATATATTTGCCTAATGACATGGATCTTTTTCGTAATTGCAAAGGTTACCTTGACCTTGAAGAAATGAGATCTATTATTAAGAGACCGGGTACCACTGAAGGACTAAGACCTAGAATTGAGGGGCCGATGTCTATCAATGACGGATTTGGTCCATCACAAAGGGATCAGAGTATACCCCAAGAGACCGGGTTTTCCGATTAGGGACTAAGGACGATTTCTTTCGTTACCGTACAATTGTTGTGATGCTTTTTATCCCCCTTCACCAATTCTGATTCTTCTTCTCTTACAAATGTCACATCACCTCAGCGACCCCCTTCATGTCAGATCTTTATTTCCGGGATGTTAATTCTATATTTCTTTATCAGTCGACCTCCTGCTCCACCACTTTCTGAGAGCACTCCACCACCTTAGTGCTGATCGAGGTCGATCGATCACAGTTGCTGATCAAGACTAAGTGCTTGTCAGAATCAGAGTACACAAATAGCTGACCTCGGATATGTAAATACATAATGGGCGTTCGCCGCAGAATTTTTAAATGCATACTCAAACGTTCTAGGTTTAATTTATTACACTTTTGACAGATAATATATATTCCATTGAAGAAGTGTGTTCACATCTGTTCCTGCTTTACTTTTTATCAGTTGACGTCAAGCAGTCTTTCTATTAAAATTGCGTGATGTTCTTCGGACTTCAACCAGCTACGCCGAGCTTGTACAAAAATAATGCCGCTGCGATCGGACGCAGCTTTATAAATATTATAAGGTGCAAGATGCGATACAATCAAATCACTTATAAGTCGACTTAAATCTAAAACAGAAATTAAATATATTGTGTTCATATATCCGGGTAAATTCATACCCATTTTTTAAAAAGCAAAACATCAATCGAGATATTTTCCGCTTAAATGACCCCACATATTAATTCTAACCACAGGTAAGCTTTGGATAAGCAAAAATCGACAAAGAGGAGTACAGATCTACCAGTAAACGGGTCACAAGGTGAGAAAGGCTTGACGCGCGAAAACAAAGTGGTCCGTTTATCGTCGAAGTTTAGGGTGACATGAAAGAGTCAATATTGACCCATTTAATTTGTGAATCTTCCTCCGCCACAATATTGAATATGTGAGCTTGGACAGAATGCCTACGAATACGAGTAGAATTCAAATTTTATAAACCCTAGATCGACATGAGCCGCTGCACACTTTTTACTATAGACGTTCCCCATTTTATAACGAAAATTTCGGCAGCATTTCCTTAAAATATTGAGAAGCGTTGCCAACTATTTCTATAATCATATTAAAATATTAAGATAAGATCCGCATTTACTGATGATTCTAAACAGATTGTAAAATGCTGAATGAGTGTGTTTATTTGAATACTAGTAATGTTTTTTTAATATTACGAAGAAGATCTAGACGTAACAGGCTACGTGTCTATCTCAAATTACCGCAAGGTTCATATCTCGGCGTCGCCTCCATATTGTTGAGGTATCAAAAAACTATTATTCCCTGAAGATATTTTTAATATATGTAGTCGGAACGGCAATGAGTCACAGATAGCACCGAATGTTGCCGAAATAAATAATTTTGTCCGTTTCTATACATTTATGCGAGCTTTGCGAACCGCGGAAACGATTCAATTATAATAAAATTGTACATTTGTGTGTGTACAATTTTATATTAAATGGACCGCTTGCTAGAAATGGGAGCAACCATAAAATACAGTCCTTATACCAATGAAAATTCGTACGTATCATAAGACTATGACGCTATTGTTTCATGGGCTGGCATTTTATTGGAGGAGTAAAATGAATAAGAGTACGCCGAACGACTGAATTTATCGTTTACAAGGGTTTTTTAAAGATTTTGCAATTATACTTTAATAAACCGTTTCTAGGATGGTATCCACTATCAACACTTAGCACAGACTTACAGATGGGAGCACCAAAAGACGCACTGTGAAGTTGCAAAAGTGGAGATGGCAAGGACAATGTTAATATAAGCAGGCATAGAAAGCTGTTCCCGAACTTAACAATCGCTATATAAGGTCAATTTAATACGCAAAAATATTGATTTATAACCTCAAAGGATCGATTTTGAATCGCAAGCTTGCATATTTGGACCATTTTCAAAACGAATATGCTCGTAATCTGGTGTAAATGTAGCAACAATCATTTCACGTGGCCAACTTTGCGGTAACTATGCCGTGAGAGTCAATATCGGGTGGCTGTATATATATAAAATGTGACTTTAGTATTGTACATCATAAATTGGAATTAAGTACAAAAATGCTTAACATGCCAAACGATTGGATACAACAAACGAGGCTGATCGCTTTTATTACAAATAGCCGTGTTACTGGATTATATCTGGGAGGGCGATAACGTTAAGACAATCAAAAGTGTTAAATGATTTTATATTTTGATTAAAAGCAAGGATTAATCAAACATATTTGTATATATGAAGCGAAAAATACCAATTCTGATAATATTTTTGGTGTATAAAGATAGTGTTGTCATGTTGCAGAATCTAAAACGCGATCGGGCGAGCAAGAATATGTATAAAGAAAGGAATTTTTATTAAAGATTCCGAGGATTTGCAAAACTCTGAGTATACAAGCGATAAAATTATCAAAAATTGCACATTATAGGGTAATGATTATAACTTCCATCGAGTGTCGAGTGCAAGGATCGTATAAAATTAATCTTGGCTTCATATCAAATGGTAAGAAGTCATAATTAATCTAAGCTGAGCGACACGAGGAATCAATATCCAACCATGATTTTTTACAGTTTCGTGATTAAGATCGTACAGAATACGTAGATATAATTAAAACAATCGTGGAGTAAGTTATGGCCTATATAGGATGCATTTAAATGTTGCACGGTACGGCTCGAAAAATCAAGCTGCGAAAGTATTGCGATCAAGATGGGTATGATTTTCCTCTTGCATCTACATCCTAAGTACCATGTTCATATTTTTACTGTGTAAGTACGGCTTTACACGAAAAAACCATATGGATGTTTGAGTAGCATCGGTCCGAGATCAATTCAATGGAATTAAATTGAAGAATCGGTTTCCATCGTGGTACACATGACGATTGCCGCGGTTTACGGGTTAGCCGAAACCTCAGATAGATTTAGTTTGTTGGGATCTTTCCCTATGTATTTACTTTTTCTAAAACAAATACATAAAGAAAGGCTTTCCCGATTCTTACACTTATAGTACAAGGTCGCCAGCGCCTCCAACAATATGTTCTAGATGAAGAATTCTTGATCGACTGCCACAATTTTTGCATTTTTTACATAAATATAATTTCTGGATCACAGAAAGGGTCATGAAATAAAAAATTCATTGTGAGGTTTAGAGGAGGGCCTCTATCAACATATGTACAGGAGAGGATCACCTTTTAGGCCCTAAAAAATCAAATAGCTGCTCGATAACAAATTTCGCAAAACGAATCGGGCAAACACGACGCAAATACCATAAGCTACATAAGAACAAGCTCGAGGCGCGCTATCGAGGTAACCAGGTAACTAAAAACTTACGAGCGATCGAGATGCAATCTAAGTATCTGAAATTGATAAGTGTATTTATGAATTTATATGTATATATGTATATACATAAAAATTTATAACTATATAACTATCAGCGAACGGAGTATCGGGAAATCGGAGGTCGGCAAGGTAATCGTTGGCAACTTAAAAGCTCGAAAATGTCAGTCAAAGAAACGAAGGTCAGATAACGGGAAGGCTACAAACCAGAGGTGGGCGAAGTGAGGTTCAGCGAACCATAGATCCGAGATCTGGAGGTCGGAGATCTAAACGATGTCGAGACGAAATTTAACGACCGAATATTAGCGAAACTTCGGTCGGCGAACCAAAGGTCAATTAACTAACGTTTATAGTGCGGCGAAGGATAAGATCGAATGAAGGTACAATAATTCTATTGGAAAAAAATCAAGGCGAAGGACTTAGAGCAACTTGAACAAGCATTGCTGTGTAGCAATCTTTACTAAGTAATGCAGAGAAGGATATCTGAACTACAAGACACTTTTTCACTCAAGGTAATTCTTTGCGCGGGCAAAATTATGCATGCCTTTAATTTGTGAGAGGAAGAGCTTTTGCGGGTCTTGAAGATTGATTCAAAGGAGAAACAGGACTGGATTGGCCAACGCTGGCTAAGAGTGAAGAATTAATTTCGTCGGCGACAAGTCGACAGTACTCCAGATTTATATTCAAACGTGTTCAGGTAGAGAGCCGGTCGACCTCAGGCTGCGGCTCATAATTCTTGATGTCTGAGGTAAATGAGCCCTGCAACTTATAAAACGCGTAAGGCATTTGATTTTACCCTTTAATTAGAAGTCACAGAAAGTGAACGATTATAGAGCTGCTTAAGATAAGGTAGGTTCTGTATAATATTGGTTACTAGATGGTAGACGAAACGTACAACTAAATTCAAAAAGGCGATCTGAGTAAAGATTCATTCTGGCTCACGATCCCGGCTTCGCGGAATAAACCAGGCGATGATTGATCTTGTGCATTGAGAATGTATAAATAAATTTTGACTCGATATACACCTATAACATGATATGCCAATGAAAGAAGCAAAGATCATTACTGGTATTCGCGACTTTTAAGAAATGTTTATGGATTCTTCAGCTTTACTGACCGCTTCTTCGACGCCGGATTCAAAACGGGATCGTGATCGGCTGTCAACGAAGAGGATCCAGATCGGGATCGGGGCCTAGACGTGGTAGCGAAAACTATATTTGCATCCGATCTAGTCGAGGGCGATAGTTTGCAATATTCCTGCGGCTTCGTGGTAGCAATTTCACGTCAGACTGGGCTGCAAGTGCTTTGTCATCAAAAATAGACGATCCTTCGCCCTCGGGAAAAGGAAAAAACGAAGCGCAACATCGTACCCCTAATGAAGAATTGGGCAACTTGTGGAATAAGTCGAATTTCAAATTACTCTGGAATTGGTCAAGGCACCGTCGTATTTCGATAAGGTTTTTGAAAAAAAGACAGAAGTGTCGGATATTGAGGTGATATAGCGAGGACTTATGCTACAATTATAGATTAGGCAGTTGTTTTGTGCCGACACGATAGTAAGCGCATGTAGGCATGGGCCGCAGGAGGACACAAAATGGTTTTGTCGACCAATGACGTCTCGCAATCTTGCTATGCATATATTAATTATACTGTTTTTTCCACGCTCAATATAACAAGTCAAATATCAAATTCACACATACATTAGAGTGACATCGCGACCAAAGAAGACAGAATTATGCATTCTTATCGCGCTTGTAACAAGGAGAGCCGACACATTTGATGTGCTCAACTGTAAAGCCATCGCATTGAAATAGTGCATTGAAAATTATGTCTTTGATGCGAATGCAAGTTGCAGTTCGAAATGGCTTTTAAACTTTATCCTAGCGAGAAAACATTATCTGTTGCACCGCGTTCGGTCACGTTTTTCTTTCCATCAGCTTCCGAATGATTGCTATCTCGCATTTAAATCTTTCTTGTACAATTAGTCGCTCTTGTCTTAGTACGATTCAGTCCTATACAAATGCGTGATTTATCAAGTCGAATGATAACGATCAAACATCCCCGTGAAAAAATATGTTGGACTGCTGAACCTTTGCATAATACCGCGTACGCAGTAAGTTAGGTTTGCTTTATAAAAAGGACGTATTGCGATGATAAAGTGTATCAATATAAGAGCGCTCTTCTTAAGGTCTCTGTGGACCTTTTGTTTTTAAAGCCCAAAACCATAATTTATTAAATATAATTAAACTTTGTTAAGGTCCTAGTCGCTAATGTAGAAAGTAGGTTGCGCCGTTTCCAATCGCGTGATCGATGGTTAGTAGAACAGGTACGCGAATTATTGGAGCAGAAATAATTTGCTTGCAAACTGAACTCTGTTAATATCATCCAGACTTTCGTATTGGTTCAGGAACGATATCGCTAAAAGTATTGCGATTTTAAATCCACAATAGCAGCCGCTATAATAGTTGCAGGGAAAAGGCCAGCTGGATCTATTCCCGTCATGGTCAAATATATTGCATATGTAAGTGCCAGACTATACGCGACCGGAATTGAAGAACTCGAGACGGCAATTGCAGTTATAGTCCGCGATCAGTTTTGCTTGACCCTTAAGTGTGAGCAATGGCCAACGACACGAGATTGGCCATCGTAGAAGAGGCAAATATATAAGCAAAGGCAATTTATTGTACAAATGCACAGCCATACCGACACTATATGCCGACGATCGGTGCAAAAGACGATTACGACAAATTCAGGCCCAGATAAATCTTTATAAAAAGAATTGTGTTTATTTGGAGCAACAGATAATTCCGATAGGAGTCTGATTGGTAGGAAGGGAATAGGAAGAAGAATTTACGATCGTAATTGGATTAAATATATCTGATAAGGTAGTTTTTTGTACATAACAAGTTGCGTAAATATGACAGCATATGCCACTGAAAAAGAGTTCTTTTCGAAATTTACGACCGGAAGATTATGTCTGTAGAAGATTATACATCGCAATTTTTGAAATTTTGAATTCGCAAGTACGAGGACAAGGTACGGTAGTCGTGTATTCCAGTATTTGTTATGAGACGACGAAGGTATGACATTTGGCAACATTATTGGTTAAACTAATATTAGTAAGAAAAGTTGATATTTACCTTCGGTCATGTAGCTTAAAATTTGCGTCGGCCACGCTATGCAATCGCACCGGTATTTTTTGATCCAGTAGTCCTATTCCGCATTAGGAAGACATTTACAAAGTTTTAATGAGTGGAAAGGTGACACCATGGCAACTACATTCTGCCGTACAAATTAAATGTATAGTTGCTGTTCTGGTTGTTAAGCTATCATCAATATTAATTTTTATGTACGTTAACCGCGTACGCGTCGACCTTTTTCCGAGTCAATCGTTTCACTTCTTGTCTTCAGAGAACGACGATTGCAATATATTTAAGATTGATATAATTTTATATACTTGGCGCGAGATAAAATAAAATCTACCCTTTCAATTGAGGTCGAGCGCAAATAAATTAGGTAAATTCTGTACTAGATTACAAGACGGCTTTAAAGATCTTTAAAAAGGCATTGAAGTATCAAGTTTGGACAAATCTATCCATAAATAAATATGTAGCCCACTTCAAGCTCCTGATACGCAAAAGCGAGAGTGTGAGTCAAATCTACCCGGTCGATACCAATCTAACTTACGGTCACTAGGGATCGACTCGAGTACACAAAAAAGGTGCAATGCGCCCTTACGACGGGTTCGAAGGTGAGAGAACGTTGCGCAACAACACAAGAGCGATTCATCTAATATGTATAAGTCGTCTCGGCAATAAAAAGCATTCGGAATCGCAACAGCAATGACTGAATCGACTTCAGTATAATTTCGAGGGAATAAACATCATCAACGCTTAGCTATATCATGGCGGTGGCAGTGTGCCATTCTTGACGACGTCGATTAGATTTGTGTCTAATGTGTTGAAAACAATGACATGTATAATATTTAAAAGGACTGAATACGCGAATTCAGACCGGTATCGCCCGCTTATGAAATCATGAGGATAGGTTGTTCTACCCAAAAGCTACGAAATAAATAGTGCAGCAAGAGCAAGAGCAGGAAACGACTGAAATAGCGATCAACCTCGCGAATAACTGTTCAATCAAGTTCTTTGTTGCATTTGATTAATGGCTTGGACCATAGACATAAAATGGATAAGCCGTTCATTTAAAAAGATACCAATCTTGTGATCTAGATGTTCAAAGATAGTGGTATGGCATGCAACGCCTATAATGAAGAGCTACGGTAAGTTGCGGTCCAAATCGGTTGACTTGTAATGGGGCATATTTCTAAATACACAATTTACAGTATCCTAAAAATTTAGCGCGATCCAGGTTAGGGTACATTTGTATCGGTGATTAGGACGGCTTTGCTCAAATTCCATTTTTGTGGCACAAATTATTTCGTGTGGCATAAATTATCAAAATAATGAGATTGATTTTGAAAAGCAGGGCTACCGTACCGACTCTTCCCAGAAGTATGTGTATTTGAGTTAAAATGATTAACATATTCCAGAGCACCCTAATATACGGATGAAAACAATTCGATCAAATATTTTTATTAAACAATGAGTCAAAAATAGTAACAATGTGTGTCTATAGGCAGGCCTCCTTATTTACGGGAAAAATAGTACTTGTACCGTAAAAAACCGCAAATAAGGTCACGGTTCTCTTGTAAATGAGGACTTTAATAATACGTCTTTTATTGGCGGCACCCTAATACATACCGGCGCTCTTGCCTGTCTACCCTCCTTTAACTCACCCTCCCCACCTCCCCTCTCCTCGCACTCTGTCTCAAGCACGCCTTATTACCATCTTCACACTCAACTCCCGTGCTCCCGCTATGCCGCGCGGTACGCGGCGTACTCCCATCAACCCAGACCACCGAGTCAACTACGGACTTTCCATCGCAAGTCGGGACGCAGCCACGTCGGAGGTCGTTTCAGTATTTTTTCTCTTCTGTATGTACTTTGGCCAAGAGGACACATACACGATCACCGCCCAGGAAGAACGGAAGCGGCGCAGAACCGAAAATATTAAGTCTTTCGCTAAATCAATTCTAACCCACATTTACGTACAGCACTTTAGCCGCCAGGACAAGGCTCGCTAGGACCAACTCAAGATCCTGGCCAGGGACCAGAACGCCACCTTTTTCCAAAGAGATGCACCAGTTAGGCACAGGATCACCATTCCGTCGCACTTGGCCGGCAAGAAGACAGAAATGCAGCTTTACACTAACAAAGCGGTTGTCGACGTCATCATCGGAAACCTACTTCTCGACCAGGACGACGACGGTGGGCTGCCGAACATGTGCAGGGAAAGACCACTAAAAATCTTCAAAGATCTCGATCCCATTACCGTTGAAGACCCAGGATTGGCCACAACCAAATATCGAATCGACATCTTGAATCCTAAGCAAGTCAATCTGGTGGCGGGATTCCTCAGCACTAAAGTTTCCTTTCGCCAAGCATAATTTCTGGTTACCATGACGAAAGAAGTCACCGGCGTTGCGGAGATCGGCACTTCCAAGGATGAAAGGGTCGCTCAGTACGCTCGCTTTATTCTGGCCTTGAACCTGCAACATATCCAGGACATCTTGGAAAATAGATGGGCAGTCTAAATTGCGTTGGATATGTCCACTCACATGTCGACTTCTTACCTCGATATCCGCATTCGGCTCTTCTGGCATGGCGAGAACCTCAACATGCACTTGATTGGGGTTCCGGTTTCCCGCAGGCATACGGCAGCAGAAGTGTACCGCCACGCTTTGACAGTGCTGGATGTACTCTGCACTGATTGGAAGATTATGCTGATTTCAATCTCAACGGCGGCGAACCGCAAATGACCAGCCACATTGGCGTAATGTACACGCTATTTAAACAAGCAGCATTTCCTGGCTTTTACCGCATCTGGTGTGGTTCACATCAATTGGACTTGAAGTTGCGATCGTTCTACGAAAAATTGATGGAAAATGTTTTGTGTTAATGCTAACAGCACTCATTGGATACCTGCGCCGTCGAAAGATCCTGAATGACGACATGGGAACGAAATGTCGCACACTCGCAGAAACAAGGTGGGAATCCATGTCAAAGGTCGCCAGCTGGTTCGAAACGCACCGTGTGGCCACCAGAGAGTACCTGGAGACGAAGAATTCGTCCTGCAAACCGCCGTATGAATGGTGGGTAGTCCTGATGTTCGTCGAAGATGTGTCCGCAGCCGCCACCGCTACCTTCAAGCAACTTCAGAAGTATGACACTCTGGTCTCACGGCAGCGCCAAGCCATCGCCGATTTACGGACTTGCTACAAAGAGTATGTCAAACCAACGGGCAATCAGCTTCTGGTCAGCGTGAAGACATCGAAAATGAGAGAGACACTGTGTCCGGCAACGATTTCTTCTCAGCTCGTGTCGCAGATATGACCACGTTTCTGGAAGACATGAATGGTTTTGTATCCGATCGCATGCAACATGCCAGGCAAGCTAGCATGGAATACCTGGCAAACAATTTGAGCAAGGGCCTGCTAAATTTGATCGCTGGGCTGGACGAAGTCGTGGCCAAACGAAACTCCTTGAATGGCTTTTCCTTGGACGTGTTGCTACTGGTGCTGCCGCACGAGCTGGTGACACTGAATGGACGTAACTTTACCTCTATTGTATGCGCACAACGTAAACGTCTTGCTGCTCGTTAAGCCCCTATTTCTCCAGGAGCGACAATGGACTCTATAAAACCGAGTTTGTGATCTCAAAAATGCTGACCGCAAGACAGAGCCCTTCCGTAATGCATTGGACGAGTGTACAAACCAATCGCCCTTCAGCAAGGCCTGGAAACTCACAAGTGATCGATTTAGGAAGCTGGAGATGTTTTCTGGTGGACTGGCAAGCACTTTTCCGGGAACGTCCTCTGTAGAGAGCGACTTATCCATTCTAAAAAGGGAAAAATACATCCATTGGATGAGCTTGACAGACTTTTTCCTGGAAGGCCTGATGCTCTCAAGGCAGTTCAGGCTTCTGCAGACACTAATATTCTAAGCGGAGACAATGAATACAAACACGGTCCTTGAATATTCATTTGTCCCAACTGCTTTCGCTCTTCGTAGAAGTTTAAATAAGGGCCCGTAAACAACCGTATCTAAGGTCGTACCTCGTCCCGTAAATAGCTTATTTACCGTATTTACGGTAGACCCGTAAATAGGGAGGCCTGTCTATAGGAAAACGATCCTAAGTAATATAAACAAACGATTTTCAATAAGGTTATTGAACATGTTTCGGTCGCGTATAACGTCACTTCTTGGATACTGATACATTTCAGCGACCAATCCTGCGTGAACAAGTCTGGTCTTAAATGAGGATCTTGAATATAGGTGTTCAATAGGAATTTCTTATCCGGAGTCGATTCAAAATCATGTGGCCAGACGGGTTAAAATTGTATGGCTGACATGCAATGTGTGGTTTGTAGTGATCATATTATTCGTACGGGTGCCTAAACAATATTCAGAAGGGTGAAGGCGAAAATGGAACGGTAACGTGCGGAATGAGTAAGGTAACTCATAGTGCGATTACGGCCGATGACTATATGAAGAAATATAATAATGGACTCGATCGAATCAAATAAAAATTAATATAAAGATGCATTTGTAATAAATACTACAACAAATTGAAACCTGTGCGTTATGAACTTATTATCCGGAATGGTAAGGAATATCTATAGTGATCATCGCAAAATGATTGTTACTAGATCATTGATGGCTCTACAATACATCACTGTGTTCAGGCGTTTATTAGATGCTCTATGTGCTATTCTGCCGTGTTCAAAGATCTGGATACCACACATGGACCTATTCGGGACGAAGATAGTACATCAATCGGATCCATATATTTACTCAGTTTGCAGATAAAGTGGAGGCCACACTAGTTTTCTTTAACATTTTTGTCTAAATGGATCTGTTTCGTGGCCAATTCTGTCCGCTCTCGGGGTAAAGATGCCAAGACCTCATCATATCGACACTGCGGGAGGTAGATAGGCAATAAAGGAGAGGCTACAGATATAGTTTGGTAGTTCCGGGACTCAATAAATTGATATAGGCGTATTGTAACTAACTGGTGAGCCATCAAAATTTCGTATGTATGTATCGTTCGCACACACGGAGCATTGGTAATTAAATGTATATCTGCTATACATAAAATATTATTAAAAAGATGGAAAGTCAATCAATATCAATGAGAGTACGAGATTGAGAAATTCGTGGCGAAAATTTATATGTCAATATGGCTTTAAAAATGATGAGAATTAGATAAGTATACTTTTCCGAGAATATGATCGAACTAACAACGCGAATAGAACAAGCCTATAAATCTTACGTTGATATAGAAAATCGATCAGGATGGTCAAGAATCCAGGGATAGCGAGGCAGGTTGGTGTTGGGAAACGCAATTCATATATAGTTCTTATAACTATATTACATAGGCTTCAGTGTCCCATTGTCATACTGAGCGCTTTATCGATAATGTTCGACGGTTCCCTACACACGCCGTTTATAAAAATCGCGCAGTGTCGTTACGAGATAGAAAAATTGGGATGGGTGTACCGACTGCAATAGATCATTACGTTTAGATCTGTCGGGTACGGGTATTTGAAGATGCGGTGCGACGTATGGCTATCGGTCGGAGCGAAATTATATATGCTATCTAATTTTTTTTGCAAGATATGGCTTATAATATTTCACGCAATCAATCTTGCAATCGAACTGAAGGTCTAGTGAGATAGGGCAACGATTGTCGAATTCAGACAGCGGAACGAATGTTGGATGGGTCCAGAGATGGTATTACTCCGTCTGGTACGCTATAAAGCAGTCGCACTGTCAGCGAACTTGCTCGTTGCACTTCCTATTTTGAAGGTTACCGTTGCGATAGCTGCGACGCCTTTTATTAATTTATACATAGCTGTAATTAACATAGGGTTGTCCAAACGCGTGAGTAGATCACCTTGATCGAGGACTCCATGTTCACGTCATTCTGTCATATGATTATTGTAATCTTCATGAGATCACCATTGTACTCCCCAACTGCCGCGACCATCATTAGCTGATGGTGTTTTACGTCCAGATGAGACAATTAGGTCGCCAATAAATTGCGATCGACTTAGCGTTAATCTAGTTACGTTTGTTGTGATTCCATATCAGCTGAATATTAGAGCTGCTCATCTGTTATACTTTCTCGCCTCCTTGATCCAAAATCGACCTCGCGCATCGAAATCGTTGGCGAGGGCAAAAACAGTAGCCGATTGTTTACGGAAAATTTCAAATAATACTGAAACCTTATCAATATGTATGGTAATTTTAAAGGTCGTAAGTATAGGCGAGCGCAGGTCCAATAATTTTACGTAGATATGATTAGTGTGATTTCAACCCTTCCGTCATTCCATAGCCACACGATCCGTGTCTTCAATTTGTTGACGTGAGACAAGTAACAATTTGGAAAAATGTACCTGCTTAAGTTCTATAGACTAATAACTTGTAACCTAGCAAAATACCTTGAGATCCTTCACTTCTCGGGAATTGTAAAAATTCTTGTACTAATTCTATAAATCTTTCTAACTTTCAACGCTGTTGTAGAGGGTACATGTATATGCTAGAAAAGCTGCGCGATATCTCAAGTCCACCATAATCTATCAAAATAAAAGATTCGGTATTTGATTGAGGGGCCTTTATCAACGTATATGTAACGAAATGGAAGGCTAAATGTGTCAGAGGTCCTCCCTGATACATGTTATATGGAATACCTATAGAGATTTATGCCGTTTGACCCCTCAGACCTCCCGGTTGTGCTCTGCGAGTACCGCGGCTCGGTTTGAACTCACCAGGGTCCACACCCCTCATTACACTATGGGGCTTTTCGGCTAGTAGGGCCTTTAGCCCACCCAACTATCACACACGCTTCGGTGCGGGTTGGCAGGGCGGCCCTCCATTGGGTGGTTCTCGTCATACCTTAATAGCCTATATCCGGCGCCCTGTTATCGAACCCCCCCTCCAGGATATCGACCCAGGTACCACTCGGTCCAAGCTTTAGTGGTCTACCACTAGGCCACTGGGGTCTGTGGGAGTACCTTTAGACGTGACGTAAGTTGAAAGCCATATTTAAAAGAGAGGGTACGGCTCGTCGCATGCTTTTGTATCATCAATGGGGATCCAACCCATATTGAGCTATTAAGATGTCGACACCCAAATAAATGGATCTATTGAAATCAGGGAAGACTATTCGTACTAAGGAGTTAATCTGAGTTAAATTCTATCGATACTTGGACTTGTAGTAAGTTTATCACGTGCACAGGTACACCAGGATACGACGCACTAGGCTCCTAACAGATTGCGTACCTTTTTCGAAAATATACACTTCGACCAATCTTGACTTTAATCTAAGGTAGCTTCGGACAAAGATCACGAAGTAGACGCTGGAGAAGAAACAATGATCAATATTTTACTGGGTATATACGTAAGTAAGACGTGCTTACTGAAGCAGGAGCATAATCATCTGCAATCTACCGATAATTGAGATCGTCTGTCAAGGTGAACGATGTTAATATGTCCAACAAGGAAGCCATAGCGACCTATGAACAAATTAAAGAGCACATCTGCACTGCACTTCGGTTATGCCTAGCGAAAGGCTATACTGAAATTGACCAAACTTTTTTGCGGAAGACGGATCAAGAGTAAACCAAAATTTTAGATTCTTTCCAAATTGCATCAAACAATAACATGATTAAAAGAAGAGACTACCCTTGTAAAATTTAGGAGTGGGAATTTAAAAGGTGCATGAATTAGGCCACATTTTTGCACGGACCGCTCGTTTGTGCATAAGAGTATAATGCAATTGAGATCTACACGATCGACGTGACTCCACGAATCAGTAGGCTATATCGATTCTAAAACAATTTGAAATTTTGAGCGCACTTAGGTCAGCGATGGGTGATTTGTGGTCAAATTGATATGGTCAATAATGTTATTCGATCGCAAATACAATTTGCGTCATCCGACCGTGACTACAAACCAATGGTTTTCGATCGCGACAACGATTCGGGGATATATGATTGCAACCGATATCCGCCTTACCGACACGAGCTCAATTTTAGATGTCCCGACCGATTTTGAACACCATAAATATATAATCAGTGCTCTTAGTCAATTTATGATAAATACATCTATAGTTTGCTAATTTTAGTTGTAAAATTTTTTTCATATCTGGTTTAACTGATAAAAATAAAACACAAATGTAGTTCTTGTAGTTTTCATGGTACAAACTGAATCCTATAACAGGGATTATTGAGTTCAGGTAATTTTCGAAGTTTTTTTACAATAATACGTGTAATAATTTTTAAATTAATTACTTTACAAAGCGAATTCATTTTATTTAAGATCATTTTATATGGAGATTAAATCCAACATAATTTTTAAACTCTGCAGTTCCTTCATGTACATAATCGTTTACGATTTATGAAGCACCTGATCCATACATCGCCTTGTAAGTAATCAGAGGTCTATAGCACTGTTGTAATATACATTCAGATCACTAAAATGTTCGCATAAACCTCAAATTTGGATGTGTTTATATTAAATTAAGACCTTTAAACACTTGGTAAATTGACCATATTAAAAGCAGTTCCTATATAGGCAAGACCGGATTGGTTAGACAAGCAAGAAACATGGTAGCATTTTTGACATAAGATAGGCAGTATCTTAAACTGGTATTTTGGTCGGCTACCATAGACTTCGGTAAAAATCCTAATACGGGTGAAGACTCCCCATTCATTTTTTATATTTTGGACTTTCCGATGATCGAGTACCCAAGCGATTACAAAAGAAGGTGGAATTTTTATCTCCAGTGTACAAGGCATTTTAAAGATCGATCAACGCAGCTTGCACAGAGGAACTAAGAATCATTTTCTACCGCATCACAATTTGTAGGATCGAACTCTTTATGCAATTCCAAACACGATAAATATCATCATCGTATCATGCATATAAAAACAGTGCGTCCCGTTTCTATAACGGGCACGTAAGGTAATGAAATCGTTTTGCACAATAAAACTATACCCTCCCCAATTGTCAGTCGTCTGGGTGTCTGTATATGGTCATTGTAATGGGGTTACACGTCATTCAATAGCCGATATAATTTGTATGATTCACAAGGAATGGGAACGATTGTAAGTGATACTAGAACACTTGATCAGGTGTTGAAATATGACGTGTGTCAGCCACCAGGTACAAGATCTTGATAAATGAATATAAATTCATAGAATGAATGTCTTTAGATCGGTACGTTTAGGCTAAGGCGTCCTATGGCGCAGAAACATCATAATATTCGATTGCACTATTAATCTGAAAGATATTCGTGCTTTGTGAAGGCGTCTCAGTTCGTTCATAAATTTGTTAAGCCATGCAAAGGCTTCGACTATGATCACAATGTACATTTATTTATCTATCGTAGCTTGCTGACTTGACGAGTCGTACTCTTTCAAAGCACTAAATTGAATGTTAAGCGGAAATGTTTTCTCTGGATAGGAGCGATACTAGTTTCGCTTTAGTCATTATAGCAACACTAATTTTGTGATCGTTACTCCACAACAACTTCGAACATTAATAACGAGCTAGGATATTTCTATGTATCGAATGGCAATTAATTGTGAAGCATGCACTATTGAAGAAGTTGAGCAGAAATTTTTACGTCTAAGTGAAGCGACGCCGCCTTTCCTGCAAGATGAACCGCGAATATTCCACTTCGTTTGTCGTCTAATGACGCTCGTTTATTTTCATTCTCTTAAAGAAGCAAGCAAAGAGTGATCTTGAACAGAGTGACGATAAAAATTTAAACGCAAATGCAACGTGCAGATGCATATGTTACTTGAGTGCATTTGTACTGATAGGATGTGAGTTTTCCGTACAGATGAGAGACTGCCTAGTTTTAGACAATGATACGACAGTAACCAGATAAACCCTATAAATTCGATTTTTGTTTGAGTTGGTAGTCGTTGGACACTCGGCGATGGTTTTAACCTTGCCCGTATCAACATTAAGACATTTAGCTGAAACTATATGATCATTAGGTCCGAATGATTAAGATGAGATTTAAAATTTCGTTATAATGTTTTTCGCTTTCAGTATCTGTATTAGGGTTTCAAAAATTGTACACTTTTCGCCCGACTCGTTTAAAATACTTAATAAATTGAATCGACAACAGTTCGCTTTCGGTAGCGAATATTATTCGCATCTGACGATAGAACACCAGGAAATATAGGTAGTCCCAAAAGAGCCACACGCCAATAATTGTTTCACGATGCTTGAAAAAGGCTATATTTTATGAATTCCGATTGCGATCCGAGTTTGATATTACTTTTGAGGCGGATCGAAAACAAACATATGAAACGATCTGGCATTTGATCAAATGGTCGATGATGCTAGGAAGAAATCGAGTGGGGAGACAAATGAGCCATATTATACTTTACTCACACATACCTTGATATGCTTCTATTAAGAATAGGATCTTTGTAAGTACATCTAATATAGTTGAACCCTGTTGAGAATACGATTTCCAAATAATAATAATTATAAAAGAATACGAATCCTATAAAGTATTTCTGAATCTTTTCGACGACAAACACGTCAATGAAGCTCTCCTATACCTTGAACAAGCGAAATGACAACGGTTGATAAGAAATGCATTTAGTTTTACAGCATAAATATATACAAATACGACGCGAAGGTTTTTGTTCTAACATAAAGTACATCATTGACACAATCTTATCTTATCTAGAAGCGTAATAATTGATTGTGACACCGTATCATCATAGTCATAACAGAGATGATCTTTACACGATACAAGATATAGATCGTTCACATCTTGACTTTTCTACTGAGGTCTGCTGCATTAACTTCTACTTAAGATCCATGAATTTTTACACTAGTAATGGATATGGAAGGCACGCACTCGTGCATAAACAATTTGAATTGTAATAAAGTCGACAAAGTTGTAGTTAAAATTTGGTAGGCGATGTCACACATTACGTTTTTGCATTGGTGGGTAAGTATAATCCATGATATAATTCTGATAGCAACCTATAACTTGAAAAATGTAAAATTGATATGCTTTAGATACGGTAGTTGCAACACCTTCTTTCAATGAGCTAGCACCAGTGGAAGTGGTATTCAGTCTTGTGACTTACGATGCACCAGGTTGTATCATTATCTAGTAGCAAGACGTTTTAAACAGCGCCACTTCGAATATTAGAGTGACATGTAATCCGTTTCACTTGATATGTTAGCAACCAAGTTTTATCATTAAGTACACGATATTCATATTTGACGTCATTCTTTCTTCCTTTTCACAATAATCCACTTCTCTCACCAACCTTGACTAAAGACGCTTTGGCGTTTTCACCTCTTTAGCACGAAATCAATATATCTGGTAAGTGATTGTTTATGTCAATGGTTATAAACATGCTTCTCCTTGGTTTTGTAGCTTGTAACATTGCTATATGACATGGCCAGGCTTCTTGCAGTAGCGAGATATTTTGGACGTAATCGATGAACATGAAATGGAATGAAGGTGTCTAATATATCCTCAGTTGATCTCTAGCAGATCGATAAATGTTTATAAACAACTGTCTTCAGCATAAATTTTATTGATGATGATGCTAATATGATTTGATCGTGACGGGTCGTGATTTTGTACTGGTAGTCGCTAGATCTTTTCGTATCCACGAACCGGTCAATCAAAAATCAAAGCAAGCTTTATATCTTGTTATATTCTGGTACACCGAGGATAATCTATCTCATCACGTGTGAAATCAACAGTATTGCGGAACTAAATATTTTCCGTCCGATTTAGTTACGTCTATGAATAGCACGCTAATTTTAGAAACACGATTAAAAAAGACTACTACAAATTATATCGATCGATCTTATTTTTGAGTGCCTGCAATTTATCTTCCAAGCGCTAGTTGGTTAGCGATAGAACTTCATCGTTCACTTGAGCGACGAGGTCTTGCAGATCCTTATAAATATTTGATAAGCTTTTTGTAAGTAGTATTATTTTAAAATAGCGTTCATGGATGCAATATTCTAGTACTTGACTTAAATTATAAAGGTATATGATCTTATCTTGACTGTATTCGGCAAGTTGGTCGAGATATAGATCAATCATTTCTACATTTTTCCCGTAGAACTAAGGAAAGCCAATCCCTATATATTTCGCGCTACACTACTGTATGGCATTAGCACTAGTTGGTTCTATTAAACCATAATAAATAAGGCTTTTTGTAATGGCGTCACGAGACCATTCTTGAGTATTAAATTGAGTCACGAGCGCAAGACGCAAGGAAGAAAATCGCGTGACCTAAACCTGGTGTAGACAGAAAGATGATTTTGTTAATTCAGAACTCTGAGATATGGAGAGTTGTCCAACCCTGTCATGTAAGTGGAACCAAATATTTGTCCTATGATTAGTCACCGAATTAAATCTTGCCTTTATTCAAGCAATTAAATCACGATGCTCACGAAAAATTAGGTTGTACGGATAAGTTTTGCACGAAACACATTATTAAAGCAAAATCGGCAGGAACGTAAGACATTATCGCTCGCTACAATCTTTCCTAGTGTCGTTACTCGCAAACAGTTGACCCGATACATTTTGTAAAACAAAGTTCTTCCAAACCAGCAAGTGCTTCTAAATGTAATACTGGAGCAGAGAGCGGAGAAAACGACGACTCCAAGAGAGTCATGCAGATGGCTATAGGGGCAGGTGTATCTTATAATTAAAGATGGCAAGTAAGATTGAATTGAATGATATATGATCCCCTCTATTACTATCTGATCTTGCTCTCACACTACATCGAGCTATAAATGAAGGCAGGGAGAGCAACCGAAACTGCTTGACCAAAATTAAATATGCCAATGTTGACATGGTCACAACCTTCAGGAACACTTTAAAATAATACTTGTGAGGTGAAGCATAGTTTACAAAATTGATGATAAGAACCTGCCTCTCTGCTGGCGCCCAGATGACCCACTATCGAAGGCGGTATTCCGTTTTCGTGTAATAAACCTTCATCACCTTGTGTAACCGTCCGTAAACCGGGCTACACTCTTCACGGTGAACTCTTGTCAATGATAAACTTGACCGTGTTTCGGACGGGTGTAATTGCGTGAAAATAGTAACTCAGTCACAGTTCACCTCTAGATAATCGAAACGAGATACCTAGATCCCATCGAGATCTCTTTGCTTCAAATGAAGATCTTGAACTGCTTGACCTGCTGACCATTTTAACCCGTCTCGCGATCATGATCCATGTTGCTATCCTATTGCTTTCTATCGCAGTTGTCCTGATGTTTGTGGGCGTTCTGAACGCAGCTAGCCAAACAATCCAGATGCAAAACTTGTATAGACGATAGGCATGACTCTTAATGTCTTCGGAAGGCCAGATATCCAGCCCGGAAGAGCTGACGCGTGTATTTTTAAGTCAATTGATGTATGTATAATGTTAGCCATCCGAATATAGAAACCTACAACCTCGCCTATATAAGCATAAGGAGCTCGACAGGCATCGTTTAATGAATCCCTCTGTCTCTTGTACATCGTAGGCCACTTTCTTTATCCCTTACCCGTGACTAAGGTCAGCATACAGTATTGAATCGGACCCTTCTCAGATTGAATCTCTTTAGATCATATCCCTTTATTATAAGATCCCTTCTTATTTTAAAAATCTTCTAGGTCGGATCAGCTCTGGAAACGAATCCACTCTCAGATCTGATCGTATTATCGAAACCCACTTATTAAGGCTTCGTGACTAATCGAGTACTAGGGTAGTCCGTCTTCAAATTATTTTTCACACCATTCTCCGATCCGCTTCCCCACACATGAGTATTTCCTTACCATTACTGCTGCGAGTGTCAGCTGTTATGAAAATAATATGAACTTTTGAATTATGTGCACCGGATAGTTCGGTAGACATGCTTGACTAAATGAGACCTTAAAAAGAAGCTATATGCTTGTTGGTGAGTATGCATAATGTAGTCGATTCAGTGGAATCGACGAAAGCGTGTGTCATTATTTATATCGGATAAACTTCTAACTAGCTAACTGATATACCGTTGTACCGATTCAGTACAAGAATGTGTGATCTCAAAGTCACGTACACGGTACGTGCAGATGAAGAGACTAAATAATCTAGCTTTCTAACTTCAGGAACAAGTAAAATTGTTTGCAATATATTTGTGTCTTCTATATCAATCTTCTTCTACATCGTACTCAAACTATACCAACTACAAAAACTCATATGAAATTATGTCAACCGTCCATGACGCGCTTTCAGCGGCGATTGGGTTTGTTCGATTCATATTTCAAATAAAACCAAAAGCGAAGCGGTGCCGTATAGTGCCGTCAGATATTTTAACAATATTGACCTGCAGATAAATATTATAAAATGGTACCTTTAGAGATTATATCTGCAGTGACACATTTCGTCTCAATGAAGTTCGACAGAATCCCCCTATAACATTCTTGAGAGCAAAGAGTTGCATTTTTAAATTATTCGCCAATTTGTATATGGCAAATCGGTTGGCTATTATCTAGCTCACCATTATAGCATGAAGTATATACGATAAAACTTCGCCAAGTGCTGATCATCCGTAAGTTTTTTGATCGAAAGCTCTCGCACTCGGGCTTACTAAAATTTCGTATGTGCTCATATATAATCCGGTCATGTGCTCACTGCTTACAGTTTATGACGGCAATATTGCATTCGAGCGCATTGCAGCTCAAACATACGTAATGTCGTCGTTACACTTTCGCCGCGCCACGCGTCTTTTGAAACGAAACGGTTTCAAGCTGGAACGATATGTCGTTTTTTATCACAATTAGCGGGTACTATGTATGTCGACTACAAGGCGAGCACAAGTAGCACGCAAAATATAATTTATTTGATAGATGTTGATATCAAGTCTGTCACAGAAAAGCCGTGTGTGAAATTTTCACAACTCAGACCTCTACCTTTCTTGATGACTAAATCGACTTGTCAGGCCAATATGACTGTCCTGCTTCGTGATCATTCCATGACTTTCTCAGTCAGTATGCCGATACCATAAAATTAGCGGAGCTACATAGCTCCGTAATTCAGAGGAAGACTTGAGCGCTCAACGAGCAACTCTGGTTCAACTAACTCGACTCAGAGAGTCAGCAATCCCAGAGAGCTAACGGTCCCTGTTCCAAAGGGACCAAACGAGTCAAAAGAATCACAGCACAGAGTGCTCAAGAGCAGCTACCTTCACTGGCGTTGGTAGCTCTTACGATCCAGACGCCTCGTGAGGCACGTGTCGTAAATGGATCAAAATGGGAACTGAAATTTATTGCTTTCTTTTATCGGAAAGAACCCCTCAGAACAACGTACTTAATCTAGTCACTACTATACTAATTAATAGCTCCTAAACGATCTCGTAATTCGTTGGATGACTCACGTCAGACCCTGACAATTGATATGGTGTTCGAATATCATTTTTTAATGATACTCCGTCCTTTGTATACCACACCTGTTATGTAGTCCCGTTACACTCTGCACCACCAGACTGACGTTACCACGAAAAGTCAATCGACTTCTTTCCTCGAAGAGGGCGGTGTGTGTGCTACAACCTCACGGTTTGCCAAAACACCAACCACCATGGGTTCGTTTTTTCTCCTACATCGACTTCGATGAGTAAGTGGACTAAGGGAACGACAACAATGTCCATGGAGATGTAGGGACATCGTCCAGCTCACTTGTGCCTGAGGTGCGACCTCTTTCAGCACCCAATACGTTCGTTTAATGTGGTGATACTACCGTACCGGGGCGCAGCATCATATAACAGATGCAGATGGAAACATCATTACCACTCCGCTCGATGAGCAATAGGAGTTGGTTTTCCAACGAGAGAAGGATAATCTTCGTCGCGCTCGATTTCAGAGAGTCATTCAAAACCGGAGCGGGTATGTGTTTTTAACACCTGACCTGTAGCAACGTCTCCGCCAAACGGAAGGCCGTAGCCTTTCAACATGGTCCATTAGTCCAGAGGCTACGTCGCCAGAAGTTATCGCCTCGCGCCAGTCCCTACATGAAAGGTATCTCGAACCTTTCCTGACCACCCAAGGTCAATACAAGGCACACCTTGAGAGCTTGGCTTGTGGTATTTCGGTTCGATCGATTAGGGGCGTGTCCATCTTGTTGTTTGCCGGTGAGTTGCCTGAAGAGAAGGACAACCAGTTTATCCGTTGGGTGTAACGCAATCGACACCGCAGCAGCATCCCAGCTCTGAGAGAAAGTTTCAATGTGGCCGATGTTCGTCTAGAACAAAAGCTTCGGTACGAATATGCCAAGCTCAAGGCTAAAGGCCAGTTGCGTAATCGAACATGCTATGCTTCTGCTACGCCGGTTGTCGCGGGTTCCGACCCTTTGGTGCGGAGCAACCCGCTACCTCCCATCACTATTGTTGAGAAGCGCTCTCGGTTGAGGGATGACCCTAGCCACGATCTTCAAAAAAATCAACGGCGTATGGGCTATCCTGCCGAAGGGGTATCTCATACTCCCACGAGTTCTCCAACTCCGGGTACCCTCACCCCTTCACCATATACTGGTATTGACCCTGACGACGACGTCGTTTCAGGAGCTTCTCCACATGGAACTGGCGGTTCCCTTGCTCATCGAGCAGCGTCGGTGGTGGTCGGTATACCGAGGGAGGAGCATGAGAAGGTGCTTCTCGAGCTGAGTGGTCTCCGTGAGACATTGGGTAAGACCCAGAGTGCGTTCGACGCAATGCAAGCCCGCGTGCAGGCATTGGAGTTGGGTCAAGCCCGATTCCAGGCATTAAAGTTGGACCAAGCCCGGATGGAGGGTCAACTTGACCTCCTGATTCGGATGCAACAGCCAATGGCAAGGCCAACCTATGCGGCACAAGCGCCTCCAAATTCACGTGGGACGGATCCTGATACGGCTTAAGCAATCCAACGTAGAACACAGGGTGTGTGCGCAGTTTGCGCGGAAGGTTGAGCGTATGCGCAAGTCCCTTCTTGGCGACGACTGTGAATGGTCCAATGAAGCGCGGACGCAACTTTGTCTTGAAGACAGCATACACTACATTTGTGGGCAAGTTTCCAGCGTTGAGTAGAACTTGTTCTTCGACCTTATAACGTTCAATACAACCTCTGCCTTTAGCATCAGCTAGTTCCTTTTGCTTGTCTTGGCTATCAACCAGTGCGTCACGCACATGTCGTAAGACATTCAATCGCGTTGCGAGAAACTTGATCACCTGTTTTTGAACAGTAGCAGGGTTGATAACAGCAATCCGATCGGCCATCTCTTCTCCGCTAAGTCCTGAACCACGAAGTGGTAGCGTTAACGGAACGCGAGGGTGTGTGAGACCATTTACATAGAACGGTGTGTAGCCGGTGGAGGCATGCACGGCGTAATGTAACGCAAACTCAACGACAGGGAGCACCGAACTCCAACTCTTTGGCGTTTCAGCGCAAACACTGCGCAAGATGTCACCGATAATGCGATTCACTCGCTCGGTTTGACCATCATTCTGCGGATGATCCGCTGTGAACATGTCAAATCGTGTGTCAAGCACCTTGATGATGGACTTTCAAACTTTCCAGTGAATCGAGGATCTCTGTCAGAGATAATTGCCAACGGCAAACCGTGTTGTCGAAACAATCGATCGATAAACAGCGTAGATGTACCTTCACTATCGATAGAATCCGGCACCGCCGCTAAATGAGCCGTCTTGCTCAAACGGTCAACAAGGATCACAATACCCGTATTGCCATACGAATCTTTCGGTAAATCGAACAAGAAGTCCATACTGATGGACTCCCAACACCCAGAGGGTATGGTTAGACAATCTAGCAGCACAGCCGCATGCGCTGATGGTTTCAACCGTTGACACGTTTAACACGTACGCACATACGTGCTGACCTCTTTGTTAAGTTTGGGACACCAAACGTATTGGCTGTCTGATCCGTAGGGCTTCTCACGACCGAGATGACCGCTCACCGCACTATCATGCGCCTCATAGAGGATCCGATACTTCAATTTACCCTTTTATCATTAGGGACAACGATGCGAGGGGTATCCTCCACATCTGTGCTATAGCACAGCAGTCCTTGATCGATGGAATATCGATGTAGTCTCGCACGTAATCGTGCCCAGGAATCTATGTCTGAGTACTTGAACTCGTCGTTTCCAAGGGCCCGTAGCAGAGCTACACAGTGTTCATCCTTGGCATATGCCGAACGAATGAGGTCAGCGACCGACGACAACAGGGTCGTAACATTAGCAAGCTCATAGTCAGGCCTGCGTGACAACGCATCAGCTAAAGCATTCTGCTTGCCCGGCTTATACTTCACCTCGAAGTTGTACTAGGCAAATAATGGTAGCAAACGAGCCATTCTTTAAGCGAAACGTGGCGACTAAGTCGCAGTGCGCAACGACGCATTATCGATGTAGATCACAAACGGCTTGGATCCAAGCAGATGAACTCTGAATTTGACTAGAGCATACTTCATTGCAAATATCACCTTGTCACGAACTGGATCGCTCTTTTCAGCATCTTTGATCTGTCGAGAAATAAGCGCAATGGCACGATATTATTACTCGACATCTTCCTGAAACAGAGCACTGCCATAGGCAAAGTCAGGTGCGTCACAGATGCCACTAAAAAGCTGATCAAGATCGGGCAAAATTAAGATTGGCGCATGAAATCAAAGCATTTGAACAGCTATATATAGCATCGTGATCGGTGCTAGTTTTAGTCCACGGCACATCGTTTTCAAAGAGATTATACAATGAACGAGTCATGTCTGCTTAGATCGCACTATACCTGTGTAACTTATTGGCAAGACTATTCCAGTAACGTATGTCCTTTTTGTTCTACAGCGAAGCCTTATAAGCACGAAGGTTTTGGAAGTTGCTCGTGGAAACAGTAAAATTTGCCGGAATAAACCAGAGATATTTTACGAGTGCTTGCTTGTCGACAACGAAAGTAAATATTGAGGAGTACAAAAAAATGAAAAACGGAACAAAATCAGCAATAGACAAAAAAGTAACCGACTAAATACTTACAAATGTGTTGAGATTCGCACTTCACTCCATGGGGGTGATCGCATGCAAGAAAGACTCGTTGCGGGTGACGTTATCGAGTCACAACGAATTAGTCGCTTAGTTCAACTCGGTCCGGTAGTTGCACGTATACGGCGCTACAACGCAGCAGCGGATACGATGGTCACCGAAGCGTTGGAAACCAAATCAAGATAAGTAATGTAAGAATGAGAGCGTTTGAGCTAGCCGCAGCAGCTTTATACCAAACCAGTGAGTTTACTTGTTTAGCCTTCCCGGTCAAAAAAAGAAAAATAGCCGCCAATGAAGACAGCCACTACGCGAAGAAAAACTCCACGAGTCCGGTTTGCTGATCGACCGACCCGAGAACAACTGAACACCCTAAGCTGCGCCAGATGACACCAGGACAAGATCGACCAAGTACCCGAGTTGTTTAAGGTGGAGACATGCGGGCTGATTCCACATAGAACACTCGACGATCCGAGACTCGACGAATACCAAAAGAACACGAAGGAAAGCTAAGCTTCGAGAACCACCTAATTTCAAAACCAGCTCTCCGCACGTCGTACAAGATAAACGCAGCGAAAGAATTTCGACAGATCAAGATGAAGAAGAGAAGTGGGCAACGCTCAAAATGTTTTATGGATACGAGTTCGACAAGCTGGCCCATGAACATTTAAGCATGCGGAAAAAATCGTGTCGTGACAAGCGAGGTGATGGTGATCCCATGGAATTTGGGTCGACGCCGCGAGACGAAAGAATTTCTGGACGAAGGTCTAACGTTGCAGATGAAAGCTCCAAATATTCCATTAATGAGATTCTATTTAATTGCCATGACTCTCTGGAAGGCATAAAACAAGGACTCGTAAAGAAGTATCATTGAGATAAGTCCGGCTATTGCTGGTCAGGGTCTATATCAACGTGACAAAGCATATACCTGCATATGATAATTTCAGTACCAGCAGAGCACGCCTCACTTGGGAGGGCACTTCCCTATTACCGTTTTATCCGATCGGCCCTTTTAGGTGGTATCAATGAACGTTGTTTTACTTTACCAGTAAATCGCCGGAATTTACGGCGCTGCTACTGCTCCAAGACCACTTTACGAAATTCGTGGTTGCGAAGGCCATGAGTGCAACAGGGAACTTAGATGTTGTGCAATCTTTCGAACTGGCCATCTTCCATCGTTTCGGAGCTCCCAGCCTCATTTAACATTATAGAGACCAAAGATGTATTCGTGAAGTGTTTGAAACATTTCTCGAGATGAATAAGTAGGAATCAAGAGCTACGTGAACTAACAGATTCCAATCAAACTGGGAACAAGAAGGCAGAGTGAAGACGATGATACAGACAGTGCGCGCGTGCGTCGACGATCCTCCTAAAGCAGACTGGGACGACATCGCCGAACGATTGGTCCATAATATCAACAACTCCAGAGACTTTATGAGAAAAGAGATTCCCTTCTAACAAGTTCATGGTTGGTACGTGCACGCTACCCTAAAAGCCAGTGATTCTATCACTTTGCATTTCCCGGCTAGCACCAGCCGGAGAAAGCAAAGTTGTAGGCTCAGCACTACCCTGTCATGTGGCGACGCGAGTCTTACCAATAACGTTTGATAGCGCTCAGACTCGCAAATGAATACTAAGTGAATGCGAAAGCTCGACAAGCAAAAGACCACAATGAGGGAATAAGTCTGGCGGAAGGACGAACCACAAACAAACGATAAGATCATACTCAAGAAGAAGGTCAACAAGATGAAGAAAGAGATGCGCCATTCGAGACCAGGTTTGACGAAAGGGATCAAGCATGGGTGTTAACGGAGATAGTGAAGCCTCGGATGAAAAAGCAGCTGGCTGATCGATGGCATGGGCCGTTACGCATCAAGTGAGGGTGTAAAGATTTCGCTTCTGAGTAAGAGTCACCAGCCCGGAGCGGGTATAAATTATATCCTGTCGTACATGTGTCACGATTGAAGAATGTCGTAGATCATGGTGAACGACCTACAAGGATGTTGATAATTGGAACCGCTGAGAACGACCGTTTCGATTTCAACTACGGACTCTTATTATTGGATAGCTCAAAGCCAGGCAAAGATAGCGGGGGGTTGTACGAAGTAGGAGCAATCATGGACTATTACTTACCACTCTCTTCAAGCATCAGAAGCCCTCACCGACCATTCCAAATGGTGGGATTAGGCGAAGGCACACCCACACGGGAGGTGTCATCTAATCTGTCATGGAAAGGTCTTTCTTACGATAATCTATGACAGAAGGAGCGAGAAAATTGGTTGAAGATGGTGCGGGAGGCAAATAAGTGCTAGTCCACGCACCACTGTCACGAACAACCTTTCCTCTGTGATGCCAAGCAGGCAGAGATGAGCAGGTGCACACTGAATCCATATTGCATATACTACATGGAGAAAAGTTACTTTATTACTCAATCGAATTACCTAATGACTCGACGAAGATAGAATCGACAAGAGAAGAACGGGCGAGCCAATACCAGACGAAGAACAACTAGTCTATTCAAGCTAACCGGAAAAAGAATAACCAAGGAAATCAGATGCCAGTGACCCTTATCACAGACTCGTCGGGTGTTAAAGTAGAACGATGAGCGACCGAGGAGGCGGTAACCTGCGGTACATGACGATTCTTATTAATAGGGGGTGCAGCGAGGCTCCCATCAAGAGGAAAGGGTTCGTTTGGATTGACGTCATCGACAAACCGAGACACCAAATCTCTCAGCAATACCCGCCGGCACATATAAAGGTGATTTAGGATGGTATGGCCTGCAGAAAGTGTTGTAGGAGTGCTCCGCCGGCCAGGTAATCCACCAGACCCGGCATGGCTATTAAGCATCCAAAGAACCGAGATCGGCAAACCAGTCAGGTCTTGAAGGCACACATAGGTTAGTTAGAAGTGGGTAGATGGGCACGGATACTTTGAAATAAAGGTCGTAATCGAGAGCAGGAGCCGGACCGTCAACCATCCGCACGTAGACTGCGTCGTTTAGGACACGGTTAAGAGACTTCACGGTCAGCCAAAATAGTTCCTCAGGACGTTTGCTAGCAGCGGGATATTATGCTTCGAGCGCGAAAACGGTGCTTGCACCAGGGTCGACCTAATTTTTTTAAATTGTGGGAGCATCTCCATTGTACCGCTGGTCTCGACGAGACAATGACTACACTACCACAAAGCGACGGACACCTTCGACCGAGAAACATCAGTCTCATTGCAGTCGACCTTCTGACCGAACTCAAGGCATCGACCCCAAACATCACAGACAGCATCCTGCATTTGTCGAAAAATACCTTTTGGAAGACGAAAGTCTAGCCCAAACATCATAAAGACGAGCCGCAACCACGAAGATGCGAGTCCGGTAACACACCGAGGGTCGACTTGCAGGAGTGAGACGGGTCGAACACGTTTATCGTTTCTCGAAGATCAGCCACAGAGACGGGATTTTATGTGACGACAAGCCGGGCATGGAAAACCTCCATGCGGAGAAGCAACCAAGCGGCAGTAGTCTAAGCCAAACACTGGGCCGAACCTGGTTGATAAAACGTGACGTCTTCACTCTGCCGCATTGATGGCGTATGACGAATCTCATGTGCCACTATATGTGCCGCGCGATTTCAAAGCACCACTAGGGGCACACACAGCGAGGCAGTAATATTTTACACACCAACGACTCCGGGATGGCAGATGAGACGGCGGTATCAGGCGCTTTTTCACTGGCCTTAAGAAAAGAACTACTTAATCGACAAGTCAATACCGTCTAATATGCAGCTGGAGATACAATGAAACGACGTCCACGTTAAAGTGTCTTTCGGGGACGTTTCGTGGGTGTAGACGCAGATGAACGACTCGACTTGCGCTTCTTTGTCGGCTTTACTGAATCCGTGGTAGTGTAAACTATGTTCTTTGGGGATGAGATCGCGGGGACGGAAGACGACGCTGGAAGCAGCAGAGGGCTTAATCCTGCCACGGTCTGGGCGACAGGAACAGACGCCAACAAGACATATTTGGTTACCGACGCCGATCCAAAAACTTTAGGACCAACTCGTCGAGATTTAACTGACCAAAGTGAGCGACGAACACGACCTCGACCTTGAGAAGCGCGCTATCGCTCAGCGACCGATAGGTGTGGTAAAAGCACTGGTAACATACCAGCAGTAATGGGTCCTGTAATCGATGATTAAAATGATAGAACCGGTGAGACAGGATCCGATGGTAAGGAAGCAGCCGCAGTCATTGACGTCGATCCAGACACCGGGAAAACAACTCGTTGAGTTCCAGCTGACGCCGTTGGAGAACATATCACCCCTTCGACTGCGAAGAACACGCGACCGCACGACCGCCGAGATACACTGAAAAACCGCTGGGAGAGCCAAGCGATGGTTTATGGTACTTCGCTAATCCTGAGAGCCCGTCACAATCGACGAACATGGGATGTAGACACGAGGAGGCAAGGTAAAACATAATCATTCCTGGCAGTTCTGAGACGATATATCAATCGACGACAGTGAAGCGGAAAGCAAATATTTAGGCATCGTTGACAACGGTTGGTTAACAGTAGATACCGGATTCGACGAGCGAGAAGACGACTACAGTCGCCCGGACGTAGAAACCGGACTCAACGAATGAGACAATCAAAAGGATGTGAAACTGGAGACGACGGCACACTCGATGTACCGTCGGATAGGCATCTCTCCACGCGAAGAAGACGTACGTAAAGTATACTGCAGGCTATTAATAGGCGAGATGGTCGACGACGACGGGGTTTAGAGTAACCAGCAGGCGTTTGACAGGGACAGATTTCATCAATGCGGAACGACCATCGATGGGCGAAACGCCACTAAAGACGAACCTATCGATTTGATCCAAAGCGATAACGTTTAAGAACCCCGCCGTCGAGCTGAGTTCTATAATTTTCAGAGAACTGGTGAGCGAGAAGGCGACACACGCAAAAGTTTAAATTAGGACTCACGCGAATTCAAACCCGGAGCTTCGATACCGGTGATAGCCGCAGTACATGATTCTGAGGATCAAAGGCAAACGTAACACGATGATGCCAACGTCTAAAGCGCAACCGAACAGTAACGCGACGATGGTCCCATATAAGACTTTGGGAAGTTCCCTTGACGTGATCACAGATGGCAAGGTACCTACTTGCAATTGGCGGAAGTACGCCGCCGCTACTCCGTGGATAGCTGTTGCTGGGCTCGATACTCGGCGGGTCAACCAGTAAGACGAGAAATGGCACGGTTGCGCGCTCGGAGCGCTATTTGCAATCTGAGAATAATCTATTCCGCCAATTGAAGTCGGTCAGCGCTCTAAGTGAACACCCGAGCGGATTCGATCCCGAGTGTGCAGGTTGACTTATACAGTAATTTATTAGCCATGGTAGTCCTCGCCGCAGCCGCTTGCCACATTACTGCCTCCACCTGGGTTGTTTACAGTTGAGCGCGAAAATATAAATACTCAGCGATTGCGTGTTTCATTTGTCGACGACGCGCTGCGCTACGCCGCTCCGACTGCACAACGCGAAGCACAACCGAACTACCGAGACCGTATGGTCAAGAGAGCACAAAGGTATATTTATGGCGGGGACGACCAACCCGGCGTATGACGTGGCCTGCCGAATGGATTGACGCGTAGACGCATCAAGCATCGGCCGTGGAGTCTCCATTTGCGTGGCGACGATCCGCCTTAGATCGAACTCACGCTGCTAATCTTGGTGGTTCATGCGTATCACCGTCCGGCGAAGATCATAATCATTGGTCGAAATCTCATCGTCGACGTCTGAGATATCGCCAGGGTGACTTCTAAAAGGTGAAGACGCTTGCGAATAAGGATCATGGGGCTTAGGCATCACCCCGGACGATTCAATCGACAGAGTAGCTTAGTCACCAGGTTGCAGCCGTTGTATACTAACTTCGGCCTTGAGTCAATCAGGCACACTCGATGAAGCAGTGTCATTGAGCGACAAGTGGGCGGCGCTAAAAAGCAAGTCAAAAAGCTGACTGGTGCTGCCCGGAAGGACAGCAGTGGAGGACAAGTTTGTCTGGGCAACGCAGAGCAGAAAATACCACGGATCACAATGAGCCAGAACGGAGATAGAAATGAGATAGAAGGAAAACCACACTTACCAAAATGTAAGCTGCAGAATTGAATGGACTAGGCTACGAATCTGGTGACTGAGTTCAATTAGTATGGTACAACCCAGAAAGCAAGGACGATCAAGCCTATTTATGGACGAGCGAGAAAGCATGACAAATTACTAGCGTACCATGGGTCGTCAAAAGAGGGAAGAGAAAGCTTGACACAGGACGAATCGTGAAGGTAACAGGATTAACTGGTCGATACATTCACCAGCTAGGTTCGTATCGCGATCGGGGCATTTGTGGTGTAGGGACATTTGATAAGCGGTTTTTTTTTATTGATTATCGGAAAGGAGAACTCGATGGGAGAAGCCTGATGGTACCGAAACCGACGAATTAAGGCTCGATGTGGAGACAACGACGCAAAAAAACTCGACGAGAGAAGTTCCGACTAGCCAAGCTTTGATGAGGAAAGACTCAAAAAGACAAGACTCGACAAGACTCGACGACACAAGCCTTGACAAGCCAAGACTCAACGACCCAAGACTTGACGAGACAAGACAAGACTCGACGAGACAAAACTCGACAAGACAAAACTCGACAAGAGAGAAAGATGATGACTATTGTATCCGACTAGGTATGATTATAGGACGACCAGGGAATAAAATAGAATTAATCACAAGTCCTTTTTCAATCAGGAAGGGAATAGGTGGTAATCAATACAGAGTAGAATTTATAAGTCCAAGACACGGGTACGCTTTAAATCATGTCCCTGCGTGGCCACGATGATGCCTGCTGTCGACCGTCGAGAATCATAGCTTGTAATGGTCTCGATTTGAAGCTCCAAGTATTAAGTCGGCACGGGGTGGGCATTACTCGCTTCCAGCGTAAGATCAGTCTTGTCGCACGGCGAGCCTGAGACCTAGTAGATGGTACCGCTTTTAGACTCGCGAACGGTGGGCCAGTGACCCAATAGACGGCACTGTTCAAAGACTCGTCAAGCGACGAGCCGGTAGACCTTTCACCAATGACTCAGTAATTCTTCTATTTGAACGTATACTGCGCCCGGTGGACTGTAAAAGCGTGAAAAAGCCGAAGTCTGCCCATTGTACAAGGTCGCAGGATTGTAGGGACGAATGCTGCTGAGCTCAGGCAGTCTTATGGAACGGAGTGTGAGTGGTTATATATATTTTGCGAGGTGAGAGCCACACCAAATCCGAAGGGGCGAACCGCGAAGATATTTGACCCGACGAACAAGCCCAACTGCGCCGACTAGTTCGGCGATTGTTGTGTTGTCACGTTAAAACTGTATTGCCCCAGATCTGACAATCTACTAAACTACAGGCTTAACTTTTCAGGAGACTTGGGTGCAGAGATTGATGTCGGATTTGTAAAAGGGAGACATGGCGTATCAAGTGATTATTCTTCCTTCAGTAATCCATTTCATGACCTCTCGATCGACTTTGTCGACAGTGGACTTATAGCCAACACCTCAAGGAATATTGTCGCTCCTGGCTTTTTTGTTGGGTATCTCATGGTTGTAGATCACTAAATCTGTACATATATTTACAACCGTTGAGTTGGGAGGCCATTTGTGATAGCGGATCCTATAGAGCTGTATTTGACAAGGCCATAGACAAAATACTTCCTGGGCTCCCACATGCACATGTATTGCCGCGCAACTGCCTTCGACAAAAAAGAAAAGTTTGTCTCTTCTTCGGATCAGACGGGCAGACTAAACAAGTTTCCTAAAGACCGACGAAGACGTGCCGCGAAGATTGGATTGATAAGCATCCGTTACAATCCTACCGTATGAATCCTTTGTACGATTATTGCCTTATGACCTTGCTCATTTTACTAACAGGAGTACCTAGACCTCTATCAAAAGGGGTCTAGCAGTAAGAGACCGAATTCTATCAGATAAAAGAGCGCGGTCCATATCGAGGGGCAAAGTCCATTAATGAGGGACCGGGGTCTATACCGTGGGGTCGCGATCCACCGATGAGGGACCAACTTAGGGTAACGAATGATCGTGTCCACAAATAAAGTACCGAGTCTACCCTAGGGAGCTGAACTTTATATAAGAGACCGTGTTCATTCCTACTATACCAGAAGCCTATAATCTGGTCATTGTCTCCCTTGATTATCACTGCCAATTATTGTCCTCCTATGACCTCGTTACCTGCGTGACCCATTTCGACTTGCACCTTTATCCTGTAAAATTGTCCCTTGTCCCTCAATTTGATGGCCTTCAGGCCCATCATAGTTGAAGAGCACTTTACTACAAGAACTTCTATGTCTTGTTTCAGTGGAACTTATCTGTCAGATGTGGTAATGATAGAAGAACGTTTCGTATATATACCAAAATTATATGTCGACATTTCTCGTATTTTGTGACGTGTAATTTACACCTATAAATTTTTCGTTTAACAGGTACAGTTCCTATGATTCGGTGTGTCGCGACTCTATCCTTTCTTACAAACGTCAATTCAGGTGATCATTTTCCAATGCGGTTTGAGAACCATTTGTTTTGTCAACACACTATAATAGTAAGTTTCTGGCAACAGGTAAGTAGTTGTATCAATTACGAATTCAGGACGCTTCGATAAATTTTATTATACACTGAATTAGCACTATTGTCGGAAAATGGCGCAAATAAAGAGGCCGGCCTCGGCACATATGTATAAAAAATCGATAAGTAATCTTTCATCTTCGCCTAATGTATCTATGGACGTGCTGAGTGAAGCGGTGAATATGAATACCGCTACTAGGTCTTATCGACGAATGCAATAGCTGAAACAAGTCATAGCCAAATTATTGAAGCCACTCAAACTTCACATAGGACCGATAAACAACGACAAAGGTTTTACACCTCGAAATTCACACAGTTGTAATAAAGTCTTAATGTTAAAACATAATATCTTGTTTTTATACATGTAATTATCTCTGATTCCAGCTTATTTGCAGTGATATAAAATGTAGTTACACCCACCTTTTTTGCTCGGACACGTTATGTACAATTAAAGCTATTTCAACCAGCCTCTTGAAAGAAGTAGCTGCAGATCGTCGCTGTAAACTGCGTTGAGTATACTATGCGCCCATTCAATTTCACTATTTCGCGTGGACATCTATCATTAAGCCAGTGATAATTGATATAGAGCTTTAGATACCTTTTGCTAGCTAAAAGTTTAAAGCGTATCGTTGTGCAGCTCGCGGCGTTCTTAATACTCTCAGCTAAAATTTTAAATCGAAAACTAGGTATAGCAGAGTTTAATAAATGAAATAGAATAGTTTAAACCACGAAAACGCTTGCTTGATGCAAGGACCATTTTATTTTGCTAAAGATACAAGTGCGATAAAACTTGATGTCTTGTTTATAAATTGCGTGTGAGGATTCGTCTACTCAAGGTCTTACAAATGAAATATTCAACGGTAATAGGAATGCTGCAATCGGTGACACCGATTTCAATGTGGAGAGGGTTCGTCAAGTCGTCATGAAAAAGATAGGTACCAATTAATATTGTTATCAAAAACTACAAGCGATTTAATCTATAGCTTAGTTTGAGCTTTCTTTTTATAAAATTCTTTGCAATTAATAATCTGCAATAAACACTGGACCGACTTTTTTATTGGAAACTTTATCCCTGTAGCCATCTTATATTATGCAACCCGTAGTGTCATTATAATTTAATGGGGGTACTTACTAACTGCTGACAAGACTTTTTTACATTCAAACTGATCCATCAATTTTTTCTTAACCTTTTCAAATGGAACGTAGACCTATTATTTCTTGCTGATCAGTCGAGAATTTATCATTCGGACATTCGGTAAGATCCGAAGTAGGAATAATCCTTTTGTCAGGTGCACATTGAAATAATGATGCCTCGTAAACAAGGAGTATAAGTATGAACACATTAAATTTCATATGACGGTGACTGGGATTGTAGTCAAACCATTCTGGTACGGTAGTATAACCATCGGCAGGTACCTAGAAACTTGAAAGATATGGTAGTTGGACTATCAGTAATTGCAAAAATAGCTTTTATCGCTTCGCCAGTTGTCAACAATGAATTTTACCCGCATTGACAAAAAGAAGATGTGCAGTAAACTCCGATCCGTAAATCGGCATGTCAATTGTGTATTTACTAAAAGTAATACCCTCGTAGCGCTTACAAACAGCAAAATGATGTGTATCTATTTAGCTGGAATGTAAGACGACCAGACAAGCCCTAATTCGTGTTTTTTATTTATATCGGCATCAACTAGGTGGGATCGGGTATAATCACAAACTGTTGCACGGGTTCGTGACGTTTCTCGCCGTCAAAGTAGCTAAACTTATCATATATCTTGTTAATAGATATATGATTCAATAATTTATGTTCCCAATTTTCTGAAGCATTCAATGCGATGAAGATAAGGTTACTGAGTTTGTCGACTTATAACAATACCCGATTTCTTGAGCGACACGTTTTACGAAGCATGTCAGCATGTCAGCAACCTTAGCTTGAATTTTACATGAATGTCTTTTATTCTACCAGATGATCATAGTTTATTTGTCTGAAACGAATTAGCCTTCTTCAAATCACTTCCTATTTTAATACATTTTGCTTGACCAGATGTACAAAATCATCACCGTTCATCGCTACTGTTGCGTATATAAATTGTTAAATTTGCTCTTTGATAAACTTATTTAGCTATGTACCACTTTTTGTGTTGAAGCGCAAAAATTGATAGTAGATTTCGTACGAACTACGCGATCGCTGACTAATCTGCTGCTACAATGATTACATAAGACCAATTACTCGACTAGATAATATTTTTGTCAGCATCTTGCCTGTTCCAACATTGATTATACTTGTCTATAGTTGCCCTTGACGCCATTAATGACATTGTGTCACTAATTAATTATTGATTTGAGCTACCTTGGCGGCCAAGACTCGTTAAAAAGTTAATAACGTTGTCTTGGTTTGTCATATCGAATATGAGGTATTACTAGTAAACAAATTCTTTCCAAACACCACATTCTATTGCAAGCAGCATTTTCAACCGGTATCTTTTATTAAAAGCAGTGTTTTCAGCATACATTAGACGACAGCACTATTCAAAGATGATTTCTTGATTACAATATGTCGTATATTTGGCCAATTCTGTGCTATTAGACTGTATGACGTCCACTTAAGCATCGATTGTCATGCAGAGAATATGAGTGCTTGATGATCTAGCCGTCATTTACACATTTCTGATCGACCTTTGTAAAACATTGTGTGTAACAACGTCAAGAGTCTGCATATCTGCATTTTAAGGCTTGACTCGCTGGCCCCGTGCTATAATTGTCATGATTTGCTTTAAAGCAGTAACTAAACGACATATACAACGTTTTCCGGTTCAATGATGACATTTTTTTGCACCTTGAACGCATCTTCTACCTTCGACGACTCAAAGAGTGGTATGAGTATGTCATCTAGTAGTTTATTTATCGCATAGTGAATTTTTGAAAGGGTTCAAAAATTATCAGAATAGTCAGAACCATATATGATACTCGCTCCTACGATATAAAGCACGACCTATACTGCAAACGTTTACGACACCTATTTTCTGGATGTACCCATTACGATAGCATTTCAAGCGGGGTTTACCATCGAGTTGCTAATAAATAGGACATATGCCTTTGTATAATCAACTTTATTAGTCGGTCAGGTAGCAGCGTTAGATGAAACTATACTCCAACCACGGAAATTCATGGTCAAAATTCAAAATTTTTTGGAATCTCTAAATGATCGATACTCAGATTCCATAGTCTCTAACGTCGATTTGACTTTTTGCGCTTTATGGAATAAGTCAGTCAAATTATATATCTTTACAAATTTATTTCGGTCTACTTTGTCCAATTTGCTTTCTTCTTGTTTGCTTCATTCAAACCACATTATTCGACAACAATCATCCAATAATCTTTTGGCCATGACGTGTTATCCACCCATCTACATCATGATGTTTCGATCAAATATTTTGAATATATGTCGCATATTGAATCGATCAAATTTGATGCATCTGCTTTTGATGTAAATGAACTCGGCAGAGATAGTTAATTGACCCGTTTGCAGTCGATAAACTCGAATATTTACGTTCTTAATTATTAAAGTAATTGTAGTTCGGTGTAACTTTATTTAAGAGTGTAATAAAAACTTGTGGAGTGTAAATAGCACTATTGGTTTTCGCTATCCTACAGAATTGTCCTTTTAAAAGACCATGCATCAGATACTTTAGGGTGATCGCCATGACATAATTCTATTCATATCCCATAAGCCAATACACCTGTCGCATTCACGCATCTTCAAGGACTAATTCTGGTCTATAGGTTCAATATCTATTAATTTGTCACGTCAAATTCCTTTTGAGTCATATAATGCCTACCTATCGAGATTGAAGTAGAACTATCGATGATTTTATGAGGCGATTCTCTGCGTACTAACGTACCCGCCGCTTAATATAGATCTTATGTTTCACTCTTTAGCGTAGCCATTATATCTTAAAGTGCTAGCAACTATTCCTGTCGATAAGAACATTTACGTACAATTCGTTAAGTCGAACCTTTAAAACCTTCATGGCATAATATTCGATAAAAACACATCAATTTTCGCAAATTGTGTGTTATATATGTCATTACTATAAGACGGGCGACCGACTCTCTCTGCGGGCTTCGGCTAAGCGATACCTATCTCAGTCATCTCTATAGGCACTAGGTCGCCCATCTGTTACTACCTCAAAGCCGTAAACTTGATCGAAGTTTGATATTTTAAAGGCTATACTTAAAGCGAATAAGTTTAAATTATTGCTAGTCTGCTCCGGAAGCGCCCGTTTGCACCTTATAACTGCATTTCCGGAGAACCAGATTGTACTTCCTTAATCGCATTGCATTTTCTGCTTTTACTAATAATTCCAGTGAATGACGAACTTATTTATCCGCTCGATATCGTGAAGACGCTATACATACATCATATCGATGTGGTTTTCATTGCTACAATCAAAAGCGAATTTCGTGATGAAGCTCACTAGTTTATTTGTTCTACTTCCGCACCAATATGGAATTATTGACAAAGATTCTATCAGCATATCTAGAATATGGCAAGCGTGATATGTGTTACAGCTATATGTGGAGTGTAGATCCCCTATAAACATTATTCGAGTGGTTATAAAGATCTCTCTATATTGCCGTTTGCTGAGTGAGCTGAATTTTTGATATTTTTTGCTAAGTACCCTAAGTACATGCACATATAGCCTTTTCTTATACTTAACATAAAGGGCCATAAATTTAAGATGTAGACGAACTCAAAATATCTCGCCGACGAGATGAGGAATCCCGTTCATCTGAGGACCATATTCTCTCCGCCGAGCTTCGTAGATTTATCCTGCGACGCATGTAATGAAAACATATCATATAATCTTGCTTAGCTGTCCGCCCCGTCTATTTTTAGTCAGTACATGCAGTAAGCTGTCGGAACTAGATCAGACGTGTGGTTAAATAGCTTAATACATTCATTTAAAAAGTCCTGTCATCACTTCTTGTCGATTGGACGATGTATCTCTGCAACTCTCGTACTCTTTATCGGCGGCGTTATCTTCGAAAGTAGCCTGCATAATTTTTATGTTCGGCAATTCATCGACACTTGACATTTATATTGGGTTAAGTCTACGCTGAACGCCTTGAAGGCCTCTACCGTGTATCTTTCATCACTCACCTTACACTACGACTTAAAGCACTCCAGTTTTTTAGCCCTAGATTTGCTCAGTACGCTCATAACTTGTATCATTGGCACGGTATATATTGGTACGTATTGGTTAGGTATCAACGTTTTGTCTTCCTTCAACTTACTCACCTATCCACATAAACACATCACCACCAACGAGGCACAAATTAGTGCATTCAATATATTTATAGGTTGTATGGATCACATATAAACGTTATCTATATTCACGTATTAACGTTATCTTGCGTTGCATTGGTAAAGTACAGGAGATAGATAGGAATAAATGATACCTTGCAACTTTTCGAGTTAATTATATATTATAGATGAGTCATCTTAGGTGTAATTTACGTTCTGATTTACTGGTCCATTTATATGTTGCTTTTCTCCACGGAAAATATTTTTAGCGAAGGAAACCAATATTTATTGAAGACGTAGAGCTCGTAACGAATTATAAAACTATTGACGTAAATTTACGAGAGATCGTCTTGCTCTACTTGACATCTTTGACTTGCGTCTTCTTCAATGGTTCATTTACCGCGTGAATGACTCCCGCGACCATAATGTAGCACACAAATACTTCTACTCATTCAGGTTATTCTATTCCGTAGTCACAGGTAGGTGAATGCGACTTGTAAAATCCGATAAGCTTTATATAATATCTAATTTTCTTTATGTCAGTGTCAGCTATATTAAATGTGTTTAGTCAATGATTGCTTATCCTCCGCCCTTAGGTTGGATCTCTCGGATCTAACTTGCTCGCATCTCTTGCGCAACTATCGTTTAATAGTCACCAGAGGCGTGTCCTTTTCGTGATTAAACTATTATTATGCCTATTGATTTTTTACGTGAAAGCGGATCGACAACACAACATATTTTGACATTTATGGTCGTGGTATTGCTATCTGTAGTAAATTTTTACAACATCAAAAATACAGTTTAAGCGCTTAAAAAAGTGTTACCATGTATTGTCATCACATAAGTTGAACCGTCGGAATGGAAAAAATATTTAATGCTACTGTTTGGATTCGTCTGCGAGTTTATGTAAAATTAACCTCGCAACCCTTTTATCGAGAAATCAGCCTAATTCCAGCAGCCTCCTTTTTCATAACGGAGCCAACGATATGCCTTTATGATCAAATATCATTCGCTGGCGCATTGTACAACTACTTGTAGAGATATGTTTCCGTACCTGAAGCCCAACGGCATTTACCTTGGCAAATTTATGACAATTAAACTATAGGCGTTGACCATCTTATCAATGTATAAAACGGTCTTTTCAAACAAATAATCTCTTATATATATATGTGTACTCTTTCATAGGTTGCGCATGATCGTAAGTCAACGATGAGCAATCATTTGATGCCTAATGGATAAATTTCTCGTATAAAACAAGTCTGCCACTAAACTTGGATCGGATGTGTCCACTCAGGGCCGGTTAAAACTGTCGTCGCTGCCAGTAGATACCTACACAAACTATAGCTGCTACAATTGAACTCGAAAATGATGAAATCCATGTACATGATAAAGTGTCGGTATTAGTATTCACTAGGAACTAGGACAATATGCACTGAGTAATTTAGCTTTTTTACTTCATCGCCAAGCTGTTCGAAAGGCTTGCAGGGTTTTCCCTATCGTCCAATTCATGTACCTAATTTAGCTTGAATGATATGCCCTTTGAATGCTTAGAGTAACAACCTGCTATCTTGGCTATTCCTCTGATGGCGCCATAATCTAGAGCTCTTAATTCTGGTGCTAAACTCGCCTGTAGGACCCCACGTTCGATATACAAAGTATCCGATTACATACATATCTTTTAAACACAGAATCTTTCTTATTTGTTTAACCTATTGCGGCTTTTAGTGCTCGATTAGAAACACAATTTGACCGAGTTCTGTCCATTAAAATAAAGTAGAACTATAATCAATTCATGTGCTACTTGTATTCGAAAATATTCTTCAGCTCTACAAATACCTGCTTTTTACGTATAACTATATATTGTCATGGCTTCTACCGTTTGCCAATTACCCTTGTCACTTACTATAAAGCTTAACGAAATCGAATACATAGTATTTCTTAGCGCTACGGTCTATGATCGTTTGCCTTTCCACGATGTAAACGGATATTAGCTAGCCTTTTCCTGCTTCAAAAATACAAATTGAAAGCTGCTTTTTTATCTAGCACTTCATGAGATGAATTATTTGGCGATTTGAAGATAATGTTTTGAGGCTCTGTGCGCAAGTAATTTGGTCAATCTTTTTAAACTACATGGCCATAATAGTATGTTTAATGCGTAAAATCTTATTTTGATTAGCCATACGTGTATTATAGGTGCGCATTATTCCTTTTAACGCGTGATAATATAAATTTTATCGGTGATGATTATACGCTTAGCGATGGAATATAAATGAAAAGCTGCGAAAGCGTATTTTTGAAGCATCAATCGAATGTCGTAATCTAGAAGCACGTACAGTTGTACTTATGGTTGGTGAGCGTCCTTCGGAACCTTTTTTGACGGCCGATTACCATTCATAAATAGGTTCGATAAATCATGAAGTAAAGACTGTATTATAAAGAAGCATATAAATCAGAGCATTTGCCTCTTTGTTTCTGATATCATTATGATCGAATAAGTGTGGGACACTATGCTATATGCCGCCGGTGATAGGCACTTCGAGAATTCACCATTCTAAATATTACGATGGAGGTGGTTATCATGATTGTTCAACGACACGATATAACGTCGTACCGTATAATGTAAGCGCGATAGAGTTCTATATCGTATTGGATCAAAGACCATGGCATGACACATTCTTTATCGTCAAGTGAACCGAAGCTTACCATAATACCTTTTACGAACCCAACTATAATATAAAATTTTATTTTCCAGGGTAATAACTGACAGGTACAAAATCTGCCGTTTCAAAAGATGGACATGAGATAATTTATGCTGAAGAAGGATAAGGGTCAAGGTGTGAGAGAATGGATTGTTTCATCATTATGATAATTAATAAGAACGGGGCACATGCTCTCGGCTTGCCATACATGATAATGACGACGCATATTTGAGAAATTGCAGAACAGCTGTCATCTGTATAATTATTTTATTATACTTTTGGATCATGAACCTGTCTTTTTTTATTCATCGCAGTTTAAACAAAGGATTTACCTCATTGTTGTGCTGAAAGACGCGTCAATTGAAACACGTGTGCTTGGTATTTTACCACAAATCACGGAAACTTCCTTTCTATCATCTCATTAACGAGGAAGAGGCTTATGCCATATCAAATATAAGTATACATCGCAATTGTACGTAAAGCAGGCACGATATCGTGGTAGAGATACATGACAACTTACTATGGACACTCGAGGATTGATATTTGTTGATATGACATCGCAGTGCATGGATCCGTAAGCGCTGTGGTGTACAGGATATGAAAATTAGTAGCAATAAGCACGTTAGCTTAAGCGGACACGTATACGGTGGGGCAGCGAATAACACTGACCAGGTCTTACTCCAGTTGGAAATAAATCCTTACATATATGTACTGAGATAAGATTATATAATCGCTATAATACCTAATCAACATATGTTATCATTATTCGCCTTGAGGGAAGTGTGATTCAGTATGACAAACAAATGAGCACTTTGTTCCGTTTACCTCTCTATATTCTTTATTTGTAGGCCTGGTTATTGTTGAGTCTACGTTTATTAGCTCCCGATTGTACGTCAAGTAATTGCTTACGAAATTTAAATTCAAAAGTTGTCGTATGTTGAATTGGTTGACGCTTTCATGTATTTTAGTCAGAGAACTGAGTGGCTTTTTTGAGATTAGGCCTTCATCTGGCAAGGTGGAGCTATCGTAGCTCCTCTACATACACCATTGAACAGTAAAATGGTTGAAAAGCATGAATCTAGTGAATATGGGTACTTCTGAGAGCTCGTAGATTGTGAATTTGAAGTCATCCGCGGACATGGCTATCCCTTCGATATGAGAGAAGCGTGACTTCTTGGCGCGCTGGTTGCTAGTATGATAAAGCGACATAGTGTAATGGGGCACTCTCTGTATGACCGACACAGTACATGCTACCTACACTGACGTAGGGTAGGTAAGTGTTTCAAAACGTACGTGCAGAGGAAGATTAAGTCTTCCAAACGAACACGCTCAGTCAAAGTAAAACAGTAGAATTGTAATTAATGTGGCAAATTCTACTTATAATATATTATTTGATTGGACTTTCATTACAAATTAACAAATGTCAAATGAAGTCGCTCATACGCCTTCCCTGGTTCATGTCCAGCAGAGATTGGTGTTCAAGTTGAATCACATGATGGCCTGTATTCCCATTACGCGAAGCTGTGCTGCATCTCACCTTCAAAGGCGATTTTTCCTACAACATTTACTTGTTTAAATATATGTTATAGAAGTATCATCATCATGACGATATATATAATGACCAATCTGGCGTCAATGACAAGCAACGGGCTCACCCTGTTACATGCAAACTCAATAGTATAAGTACACTTCTTAAGCGCAGCCCTGCAACTTCCAATAGTGCAACAGCTTACACTAATACCAATTCACGCCGTACGATGATCTAAAGTATGGATTGAATAATACGCGGCAAAGCTACTGGAAGCGAAGAAATTGATGATTTTGTGTACCATGTCATTTTGAGGAAAGTTGTGAGATGTACTAACGTGCTTTAATGGCGCTATGTAACATTCTCGATTCAGGTCATATTCAAACCCAGGCAGACACTGCGGCAGCATATCTCCTGTTCGATGGACAGCAGTGAACGTAAGAAATCTCTGTATGTTATTACTTATTTCACCGCAATATAATCGTTATATTACGATCACTTACAGAAGTATGGGTTTGCATCCTTCTGTGGCAAGTGTCGTAGGCCACACATCTTGGTCAAGGTGCGTTCGTTTATTTACGGGATGTTCGATATGCTAATAGTAGTTCATATGTGTTCTACAAAAAATCCGTGCGAAATCATGCAGGTGACGTGTGCTTGACAAAGCATAAGACTCAAAACACAAGACCGATGAACAAAAGCAAAATAATGTATTAGAAAAAAAATATAAGCTATGATGTAGCGGCCTGGTTCACCAAACCAACAAAGGAGCCTTCATCCAAACATGGGATTCATCCACATATACCACTTCTTGTAATCGTCAACAAACGCTTTTACCAGTTTCCCGTAACCGTTTCCACCAAAATAATTCGCCGCCGGCAACCAACCCTTCTCCAAGTCATCAGGATCAATACTCGCACCGTTGAGCCGACCAAACAGTTGTTTCCGAGCGTACAGAGCAAGTTGACGCGTCTCCGTAGCTTCCTTCGCAACTTGAACCACGATTGCAGCATCGGCAATTGGCAGTATGCGAAGTTCGTCAGCGATGTCCTTTTTCAGCTGTGAGGTAACCCGCTTTTTGGCTGTTGGCTTGAACAACCATTCAGAGTACGACGATAGTTGAACGACCTTTGTGTAAAAGGCCAGTTTAAGTGCATGCTTCTCGTACTTACTTTTCACCAAGGGACTATCAGAATACCCCCGTTGTCTCAATGCTGCTTTGTGCCATCCGGGTAGCGCTGCTTCAACATCATGAGCCCATGCTTCTGTCCCTTCTCCCTTTCTCGCATGTTGGAGCACGGCTGCCGCTCTTAACGGGTCCAGTTCGGCCAGTATGCTGGCGATGTAGTCGACCGTAAGAACGTCCGGTTTTCGGGATGCGACGAGATGAGGAAACAGGCAAAAGGCCATCCAACTCACTACCCTTTCGTCCGTTCCGTCGAAGAAGAATGGAGCTCGTATTTCACGGACACCTCCACGCTTGAAGATGTAGCCGACTCTGGCGGTGGTACTAGCAAGAAAATCCCTCTCGAACTTGGCTGGACCCAAGCCATGGAGGAAAGAGACAACGTCGACATTCTTCCACCCTCGATCTTCTTGCTCGGCGCTGGTGGTAGCTTGGGCACTCAGTGCCGTCTTCACCGTCTCGTGATCGAGTGCATGAGCACCAGGTGCCGGTGCCTCACGTTCAGAGCCACCGCAAGCGTCATAGAACATGGCGGTTAGCACGCCACTGACGACGAGCGCACGAAGGTATAGGAGCTTCATGACGGAGTGACAGAGCGGCCAAAGGAGACTTCGCAGTAGGGCGCAAATTGTTAAATGAAATTGGTTGGCGGGATGGTCCAGTGGCACAGTGTGGTTCAATCTTTGTCACTTGATAAGCGCTGTCCAGACCTGATATTTTGTGCTACAGTGGCAGGAAATTCGGTACCCGTCGTCGAACAATAGTCGTGCGACGTTCGGACCAGTTGGCGCAAGCCTGCAGTAATCAAATCGATTCACCTTATAGTATGAGCTGCAAATAAAGCTCGTGGATGCAGACATGTTGTGGGCAAACTTGTGCGGTGGCAGCCTACGTGCAGCTGGTCGGATCAGAATACTGCCGTTAACGGCTTCGTCTATTCGCACCCAAAAATCAGCTGCTCCTCCTTTACGCTATTCAATATACGTTGCACCGTCCATGTGAGTACATGCAGTCGAAAACATAAATCCGGGTAGTATTGTCGGCCAGCCGTCACAGCTACACACTGTGCACAATTTGTGGCGTCACACAGCTCGAGCATCGCTTTTCTTTTGTGCCGAGGTCTTCGAGCTACCGAGACGTACGTGCCCAGCGATAAGACATGGCGTCAGGCTGTGGCGGTTTGTGCCCAGCTACTAAGCGGCCGTTCGTCGAAGCAATCGAGCCAGATCGTGCGGGTGGTGCTCCAGTTTACGTACCAGGCTACTTAAAGGTCCCTATCACCCTTGAGCCGTCTTGACTGTGCATGAAATGTCTCTGTGTGCGACATTACAAATCGACAGGTTGCGCTTTGGCCAAAAGTGGCATCGTGTTATCGAAAGCCGAAGCGTACTGCAGCGAAGGTTCTGTGAGGCGAGAGTCCTGAGGGATGCTGGTGCTCTACAGGTGGACTCATTGTATCAGCGAGTTAGAGATCTTGTCTCGCCAACAAGCGATGGCGACGACTAGACTCAATAGACAGAGCCAACAGCTATGCAGAAAATGTTCATTGAGGAAAGACACCGCGCGCCAATATTTGAGAGATGATCGGTAGAAGCAACGACCTGTCGATGGGATTTGTTGGATAACGGCGGGTCGCAGAATCGAGAGACTAAAGAACGCAGGCAGCATCCAGTCCAATGGTTTGCACTTAACACGGCTCTGGCATATTGAATCGAGCAGAACTTGAGAGACAATACAGCGCAGGCAGCACCTAGTTTAATGATTTGCACTTAACACGGCTCTGGCACATTGAATCGAGCAGAACTTGAGAGACGATAGAGAGCGGACAGCCCCGAGCTCAATGATTTGCATTGGAAGCGGCTGGGGTCCATTCAATCGAGCCGTCTGATCAAAAAGTGCATGCTTTTCCATTGAGTGTGGATTTATGAACGCTGGAGGCAGCGACCAAGTCTATTGTAAGCAGGAACGATTTTGAGCGCGCATAGATACATCATTACAAGCGCAGCTGTGACGGGAAAATTGTCGATGTCGTTGCCAAATATTCGGCAACATATCAACAAAGAGATGAGGAGGAGTGGAGGAGTTTCATGATCATCTATTGACATATTTAATGTGGACAAGAGGTCTGAAAAATCCTGAGCCAGGATATGAGCGCCGGTCGCGGCAGCGGATCGTGGCTGACACCCGCGTAGGGCGGGTGTCCACGGGGCTCTTGAATCGGAAGTTCAAGACAGGCATGAAGTCGGGCCCCTCGTACGGCCGTAGCCGCGGCTCGATGCTCGCGTATTGCAATTGCCCGTAGCTGGCGAACACCGCGTGTCCAGTACATTTGGACACTTGCGGATGGAGTAGTCACGGCTCCTCTAAAGACCGCCGAGTTCCGCTCGGTCCACAAATGTTCTTGGCAGATGGAGCTTAATATGAACCAGATCCGTTCGAATTCTGTTGCTGCGGCGTCAGAGTCATCTTGAAAACGGCATTGCAACCGCAAACTCAGCTGACGTGGAATGGGCGGGGCTTTGCGATTGGCGCAGTGCTGAAAGAAGGTGGAAAGAACTGCGTTCGTCGCACCCCCACCGGTCCAGTGTCCTATCAAGTGACACCAACACGCTTGCGCGATTGGGCACTCCCAGAAAATGTGCGCCGCTGTCTCTTTGCGTCCCCGGCAGTGCAGCACCGTACGACAACTGTTGTCCAGCGTGCGACCGGCATGGTATAGATTTAGCTGCTTTGTCGCGATACGATAGCATGTCCAGACTTGATACTCCGTTAGCCCGTTTGCGTGTTTCCAAACTTGGGAAGGCGTTTGATTTGATGCAGCTGACTGCCAACTATTCGATACCGCCTGCGCGTCATAGGCCTTCAACCAGGACTGGAGGCCAGGGTGCAGAAGGCGTTTATGAACGTGAAACGCTTGCTTCATAAGCGTTGTCCACACATCTACATTGGCCACCGTCTCTGGCACACTACAAGGGAAACGGTGAAGCTCCGGGTGGGCATGAAACACCAAGGTACGATGGTACGAATGCTCCCAGTAGTTAGACACTTGCTGAGGCGACCCCCGTAATTCTGGTAAATTCCCGTCAATCGACCAATGGATTCCATTGGCATCTTGGCGGAGGCGAATCGCCGAGTTCGCGGACTCGACAGGGTCCCGACAGGACCCGACAATTAAATCAGCTCGCACCCGGGACCATTTATAAGCGCGCCGAAACGGCGGTGGATGACGTAAGACGAGCCCGGGCTCTACCGGTCCCGCACCGACAGCAAGGTGGGGTGACGAGAGCAGGATCGAAGTCGCCCAACGTTGTAATTTACAATGCATATGCCGAGACGAAGTACCGCCGAGAGACGGGAACGTAAATTGAAATTCATGTGACCCCAGTCGCCGAATGCACAGACTGCGCAGTGAACATGGAGGTATCCGGGCATATTTGGCCCGCTCTAGGGGCTTGCCGTCTGGCCCTTGAATCCAAGGATTGCCATCCCAGTGAAAGCGGCCCCAGATAGCGGCTAATGTATCCATCCGGTGATCAGCAACAGCGGGATGGTCAGGAAACGTTTGATGGTATGAAATTAACCATTCGTCACCGTCCCACTGACTGCTCGCCCCGACAGACATTCGAGCGTGATGCGCGTCCAATCTGGCCCGAATCGACAGCACTTGTTCAGGGGAGGGTGCTAGGAGCCGTTCGAGATCCTGCGCCAGAGAGGAACGACCAGGTCCTCGCCTGATGTCAAACGTTGTTGAAGCAGACGGATGGAGCGCCGGGACGAGAGCCGATGTGGAACCTCCCACGCTATATGTCCAGCGCCGCCACGCTGTAAAATATTTGTCATGCGGCTGCGTTAGCCACCGCAACGCGTGCTTCGTCCGCTGAGTTTTGACGGCTACTTCGAACGAGGCCAGACCAACCCCGCCTGCCTTCTGGGGCGTAAAGAGGAGACCCGGGTTAATTTTGTGCCGACGTACGGCAGGCACAGAAGCGTGCGCCCACAGGAATTGGCGGTACAGCCGAGATATCTCCGTTCTCGCCCAGCTCGGCACATCGAAGACGGCCGCGGTGAACAGGATAGCCGGTAAAATGATCGCGTTAAGAATGAGGACACGATTTTGCACACTAGTCGCTACTTTCGCTGCAGTGAGAAGCCGCCGACGGATTTTCTGAAGCCGAAGCGCCCAGTTTCGATCGAATAATGCCCCTGTCCCCACTTCGTACCCCAGGTATCGCGTTGTCTCTCTGTGTTGTAAGACTGAGATGCCACCATACTGGTGTAGCCTGATAGCCGTGTTTAAAAAAATCAATTTGCTCTTGGCAGGCTGGGCATGAAGGCCCGAGAGTTGTCCAAATCTAGAGACTAGCTCCAACGCAGGCGCCAACTGATTGGCATGCTCAAGGAATATGGTGGAGTCGTCCACAAACGCGGAGAATGTATGCACCACCTCGCAGGCCCCGGGCACCGGAATACCCCGGATGGAGGGCGCCTGGTGAATAGCCAGCCCAAGTAATTCCACCACAAGTAGAAATAAAAGCGGTGCGAGAGGACACCCCTGACGTATTCCGGACCGGACAGGAACTGGTTCAGAAAGTTCCCCATTCACCAGAAACCGAGCGGTTGTTCCGGTATGCATCCGGGTGACGAGCGTAATAAACACTTCGTCAAACTGAAAGCTTCGTAATGCCGCGTATAGAAAATCTCGGTCCACAGTGTCGTACGCCTTGCGAAAGTCAAGTAAGAGAATAGATCGGCTTAAGTCGGCTGATAGATCCGCCCTCTCCTCCGCTGAAGCGAGTTGGGCAGTCATCATCATGACCAGTTTTTGCATTTGTCTACCTCGAACAAAACCTTGTTGCGATTCCCCGATGAGTGTAGGTAAGACGCGCTGTAGTCGGGAGGCCAGCACTTTCGCAAAAATTTTGTAGCTGGTTTGGAGCAGAGAGATCGGCCTGTAGTCAAGTGCGTCCGGCGAATCACCCTTTTTCCGAAGAGGGATAATCATCGCTTCTAGAAAGGAAGGTGGCATAGGAGAACCGTGCAATATTTGATTGCACACGTGCACCAGCGCCGGAGCCAGTATAGCGGACGTATCTTTGTAGAAGTCATTGTTAAGACCGTCCGGCCCTGAAGCTTTGTGACGGCTAAGCTCGGTGATGGCGTGAAGGACTTCAGTCTCAGTGACGTCAACCATCAGCCCATTATTAGCAGCGGGAGAAATCAAGCGATCGTCAGGCACTGACACAAAGTCAAGCAACGCTCTTGGTAAAGCTGCCAAGGGTTCCACCCGATGCACGGCACTAAGAACTGGTGACCATTCCGAAGCGAATTTGTCAGCAATGGATAGGTGTCGCCTAAAGGGCGGACCATGAATGCGAACGATATTCGTAACTGTTTGTACGCGCTCCCAATCTGCGACTCGCTTAAACGACCATCGGAGGCGCGCAGTGGTCCGTTCGAGGCTCTGCCCTAATCGAACGAGATGCTCGAGGCGGTGATCTTCCATATTAGCGCTGATCCACTGAGGACGGGTCAAGAGCTGGCGCCGGTCGCGTCGGCTTACCCTCTTCTTAAAACGGGCACGTCTTTGACGCTCGCGCTTGCGGACGGTTGTGATGCACTGTTTGCATGCTTCCACAGCTGAATCCCATTGCCTGACCGTCGTAGTTGGGGATACCGCCCACCCATCCATTTCCGCAATGAGATCGGAGCGCACGCGTTCGGGTTGGTGTGTCTGAATGGGGTATGATACCGGACGTCGGTAGAGGGAGGAGGTAGGACGCTGCCGCACGCGTAAGTGTAACTCCACTTCTTGATGGTCCGACGCCTGGGGAGGTGTTCGGACGGCTAACCACTGCACCAAATCAGCCCACCGCTGAGAAACATAGAAACGATCAATGCGACTTGCCGATTCCCCCTCCCAGTATGTAAAATGATCCACACAGTCGTCCGCTTCCTCATCTTCGGCGTGGGAGCGAAGGAGCCGAGCATCTTCTAGTCCGTGGAGATCCAGAAGAGCTTGAAGACTTGGGCTTTCCGGTCGGCACGACCGATGATGACCCAGCCGATCGAGGAGAGGGCTTTGGACGCAGTTAAAGTCACCTGTCACGATAGAGCTGTCCCGTGGAAAGTTCCAACGGGCGAGAGAAACGTAGTAGGCTTCGCGCTCGGGTCTGAGCGACGGAGCGTACACATTAACGAGGACCACATCGTCTAATGCGACAGCGATCGTCCTGGTATTCCACAAATCTTGCCGCCAGGGTGAAGCCTTCACAGATGAAGAGGGTGTAAGCAAAATGGCCACTCCCCCAAGACGAGACGACCCTACGCTCCAGTACGAAAGCGGCGGGTGACCGCCATCTCGGTGCTTGCCCCACATACGTGCCCAGGTCGAGCACAACTCTTGAGCTTCCTCGGATGTTTTAACATGTGTTTCCTGGATGCACCACGCTTGAGGTCGAGCACAGGCAGGACGGCTTCGCCAGGCTGACATCCAGCCGATCCGTTCACTTTTTTTAAACCCACGTACGTTCTGTGTGATATAGGTAGTACTTGGATGCTGTGAGAAAAAATGAGATCGTTCAGTACCACTGCCGGACCACTCAGACAGTAATGCGTGTCTACCGAAGGCATCCGCGTCGTCGAGATTGTACTGACGCAAATGCGTTGCCAGCGAATCGCGTAAAGTGCCTTTAGTAACAGACGAGCGCCGTCTCCGCTGCAGGCGTCAGAGCACAGTAGAAAAAACTCTCGACTGCCCTCCAGTCCACGTATTGACGGTCAGCTTGGTAGAAGGCAGACTTGTAGGCGGTATTGTGCTTTAGAAGCTGCAGATGCCGTCGAATTTGTAGATCAGGTGATGACGGCACCGCCACCCCCTCAGTTAGCACCCCTATCTCGTGCTCGAAGAGAAGAGCGCATATCAGGTGCTGACTATACCGAACCTTGCGGCACGGATCACATAGTTTTAAAATATCATCCGCAGCGTACTTCAGCTCACGTAATTTGTGCCAGTCGTCCCCGTTATCAATAAGCGGAGATAGGCCTGACCGAGCGGCTGTAGAAGTTGCGCGATCAATCCAGCCACCAAGCCAATCTTGTAGAGGCGCTGACGCCACCTTTGTACGAAATGAGTGCAGCCCAGATAGGAGGAGGAGGAGTTTCATGATCATCTATTGACATATTTAATGTGGACAAGAGGTCTGAAAAATCCTGAGCCAGGATATGAGCGCCGGTCGCGGCAGCGGATCGTGGCTGACACCCGCGTAGGGCGGGTGTCCACGGGGCCCTTGAATCGGAAGTTCAAGACAGGCATGAAGTCGGGCCCCTCGTACGGCCGTAGCCGCGGCTCGATGCTCGCGTATTGCAATTGCCCGTAGCTGGCGAACACCGCGTGTCCAGTACATTTGGACACTTGCGGATGGAGTAGTCACGGCTCCTCTAAAGACCGCCGAGTTCCGCTCGGTCCACAAATGTTCTTGGCAGATGGAGCTTAATATGAACCAGATCCGTTCGAATTCTGTTGCTGCGGCGTCAGAGTCATCTTGAAAACGGCTTTGCAACCGCAAACTCAGCTGACGTGGAATGGGCGGGGCTTTGCGATTGGCGCAGTGCTGAAAGAAGGTGGAAAGAACTGCGTTCGTCGCACCCCCACCGGTCCAGTGTCCTATCAAGTGACACCAACACGCTTGCGCGATTGGGCACTCCCAGAAAATGTGCGCCGCTGTCTCTTTGCGTCCCCGGCAGTGCAGCACCGTACGACAACTGTTGTCCAGCGTGCGACCGGCATGGTATAGATTTAGCTGCTTTGTCGCGATACGATAGCATGTCCAGACTTGATACTCCGTTAGCCCGTTTGCGTGTTTCCAAACTTGGGAAGGCGTTTGATTTGATGCAGCTGACTGCCAACTATTCGATACCGCCTGCGCGTCATAGGCCTTCAACCAGGACTACAGCCCAGATAGGAGGCTATCCTGTCGCCAACGGGCTGCCAAGTGGACCAGGACTTGAACGTCCAGACTTGCGAGCAGCTCGCAGGGGAAAACAAATCGCCGGAGATGATGAAGGAGTGCGATAGGATCCTGTCGAGCTGTTAGCACCCACTCCGCGGTCGTGCTGTCGACACGCGGACAAGCCGTCAATGCTGAAGGTGGCCATTCCGGGATTAAAGATAACCAAAGACTCGGCCAGTCGTCACGATCAATACGGCCGTCCAAGTTCTCAAAGTCGAGCTGACCGCGCGCGTAGCTATGTCCGACAGCCGACATGGGTGGCGCTAGCGCCTTTTTTCGCAGGCTGGCGTCCTCGGTGGGTTGATCATCAGCACAGGAGGCGTGTGCCCGTTTCCGTGTCTCCACTGGTGGAGGCGGATACGCAACAGATGACGGGCTACCGTCCAACAATAAAGCGTGAGACGCACCGCCGACAGACTGGACATCCGCTACATTGGACCGCATAGCGAACTGGGAGTCATAGAGACGCAGTTGCGATCCAGATTCGCCCGAGGGAGGCACAGAACCCGTAGGAGTTTGAGGCCCTTCGGGTGCGTCGGACGCAAGCTGAGAGGTCCCTGTAAGATTCGCGTGAATGAGTGGGGAATCCGACAGGTCCGAGAGTCCTGCCCCTCGATCGGAATGAAGAAGAGCTGAGTAATGTCGTCCAGAGAGACAGAGAACGAGAGGAAGACCGGTTCCAGGCTCCAGTTTCGCAGCTATAATCGCGTCTGCGCACGTAGAGAGAGATAATGAAGTCTCCCGCACTGTTTCCACAGCCTTATTATTCCGCGTCTCAACAGACGGACTGTATTTGTGACATACCTGGCTGACCATATTCGCAGCCTCCTCGTGAAGCACATAGATGTCCCGGCTGAGGAAATTGGCCGCTAACCCAAGGATGTCACGTCCTCCCCATTCCGTTTCGGCAATATCGGAGTCTCTCGCCGATGGTGTTGCGGCATAGTCGTGTAAGTACCAGCGATATTGATTGGCCGACTCCCGTTTCGTCAGGGACGCCCAACCCCGTTGAACTTTACGGAGAGCATCGACCCGAAGATCGTGCGCATAGTGCTCCTCGAGGTGCAATAATCCGGTGTAAAGAACACCTTTCTTGATGATAGCCGTGAGTCGTTCCAATTTGTCATTAGGCCCGTCCAGAGCAGCGTCGGCCAGTGCTTGAGCGACAGCCATAGCCAAACAGTTACCGGTTACGGGCGTAATCGCTTCTTGTAACCCCAGTAGTGGAATGAGAGCCTTCAAGTCTGTTGGTACGTCTATCGGGCGCGGTGCCAACAAAATGGCGTGCGTCGGTGCGTCATGCATGCGGCTGAGTAACTTCAGACATGTGACTCGCGCCTGACTCTTCAAAGTCAGCAACAGTGGGCTCGAGTGGGTCTGCGCCTTTCCACGCGATAGCGCCTGTTTCCGCCGAGTTTGTTCCTGTGTTGACAATCGTAGAGGTGGGCGGGGAATTTGCACCCCTTGCGGGCCGTCAGCATCCGTCAGATTAGTGACCAGCGGCTCAGTAGCTGACACCGTGCTTGGGTTGTTCGATCTACCCGTGGAGGAAAGCACTGAAAACCGTCCTGAACTGAGCTGTGTTGGGGAACGGACGGGCTGACGAGAGGTCCAGAAATTGTTGGATCCGCGGACTGGTTTCGTTATCCACGGTTGGTCAAGTGGGGGCTTGGGGGCAGGGACCGAGTCACTAGAGTTTGGTCGAGCGGGAGTGTAGATTGATTGAGACCTCACACTGGGACCTACATTAGGAAGGTCGCATACTAACGGTGGGCTCACTGGCACCCCGCTGGGTGTGACGGCGGCTTGGGCCGCATCATCTGCCGACCGCTGGACTTGAAGACGTCGATCCGCCATTGTGCGAATCTCGGCGGCACTGCCGAAAGGTTTTGCCAGGTCCTCCACGACTTGGAGGTCTCCCTCCGTAACCTCAATGCCGCCTACTCCCCGGAGTTGGTCATCCGTAAATTGACACCGAGAGGCTGGGTGACCGAGATTACCACACTGAAGGCACTGTAGGCGACGACCCACGTCGGGATGACGAAGAATGATTGAAGTACCAAACCAGAGGATACGAACGATTCCTTGCAGAAAGAGGGGACATCCAGAAAGCCGAAATGTGACCAACCACGAAGTAGACGTACGGGATGTTGGACAATTAGTATCCATATCTTCAAAGTCGAATTCCGTCGGTATCTTCGACTTGAGGTACGCCGCGACGCGGCCAATTTCATTAAAACGAGTGAGATTATGAAGAATAATCGAGTACTCGGCTCGAAGAAGCCCGGCCCTTCCACTCGGACCTTGTTGACGGTTCCAAACGGAGCCGCGCTCCGGATGGTGCTCGTTAGTAAGCATGTAGACACGGCCTTGAAATGGAATGCGCACGTCCTGAAGGCCCATGGCCGCACTTCGAGAGAAAAAGAAGAAGTGGATAGACTTGGTCGAGCGGTCATAATTGATGGTCTTCGTCAAGCCTAGCAGCTTGTGCACTTCTTGAAGGTTCACCTTAGCAATTTCAGCAGATTCCAGAATAGACTCGGTGATAGCACGTGTCGTTTGCCGACCTACAGGAATCCCACGGGTGTGAGCGAGGTGTAGCACAAGATGACCTTCGACTTGAGCCTGGACCGTACTGTAAAGCCGCAGTCGCTCCTTGCTGTCCAGTACAGCCCTGAGAAAGTCTGGCATACGTCTACACGCCACGGACCCTTCCGCTATTCCGACAATGATTTTCCATTCGTGATCAGTCCCTTCCCGCAGCTGCACCTTCCGACCCGCGGACGAGCGATCCGCACACAGCTGTGTTAAATGCTCGATGTCCCCCGGCGGAAACCTGGAAGGGTCAAACATAAAATCTTCGTACTCGGTGGTAGTGGATGCCGCTGTCGATGCAGTGGAAGCTGTTCCATGACGTACCACGCTCGCCCAGTGGTTAAGAATCGGTGCCTTCGCCCACTTGTGCTGACTCGATAGTTTCCGAATGAGCTCGGTAAACGCCCATTTTGTCGTGAGAACGCCGTTACCCAAAGACCGAGCGATCCGTTGCCACTCCTTAAACGTGCCCGAGTTTGAAATAAACACCTGCTCGAACAGACGTAACAGGGTAGACGCTTCCACGTCTTTTAACTGGGGAAAGCGCTTTTTGTGGGGCGGAAGCGCCTCCACTCGTATCGGCAATTTAGAATATCCCACTGCAAAGAGCTCACAAAGTGTCGTCTTCCATACGTCCATGTGACAAGTCCCTGTGGAACCCTTCATCTCCGCGATCAATGCACGAAACATAGCGAATGGAGCGACGGAGGTAGATGCTGTGTCGGTCGTCGCCGCCGCTGCCGCAGATACCTCCGGTGTATCAGAGCCGCCGGAACAGGTCCCCACACCGTCGATAGCTCCGGGCGTGTTCGGGGAGGGAGATAGCAACCTGGGAGAGGTTGAATCGCCTACGCCAGGGAGTTCAAAGCTTGTGGCGGGTGAGGACGGGGCGGACGTAGGCCGCGGTCCCGGCCCCATGTCCGTCTCCATCCCCGTGAGTAGGGGCTCGGCGGCAGCCACCGGCCGACCCCCCCCCCCCCCCGCGTCGGGGGGAGGACACGGACGGGACTCGGCGTCCGTCGTGCGTGAGAGCCCTGGCTAGCCAGGTGTATCGTAAATTTGTTCCTCTGCAAAACCGATAAATTTGAAGAGTGTCAACAAAGAGATGAGTGTGCAGCTGTTATGTGTGCTCGCAAGGTCCGTGGCGAACACGATCGAAGAAACGTTAATCTGGTCGCGGATGTTCGTCTGAGCGCATAGCTCATATTGTAGGGTTATCGCGCAGCCGTGACATTCGCAGAATTTACCGGCGTCACCGCTGTTTTTACCTGACCAGGTCACTTTCGCGCTTTGTATCACTTTGGGGTCAGCCCAGATAAGCTGTACAGCAATATGTTGATGGACAGGCGTGTCATTTGCTTCTACAGCTATTGGGAATCTTTCCAGCGAGGTTTATGCCGGATCAGCATCATCTGTTTGGTGTCCATTAACAATATCATCGACCACCCACCGCTTCCTCAGTTCCTTCTGCGCTTTTAGTAGCAGTAAAGGAGTTGTGCAGGCGTGAGCGGTCTAGCCATGTTGGCTGTTAGAGGTGTCGGCAGCAGGCGCTAGTGCGCCCGAGTACGACTATGCCCGATACTGCTGGAGATGGAAACCCTATCGAGGTTCAAGCGCGCGTCCTGCTCGCGTACCCGTCAGCGTTTCGAGTGGATGACAGGTATTATTACAAGCAGCTGTTGTGGCAAAGAAATCGAAATGCTTTCACAAGAATTTTTTAGGTTTGCTTCTGCCAGCTTCAATCAATTAGCTGAGCACATTTGTAGGGTCCTGTGCAATCGATTTGATCTTTCCTTTTTACTTTATCAGTCTACAATTTGCCTTTTGTGAGTCAAAATATCAACAGGAACGTACTCATCCTCATGCCAACTTCGCAATTTCCTTCAAGTCGAGCACGGCCGATGTGGCTCGCATGTCGTTGCTGCTGACTGTGATGGGCCGATATCGTGCTTTTCATCTGCTTCCCAATCACGCCAAAACGCGACACGAAGTCCAGGCCTCATGGAAAGGTCCGGCTTGTCTGATATGGGGATGATGGCGTTGCGCGAGATGTCTGATAGCCATAGGAAACGATGTAAGCGCCAAAGAACTCAAGGCGTCTCGTGCTTTTCGGCCCAGCAAAGAATTCATCATCGAGGATCTCTCCCGGGCAACAAGGTGCATGCGTAAAGTACAGAACTATTGGTAGCTAGCGCAATTTCGCGACGCTCTTTGCAAGTGCTCGAAGCTGGCATGTGCACAACGACTAAACGCGAGTGGTGTTGCCGTGAATATCATTGTGTCTGCGCTGGTGACTGCAGCAATCATGTCTATACTAGCTCGTGCTTAACACATTATTGCTTGGACGTGCAAATTGTTTGTCCATGCGCATCATGTGTCGACCATGGGATTTACAATCCGCTTTACTACACGAAAGCACACTTAGTCTTGTTTGCTTGCACAGGCACCTTCTGTAACGATGTGGCGACTGGCGGGTCGCCCGTCTCGCCCCAGTTGACAGCAATATTGTCTTGCAAAAGCGTAGACACAGTCCCAGAACAAATGGCCCGCAATTTCCATGAAGTCTCGGCAAGCTATCGTCTTCTCACAGCTGCTGAGGTTGATCCTCGCTTGATGCATTTATATCTGCAGCGTCGCTACCCGGTATCCTGTCCACGCTTGGTGGGATGCGAGGCCATTGTCCCAGTCTCCCAAGATACTGCCTCGGCATTTATTGTGCACAACTGCATTTATCTTGCCCGTGTGTCGTGGCAAGCTATAAAGGCCGATGCACTTGTTCGCGGAACTGAAAAGCTTTCTTTTTTAATGCCTTCGTGACGAAGTGGTCAAACGCTTTGTCCAAGACTGCAAATGGTATCCGATGGAACCGGAGTTGTACCGCGATACAAGTCACGGGCATGTATGGCGTGTCGATTGCGCATCGGTATTGAGATTTCGTAGTATATAGGCTTTTGCTGATCGTCACCCCGGTCCTGCAGTCGTCCGTCGCCTTGTCTAACTTGTTCAGGCAAGTTGTAACGAGGCACTGATGACTACGTACTGGATGACCAGTACGGAGTATACTTCCACTGACGACAGTGGTCGACAGTGCCCTGCTAGTTGTTTTAAGGAAACACAGAGGAAGGAAAGGAGGCTAGGTTGTCAGACTAGTCTCTTGGTAAACGTAAAACTGTATTAATATAATTAAGTCCTATAACTTCAGGATAACAGAGATATGAATCTCTGTTGTCCTGACTTAATTATGCTAACGTAACTAAATGTAAGATGTCGTCTACTCACCACCCATTGCGCGCGTCTAGCAGCGATTGGTGGGTTGATATCATCACGATATCAGCCAATGAGTAGACCCTTCGGTCATCTTCGCCAAAATCACCATGCTCTGTGATATTTTTGAAATAATATTCAGCGTAATATTATTTATTGTCAGATTGTTATAATGACAATATCATGTAAGGGGCTACCCCATTACACCACCCCTCCCTTATCGGATAGTCACCGTGTGACTATCAAAAACTTGGTGGCCACCCGTTGGACACCAGTGGGACAGGGAGCACTTGTTTGGTCAGACCCATTCACTCTTGACCTTGCCTTGCATAGTTAACATCTCTATGCGAGGTTATTCAAAGACCACACAGCCTGATTCTGTGCCAGCCTCTGCGGCAGACGCTTCGTCGTCTGCTGCTTGTTCTCCGTCTGCAGCAGAAGGTGCTACAGTCGCACGCGGTCTCGCAACGTGCACATGATAACCTTGGCAATGAGGTCATCAATTATGGCAAGTCAGACGTGCCTGACACGCGCAACGTTCCAGAGGCATCCCGATCACCGGCGGTGCCTCGTCGTTGGTCAAGAGCACTTTCGAACGAGCGGACTCGTGAAATGCATCACAGTCTGTTCAGCAATGATGATGAACTTTATGGTGAGGACTACTATGCCTCACCAGTATCAACTCGTGCTTCCCCGCAAGAGCGTGATGACGATGGCGAGAGCCATCGTCATTCTGTATGCCATGGTGCCGAAACAATTACCACATTTGAAGCGTTATGAGCTCAAGCCGTGGCGCTTGCCCGAACGGCTCATCAATAGCTTGTCTCTTGAGACAAGCTAACACCATCGAATACCCTTATTCGATGCGACTGAGATTCATGGCTTAAGTTCCAGCGCGAGTCACTTTCGCGCTAATGAAGATTTTTATCTCTATGCCTTCCTTAGGCATCGATGGTATAATGGCAACCAAAATGGTGACAAGAACTCGCTTTTAGCAGCGTGGAACTCCTTTCGTCCAAAATGTCAAGAAATTTGGAAGAGAAGGATATCTTCAAAAACTTGATGCGGAACGCATCAAGTTTGAAAAGCGAACGCCAACCGGTGCAAGGTACCGGTTGCATCGTTTGTCGAGTGAGGCAGACATTCCTTGCCTTACTTGGGGAGATCCTTGTGAGAGTTGTGTTGAGAATACTTGGGGAGATCCTTGTGAGAGTTGTGTTGAGAATACTTAAGGAGATCCTTGTGAGAGTTGTGTTGACAACTCGCAGCGTGCACATAGGGACGTGTATTCCCTAAGTTTGCCCTGGGGAAGGGCACACATCTCGGATGAGATGCGTGACGCGATTGCAAACTTGCAATCCGTCTACAAGCGCCAAAAGCGCGTGTTTACCGATGGGCCTTCGGACCAATCGGATGAGTCTCGTCATATTGGTGTACGAGACCGGGCACATCCATCATCATCTGAGAGCGGGGCTCCCAGCTGTTCCAAGAGGGTGGATACCCCCACCACTGGACGATGTAGCTCGTCCTTGATCCTATATCGTTCACGGTGGTTCACGATACGCTCCACTAGAAAGCGTTGACCACCGTGAAATTCCACCAAAGGATGTGGCGGAGGAGGTAGGACCTCCTCCATATCGTTCTGCTCACCATCTCGATCCTCACGAGATAGATCGCGCAATCGTTGATGTGCGCGATGATTTAGAGCACGAGAGGGACAGGCGTTACGCTCTGACTGACACTTTGCGGAAGTACCGCGAAGAGCACGAGGTAAACCGTGCGAAGAACCGCGCTGAGTATGCGGTCGCACAGCTGCAGGTTGAGCGCGACGTCCGCTCCGTTTTTGGCGAGCTGGCGACATCTCGCGGAGAGATCTCTCAGTTGCGTTCTGAGGGTCTTATTTACGCGACCAGACGGACTGTCTGGATCGCGAACGCAAGAACTTAATGGATGTTGTTGTACATGGGGGCTATCTTCATCAAAAGAAGAAGGCTCGTACTGACAGTACGGCCTGAGTCGCCCTACGTAAAACGTAGTATCTGTTTGCATCTTGCGTGGTAATTCGATCGTGTATGCATTTGCCTTGCGGTGCAACATGCGAAAAGGACCAATGTCTTTCGACAGTAAATTACTACTGACGACATGATTGACTACATGTCCAGTTAAGTTTACCGGAGACAGTAGTACTAGGTCTTTAACCTTAAATGAAAGAACATTTGCTCTTGTATTCTTGTCTGCGTTACGTTTCTGGCGGTCCACCGCATTTGCGATGGAGTCCTGAACGAAACGGACTACCGCCTCTCGAGTCAGCAGGAAGTTCTCTGGTGACTTGTTATTTTGTTCTTCAGTGCGCTTCGTGCGCACTGATAAGAGATTGCTCTCTTCTTCAGCGAGGTTGTCTTCTTCCTCGCTGGCATTGTCGCTGACGATGCTGAAATCCCAGCATCGTCATCATTGTCTGATGTAGCAGCAGCGTCATCGCTACTGCAAAGCCCGATTTCCTCGATTTCGACAAAGTCGACTTCCGCATCAAACGTATGGTCGTGAGCGGTGATACGTTATGAGCAAGAATCAAAACGGTTATTACTAAAGTAAGTCCTACCCCCCTTAACTCAGAGTCACTCTGTATGAGGCGGGAATACGAGGGTAGCGTAAGCCATTCAAGTACAAGGTGTATGCGTTGTGGACGCATGCACGGAGTTGTTGATGGCAAACTCAATCATCGGTAAGAACTCACTCCAATATCAAAAGGAGTGGACGTATCCACGAAGAATTTCTTGGAGGACACGGTTCGCACGTTCCGTCTGACCATCTGTTTCGGGGTAATCAGAGGTCGACATCTTCACCCGTGTTCTTAATGTGCGGAACAAAAATTGCCAAAACGCCGCCGTGAACCGAAGGTCACGGTCGGATACAAGTTCACGGGGTAAACCGTAAAGTTGAAACACAGTGTCGATGAAGACATGCGCACAGCCGTGGGCGATGATCTGTTCTAGGACTGCAGCAAGATGTAACATCTTGCTGAAACGATCCACAAATACAAGGATACCATTAGTCTTGTTAGTGTCTTCGGGAAATTCGAAGACAAAGTCCATGGACACGGACTCCCAACACTCTGCCGGGACCGGCAGAAGTTGTAACGGTGCACAGGATAAAGGACTAGGCTTCACCCGTTGAAAGAGCTCGCAAGAATGAACGTACTTGCGGACAAACTAATACTGGCGGGTCCAGTAAAAATCACGACTGACCGTGAGGTAAGTCTTTTCTCGGACACGATGCCCGCCAGACGGCGCATCGTGACACTCGAACATGATGCGTTATCGCAATTCATTATGATCAAGAGCGACGACACGAGGCGTGTCTTCGGAAACTGCTGTATAGTACAGCAGGTCATTGCGAGTAGTGTACCGATCCAAAGAGGAACGATACAGGGCCGGCAAATCCGACAAGGATTTTCGGGATGGGTTCGCAAGATGACCCATCAAGCGAAGTAGAATTATTTTCCCTGCTTATGCCTTCCGCACGTCGTCGAGTAACGGCGACGACGGCACACTGACGGACAGTCTCGCAACATTGGGCAAGGTCTCATTGTTAAATTGTGCTTCCGGCTTGAAATCGGCCCGGCGCGAGAGCGCATCAGTGACGACATTAAGTCGTCTTGGCTTGTACTCCACATAGAAGTTATACTCCGCGAAGAAGGTCAGCCACCTCGCCATCCTTTGCGAGAGGTGTGGACTGTTTACAGCCGTGCGTAGTGACTCATAGTCCGTATAGACGATGAACGGTCTATCTCCCAAGATATAGACCCGTAACTAAGCCAGTGCATATTTCATGGCAAATCATTCCTTGTCATGCGCTGGATAATTAGGTTCAGCTAGTTGCAGCTGACGCGATTGATAGCAGACGACGCGCTCTGCGCCGTCTGTGTCATACTGCATCAACGCACAGCCGATAGCAAAATCGCTGGCGTCACAGACCACATGAAATGGTCTGTCCTGATCTGCAATCGCCAAGATCGGCGATTGTATCAAGCTCCGCTTGATACCTTCAAAGGAACGCTGGCACTCAGCGTTCCATGACCACTTGACATCTTTCTTGAGCAAGCAAGAAAGATGAACAGTCATCTCAGCGTAGTTGCGCGAGTACTTGTGCAAGTACGCGGCTAGACCAAAGAAATTCCGAAGTCGCTTGACATCGACTAGCACTGGCCGGTCGGTGATCGGCTTGATCTTTTCGGGATCAGGGCGTACGCCGTGTTTACCCACGATGCGCCCAAGAAGTGGTATTTCGCTAGCCGCGAATACACACTTCTTGAGGTTGGCGTACAACTTATGCTTGCGCATAAGTTGAAGAACCTGACGAACGTGAGTTCTGTGAACTTCAACGTCCGTCCTCTCATATATAGCCCGTCTATGGACGAACATATCATAGAAATAACTCGATGTGAAATCACACACCGGCCTCAACAGATTTGTAACACATCTGTTGAACGTTGCAGGGGCATTGCTCAGCCCCTGTGGCATCACTAGCCACTCCCACAGCATCCCGCTGGGGGTACTCACTGCCGTGAACGGGACGTCCCGTTCACGCATCAGGATCTGATAGAATCCATCCATCAGATCCATGGACGAAAAGATGGTACTATTTGACACACCATCTATGATTACGTCCTTCCTCGGTATCGGCGTCTGAGCCGGTACCGTTGCAGCATTCAATTTTATGAATGCGTGCACTATCCGCCATCCTCATGTGGCCTTTCGCACACAGAAGGTCATACAGCTGTGAGGGGATGTCGATTCCCTCACATAGCCCGCTGCTAAGCGATCAGCAAAGAACTTGTAGATCGCTATCACTTATTCACGAGGCAGTGGTCACTGCTTCATGACACAGTACTTCGAGCCCGGTTTAAGCTCAATCTCGTGTCGAGTGCCTTTGTCCTTAGGCAACTCGCAAGGTACGGATTCAGGGAACACATCCTTGAATTCGATCAAATTATTATACAAAGGATTTGTCTGAAGCGACTTCCAGGATTGAGATTCATATCTCTCAATCCGAGTCTTCTCATCGATGACACTTTCGTCCATCGATGAGCTGCTGGGAACCCTCTCGGTCACAGTAAACACCGTTGCCGACCTAATATAGGTAACTTAACCGTCCTCCGCGACGAGTACACAGATCTGCTTGACTTTGCCACTACGCAAATCACGCAAGAACCGTTTTGGTTCTAGCGTTGGCTACTGAGTTATCTCCGAAGTTAACTTCGTAGGCGCAACCAGATCAAGCGTGTAAGCGCCTACGATTGATCTATCATTGACCAAGACATTCAGTGTCTCGATTACCTCCTGGGAAATCACTTTTACAGGATCCGGGTGAGCTTTCTCCACAATGTAGTGATCATCTACATTGTGTTCTTGTACAGTCGTGCTAACGACCGTACCACAAGTGAGGCCATCGCACTCACTCGTAGTACACCCACGTGAGTGTGAGCGTTCCAAGATATTCGTCATATGGTCATCTAAGGAACAAGTGGCAGGTATCGTAACCAATCGATACTGCCAACTCACCATTGGCTCGTATTCCCTAAGCCAAGGCAACCCTAAGATGACGTCAAACTTGTCATCTAGGTCAAGCACGATGAAGTCATCATCGTACTGTTCGCCTTTTAACGTTTAGTGGATTCCGACTACACATTTCTTCACAGTGATCGATGCGCCTGTCGCTAGGCACACGGTCATCTTCGTTGGAGGGATCTCCCGCTCCACGAAGTAAGACCTTCCTGCCTCTAGCGACTCGCGACGAACATAATTGTTCGACGCCCTATAGTCAACTAGGGCGCGAAGTGACAAGTCTTTTGTTACTTCCAACTTCGAGGTGATGAGATACACTTCATCACCAGGTGCAGAGACACACAGGGACTGTGTGTCGGGAGCAACATTCGTTAAGACATTTGCAATTTTTCTTGATGTTTCTGGATCAGTAGGGCGCTCCGCCCCTACTGACCCCGACCATTTTTTGATGGTTGTTCTCGCTTTTGCGGCTTCGCAACAGCAACGGACCCTCGCCCTCCAGTTCTTCTTGCTGGTGGGTGAACACTGCGCTCAGCACCGCGAGGTGCTGAGCGAGGGATACTGCATTCATATGCGTCGTGTCCCAGTTTATGACAGCGATGGCATCTCACCATTCGCTTGTTATTCGCGGGGCGAGGTTTCTCGCCCTCGACATTACAGAGGTCCATTAGTTCTGGACCTATGACTGCTAATCGTCTCTGTGGACGATTCGGGGTCAACGTAGCGTGAGATAGTCTCACGCTATAATCTTCTTGATCCGCTGCGAATATTGCCTCTGAGAGCGTCTTTAGCTCTCCGCGGAACAGTTGGTCCCTAACGGGACCGTCTGAAAGCCCTTGAATGAAGATCGTGATCAACACAAACTCACCCACAGGGTTTACTACCATGCAGCAATCAAGGTAGCGTACATGTCGGGCGTAAGCGTGAACCTTACGCTTACCCGGCTTGATTTGCAGAATCTACGAAAGCGTTCTGAAATCTGCTCTGTGCGGGTTGAAGGTCTCACTGAGCTGTGTTTTGAAGATCCTCAACGACCCGAACACATTTGGGTCGTGCAACTTGAGGTTCAGGGCCCAAGCTTTGGCTTCTCCTTCCAGGTCAGACTGAGCGAATGGGACTTGCATTTGCTCATCATCGATGCGACCAGCATCGACGGCATCGTCCAGCTCGACGAACCGTCTTAATAGGGATTCTTCCTTGACTCCCCGATATTTAGAGACCTCTAGATTTAGAGACTCCCGTCGACGCTCTCGCGTCGGCTCTGCGGACTGAGACTATTGTTGTCTCAGTGCTTCGGTCCGCTGGTGATCTTGCTGTTTTAATAAGGTCACCTGCGCTTGCGACTCATCAAGTTCTCGCTGCAAGAACTTGCCAATGACGGTATGCTGCTGGTCCCTATCCCTTGAGAATAGCATGGTCCACATAACTTCCTCGCCAACGGTCGAACTCATTCGTTCGATCGCACTCCATTCGATGTCGCTCAAATAGGAGTAGCTCTCACAGGTTCCATGAATGCTGTCGCCGTCTACATCGTCCAACATGTTCATGTTGGGCGATGGGGTTGTGGTCCTTGGACGGACTACAAAGTGCTATCAGGTGTAACTAGGCACTGTTGACTACGTACTGGATGACCAGTACGGAGTATACTTCCACTGACGACAGTGGTCGACAGTGCCCTGCTAGGTGTTTTAAGGAAACACAGAGGAAGGAAAGGAGGCTAGGTTGTCAGACTAGTCTCTTGGTAAACGTAAAACTGTATTAATATAATTAAGTCCTATAACTTCAGGATAACAGAGATATGAATCTCTGTTGTCCTGACTTAATTATGCTAACGTAACTAAATGTAAGATGTCGTCTACTCACCACCCATTGCGCGCGTCTAGCAGCGATTGGTGGGTTGATATCATCACGATATCAGCCAATGAGTAGACCCTTCGGTCATCTTCGCCAAAATCATCATGCTCTGTGATATTTTTGAAATAATATTCAGCGTAATATTATTTATTGTCAGATTGTTATAATGACAATCTCATGTAATGGGCTACCCCGTTCACACAAGTTGCACTTTGCATGATAGATGAAGGTCGAAGAATTGTGTCCAGCACGCATAAAAAGCTATCAAAACGCCCGTGGCATCTATCGAGATGTCGGACACACTCCAAACTGCGCCATTATAATTGATCTTACTTGGTGACGTCATAAAAGATCCTGATCGATCAACCTGCGTGGCAGAAAGTATATTACGAGATAAGCAGTCACGCTGTCATTGAAAACGACACTAAAGACATTGTACGTGTACGTGCCCGGACTCACTACATCACTCGCTCTCTTGTTGCTACACCTTTGTGTTGCGTCCCGGTACGACATATTCTAGCTCATTCGCTCCATCTATCGTGCATTGTGCCACTCGAAGCTCGAGATCTAGAACAAATGCCGATATGACTGCCTCTTGGCGCGTCAGATTGAAGCACAACTTGCCAACGCTAGTTAAATGCTGGGCAAAAGTTTTATGCAATTTCTGGTATTTAAGGTAGCTAAGGATGCGCTGCATATATGCATTACAAATAAGAAGTGAAATGTAGCGGAGCTACCCAGCTCCTTAAGTCAGAGAAAGACTTAACGCTCTACGAGCAACTTTGGTTTAAAGAACCCGACTCAGAGAGTCAACAAGCTCAGAGAGCTTACAGTCCCTGTTCCAGGGGGACCAAACGAGTCAAAAGAATCACAGCACAGAGTGCTCAAGAGCAGCTACCTTCACAGGCGTTGGTAGCTCTTACGGTCAAGACGCCTCGTGAGGCACGTGTCGTAAATGGATCAAAATGGGAACTGAAATTTATTGCTTTCTTTTATCGGAAAGAACCCCTCAGAACAACGTACTTAACCTAGTCACTACTATACTAATTAATAGCTCCTAAACGATCTCGTAATTCGTTGGATGACTCACGTCAGACCCTGACAATTGATATGGTGTTCGAATATCATTTTTTAATGATACTCCGTCCTTTGTATACCACACCTGTTATGTAGTCCCGTTACACTCTGCACCACCAGACTGACGTTACCACGAAAAGTCAATCGACTTCTTTCCTCGAAGAGGGCGGTGTGTGTGCTACAACCTCACGGTTTGCCAAAACACCAACCACCATGGGTTCTCCTACATCGACTTCGATGAGTAAGTGGACTAAGGGAACGACAACAATGTCCATGGAGATGTAGGGACATCGTCCAGCTCACTTGTGCCTGAGGTGCGACCTCTTTCAGCACCCAATACGTTCGTTTAATGTGGTGATACTACCGTACCGGGGCGCAGCATCATATAACAGATGCAGATGGAAACATCATTACCACTCCGCTCGATGAGCAATAGGAGTTGGTTTTCCAACGAGAGAAGGATAATCTTCGTCGCGCTCGGATCCAGAGGGTCATTCAAAACCGGAGCGGGTATGTGTTTTTAACACCTGACGTGTAGCAACGTCTCCGCCAAACGGAAGGCCGTAGCCTTTAAACATGGTCAATTAGTCCAGAGGCTACGTCGCCAGAAGTTATCGCCTCGCGCCAGTCCCTACATGAAAGGTATCTCGAACCTTTCCTGACCACCCAAGGTCAATACAAGGCACACCTTGAGAGCTTGGCTTGTGGTATTTCGGTTCGATCGATTAGGGGCGTGTCCATCTTGTTGTTTGCCGGTGAGTTGCCTGAAGAGAAGGACAACCAGTTTATCCGTTGGGTGTAACGCAATCGACACCGCAGCAGCATCCCAGCTCTGAGAGCAAGTTTCAATGTGGCCGATGTTCGTCTAGAACAAAAGCTTCGGTACGAATATGCCAAGCTCAAGGCTAAAGGCCAGTTGCGTAATCGAACATTCTATGCTTCTGCTACGCCGGTTGTCGCGGGTTCCGACCCTTTGGTGCGGAGCAACCCGCTACCTCCCATCACTATTGTTGAGAAGCGCTCTCGGTTGAGGGATGACCCTAGCCACGATCTTCAAAAAAATCAACGGCGTATGGGCTATCCTGCCGAAGGGGTATCTCATACTCCCACGAGTTCTCCAACTCCGGGTACCCTCACCCCTTCACCATATACTGGTATTGACCCTGACGACGACGTCGTTTCAGGAGCTTCTCCACATGGAACTGGCGGTTCCCTTGCTCATCGAGCAGCGTCGGTGGTGGTCGGTATACCGAGGGAGGAGCATGAGAAGGTGCTTCTCGAGCTGAGTGGTCTCCGTGAGACATTGGGTAAGACCCAGAGTGCGTTCGACGCAATGCAAGCCCGCGTGCAGGCATTGGAGTTGGGTCAAGCCCGATTCCAGGCATTAAAGTTGGACCGAGCCCGGATGGAGGGTCAACTTGACCTCCTGATTCGGATGCAACAGCCAATGGCAAGGCCAACCTATGCGGCACAAGCGCCTCCAAATTCACGTGGGACGGATCCTGATACGGCTTAAGCAATCCAACGTAGAACACAGGGTGTGTGCGCAGTTTGCGCGGAAGGTTGAGCGTATGCGCAAGTCCCTTCTTGGCGACGACCGTGAATGGTCCAATGAAGCGCGGACGCAACTTTGTCTTGAAGACAGCATACACTACATTTTTGGGCAAGTTTCCAGCGCTGAGTAGAACTTGTTCTTCGACCTTATAACGTTCAATACAACGTCTGCCTTTAGCATCAGCTAGTTCCTTTTGCTTGTCTTGGCTATCAACCAGTGCGTCACGCCCATGTCGTAAGACATTCAATCGCGTTGCGAGAAACTTGATCACCTGTTTTTGAACAGTAGCAGGGTTGATACCAGCAATCCGATCGGCCATCTCTTCTCCGCTAAGCCCTGAACCACGAAGTGGTAGCGTTAACGGAACGCGAGGGTGTGTGAGACAATTCACATAGAACGGTGTGTAGCCGGTGGAGGCATGCACGGCGTAATGTAACGCAAACTCAACGACAGGGAGCACCGAACTCCAACGCTTTGGCGTTTCAGCGCAAACACTGCGCAAGATGTCACCGATGATTCGATTCACTCGCTCGGTGTGACCACCAGTCTGCGGATGATCCGCTGTGGACATGTCAAATCGTGTGTCAAGCACCTTGAAGACGTACTTTCAAACTTTCCAGTGAAGCGAGGGTCTCTATCAGAGATAATTGCCAACGGCAAACCGTGTTGTCGAAACAATCGATTGATAAACAGCGTAGATGTACCTTCACCATCGATAGAATCCGGCACCACCGCTAAATGAGCCATCTTGCTCAAACGGTCAACAAGGATCACAATACCCGTATTGCCGTACGAATCCTTCGGTTATCCAAACAGGAAGTCCATTCTAATGTACTCCCAACACCCAGCAGGTATGGGTAGACTAGCTAGCAGCGCAGCCACATGCGCTGAGGGTTTCACCCGTTGACACGTTTCACACCAACGCAAATATGTGCTCACCCATTTGTAAATTTTGGGCTACCCATAGCATTGGCTAACTGAGCTATAGGCTTTCTCACGATCGAGATGACCGCTCACCGCACTATCATGCGCCTCATAGAGGATCGGATAATTCAACTCCTCATCATTAGGGACAACGATACGAGGCGTATACCCCACATCTGTGCTATAGCACAACAGGCCCTGATCGATGGAATATCAATGTAGCCTCGCACGTAATCGTGCCCAGAAATCTATCTCTGAGTCCTAAAACTCCTCGCTCCCTAGATCACGTAGCAGAGCTACACAATCTTCATTTTTGGCATATGCCGAACGAATGAGGTCAGTGACCGACGACGACAGAGTCGTAACATGAGCAAGCTCATAGTCAGGCCTGCGTGACAACGCATCAGCCGAAGCATTCTGCTTGCCCGGCTTATACTTCACCTCGAAGTTGTATTCGGCAAAGAATGAGAGCCAACGAGCCATTCTCTGAGAGAGGTGAGTCGACTAGGTCGCAGTGCGCAATGAAGCATGATCGGTGTATATCACAAACGGCTTAGAGCCAAGAAGATGAACTCTGAATTTGACGAGATCATACTTCATTGCAAGTAGCTCTTTTTCATATACAGGATAGTTTTTTTCTGCAGTCTTGAGCTGTCGGGACTCAAACGCAACGAATCTTTCCCGTCCATCAAAATCTGTAACAGAGCACTGCCAATGGCAAAGTCAGACGCGTCACGGACGACAGTGAAAGATCGATCAGGATCATGCAAAGCCAAGATTGGCGCATGAAGGAGACTCTCCTTTACTGCTTGAAAAGCATCATGCTCGGTGCTAGTCCATCACCATTCCACATCCTTTTTAAGAAGATTGGATAATGGCCGAGCCATATCTGCGTAATTCGCACTGTACTTGTGTAAGCAATTGGCAAGGCCAAGCCGCTTACGTAAGTCCTTTTGGTTCTTTGGAACTGGCCAATGAACTATGGCTTTTACCTTATCGAGATGCGCTCTAAGGCCTCGCTTCCCAATGAAGCACCCTAAAAAGGAATCTCTTCTGCACCAAAGATGCACTTAGATGCGTTGGCATACAAATTATTTGTGCGCATGCACTCGAGCACCGCTCGTAAATGGTCGATATGATTATCCACATCTGACCGATCGATCATAGCACGAATGTGGACAAAGATGTCATCAAAGTATGTCTTTTCATAACCTCGATGATGTCTAAATCGTTGCGTCACAAGACGATTGAATGTAGCCGATGCATTTTATAACCCTTGCGGCATAACAAGCTACTCTCAGAGCATACCGCTCGGAGTGCTGACTGCTGTCAGCGGAATATCTCTTTCTCGCATGAGAAGCTGGTAATAACCATAGACTAAGGCGAGCGCACTGTACATTGTACATCCCACCATATTGTTCTGAAGAACATCCTTCCTCGGAATTGGTGTCTGAGCCGGGATGGTGGTCGCATTAAGCTTATTGTAAGCATGAACAATGCGCCACTTTCCATTGAGCTTTTTGACACAGAAGGTCGGTGTGTAATGGGGAGGTTTGCTCTCTCAAACCATACCGGCCGCGTGCTTTGCACGAAAGAAGTCATCAATGACGTCACACTGTTCATTTGGTAAAGGCCACTACCGTGTTATGCGGTATTTAGTTCCAGGAACCAAGTCAATTTCATGACGTACACCTCTATCGGGAGGTAAGACGTGCAGAGGGTCGTAACATACCACTTCTTCAAATCCCTGAACAAAAGAATAGAACGGATCAAGAGGATTCTTAAGGACCAAAGAACCGCTACGCTCACTAAGTGTAACTTTCGTGTCTTCAAGGACGGACTCGTCCAATAACGATAATAAGTACAACTCAACATCGGGTCGGATGACCACTAGATCGGATAACTCTCCTGTCTGCAAGGCTTGGCTAAATTCGCCATCAGACATCTCGTCTAGGTCAAAGAGTATCCAAAGATGGAAGAGTCTCAAGACTAATGATGCCATCAACATGGCCAGTCAACTCATTGACAAGTGTATATAGTGTATTATTACTATTACCTCTTCGTGACTTCTTAGACGTTGGGCGCTTAACAGTTGCCACCCTACGCTGAGATTGTTTCCTCAAAGAAACCTTACGCCTAGTAGAGGCCGGGACAGTAGGGTCCCCGTGGTTGCTATCTATCTTAGCACGCTCTATACGAGATCCCATGTCTTGAACGACATCTGGTGAAGTGTTACGCAACCCGCACACTTCACCCAGTGGATTTACACGTACCACTTCACGTACAGCATCCGGGCCTAGCCGTGAACACTCTGGATTCTCGCCATCAATGTCATTACCGACATTCAGTGAGGTGGCACCTCGGCCGCCCTCACTCGGTGGAATTTCACGTGCCACCCCACTCACATCAGAGGAATAACATTCTTGATGTCTCGATCCAAGGCCAACCATACCTGCAGCATGCAGTGACTCAGTACCACAACGAGTATCACTCAACGGAGTACTACCCTCTTCACATACGGCGAAAGAGATCCGCTCATTATTGATGTCATTGACATTAGAGTTAATTAACTCTGACATACCAATGTCCAGCACATGGACATCTTCCGTCAATGGTTCGCGCCAATAGCGCTTTTGTTGCCGAATGAAGGTGGGTTCATGACTCTCCAAAGCTTCGCTAGGAACATTGCGCTTGGCGCCTAAGGTCTTAGACCTCCAATCAATCCATGGCTCCTGGCGTTCAATCCAAGCCATACCTAGGATGAGATCATATTTCGAATCCAAATCGAAGACAAGGCAGCGTTCAATGCTATCAAAGTCCAAAAACTTCACACATAAGTTCAACGGAACTTTAGGCACCGTGACGCGACTACCAGTCGCTAAACGAACGATGACCGAATCACCTTCATGAGCTTTGAGTGCTTCAGCGTATCGCTGACTCCCCTCAAGGGAACGACGTCGAGCATAATTGCATGATGCTCCGGAGTCGATCGGGATCGACCACTGCTTCTCAAAGCCTTTAACTTTCGCCTCGACGACTAACAAGCCAGGCTTGTATCCACGCTCTGTGCTGGCGGGCACAGAGCTCAGTGGGGCTAAGCCCTGTTTCAATCTACCTCGTAGAGAAGCAACAGAACTCTGTTCTTCCCCAGTAGGGAGCCCCACACCTACTGGGTATCGACGTTTCCCTGTGTCATACCAGGTTCCTGGTTGAGGCCGAGTTTTGCCGCATAGAAGTTTGTCGTTACTTACGCAAAGTACAAGTGGGACGCAAGTGTTTAGTGCTTCCGCACATATATCAACGTCTCACATCCTGTCGTTGCTCTGCAACATGAAGCTCAGCTTCACCTTCAACTTCAGCATGACTGAGATCCATCAGGTCAGACTTACAGTAAATCGAAGTATTAGCTGAGACTACCCTCGCATGGTTTGGATTGTACCCGTTCCAACCAAGTCTGGCCGACTTGAAGTTGTTCTCAGCATTCAGAGCGATGCTAACAGCCTCCTCAAAAGTAGAGAGATGGACCCGAAACACCTCGGTCATGGCAACGCCATTACGAAGACCTTCCACGAAGACAGTCACACAGACTGTCTCAGGGAGAGGGTCAGACTGCATAGCAGCCATCAGAGTTCTCAACTCTTGGACATAGTACGTTAGCTCATTCTTACCCTACCGGGTGGACAAGAAGAGTGAGCGCACGCGATTGACCTGTTTAGGCGGCAAAAAACTCGCAAAATGTCTAACTTGAGCGAATCCCATGTGGAAAAATCTAAGTCAACCGACAAGTCACACGTCAGAGCACACTCTATAGCTCTTTCATCGAGCTTGGAGATGGCCAGCGAGACCCGCTGGTACTCAAGTGAGATAAGGCCAGAGCTCATGGACATCTCAATCTCACGGATCCAGAGGGTGACGGTTTCTCCCTCCTTCCCGGAGTAATGCTTGACGTCCACCCTGAGGGGACGATGCTTAGCCTCTTCGTCTGGCATTGCCACAAAGCGTGTTGGCATAGCCGACGCTGATTGGTTTTGAACCTGCCCTACCAGGGCCGTTTCATACTGCATGAAGGTCTCGACTCGTGCACTGAGCACATCGAAACCTTGTGCAGCTAGAAACTCTACATACTATGGGCCTACAGCCGCGGTTAATATATCAAGCGCAACCTTCTGGGCCTCAAAGAGAGGTGTGTGCTACCAAGTGTAGCGGAGCTACACAGCTCCTTAAGTCAGAGGAAGACTTAACGCTCTACGAGCGACTTTGGTTCAAAGAACCCGACTCAAAGAGTCAACAGCTCCGAGAGCTAAGGGTTGGTTCAAAGAATCCGACTCAAAGAGTCAACAGCTCAGAGAGCTTACGGTCCCTTTTTTAGGGGGACCAAACGATTCAAAGAATCAAACGCACAGAGTGCAAAAAAAGTAGCTGCCTTAACAAGGCGTTGCTACCTCCTCAAACGATAACAAGACGCTTTAAAGAGGCAGGTGTCTTTCGGATCAAAATGGAAACTGAACCTAATTTCTTCTTTTAAACTAAAAAAACGTAGAACAAAGTAATTAACCTACTCGCTAATGTCCTAAATAAACCTCATAAAAGATCTCGTAATCAATTGTTGACAGACATCAGTCTTCAACAATTGATATTGTGTTCTAATATCACTTGATGGGGATCCCATCCCTTGTGTGCACCACACCTATTGTTGACTACCAGCCGACCTGTATACCCGTACATCTGTCTCCTAGGCTATTAATTATTATTTATCAGCTAGCCACCATAAACGATCATAGAACGACCGAACGACCTCAGTGGATGTCCTATAATAAAATATAGACGAGATTATTAGTTATCGGGGACCACTTATCAGAGGGAGACCTTTAATGATACGTATTTTACCCGTTGAACCTAAATCATTCTGATAGCATGCTTAGCAATATTGCACCTGCAATGCAATTGAGTGCGAATTATTCAAATTTCTTCCTGCGTGCTTACTTAATCTAGCACATACTAATTACTAGGGTCAATTTCGCCGCGCAAGTGAAAGACCCACGATTCCAAAAGCTCTGAACCATACGATGGTCAAAATAAATTGAATGTGTCTTGTAAAAGGATGAAAGGGATCGATACGCATGAATAACATTTACACTGATTTTACATGTGGGGTTTCTTGTATAATTTGAAAGGAACATGCAGTGTATTAGGTACTTAAATATGTTAATTTGATGTACATGGTCAGCTTTGCGTAAGATTAACGATTGGTACTTAAAGAAATAGCACGTCCGTCGAATGCAGAATCATTTTGCATGACTCGTGTAAATCATCGTGTAAGCCATGCATTTCTGCTTATAAATCACATATGCATCTCATTATCACGTCTAAGCCAAGATGAACACAATTCGTATTTATATATACCCAAATTAGTTGCGTTGATGTGGGTTAAAGATTTCAAGGTCGAACCACGCTGACAGCGTCAATTTTGATCGCGAAATAAGTGAATGTATTTGACAAGCTCGAGCATCTACTGGCTATGGTCTACGACACAAGATAGATAGTGTATCTTGCGACGCATCTTTTAATTCTTTGCCTTCCTAAAAATGCAAAATGCCTATTCGTCAGTTCCACGGGATACTTATGTAGGAGCACGTAATTTGTACAGCTCCCATTGTTGCGATCCAAGTCAGACGATTTTATTACAGATCCAACATGAATTGCGGTGTAGTTGAATGCTCAACTAGATAACGATAATCGTGCCTACAATATAACAGGCGTAATGCGTCGACACTTGCCCTTCCCATTTTTGCAGGCAGAAGTTTAAGTAGTAAATGATAGTGACAAACAAATACTTAGCATACAATTGAGTTTTGCTTACTTGCGCAAGATATAACACATCTATGTCTGTCGGGTTAGTCATTTCTTTAGACTTTAATAAGTTTGGCCCTATTAGCGCTTGTGTCCTTCGTGTTTCCGTCGCACATACACCCAACATCTACCCACCGCACGAGCGGGTTCTAGCGTGCACGCAAATGGTGCTTCACCCGTTGTATACGATAACACGTATTGGCGTTACACCTCTGTGGTAGGCTCTTTCACTAGCCCAGGCACGCGTAAGTGTTCAAAGGCGCGCGCAGTCTTGCCCTATTAATCTTTGTTTGATGCATGTGTAGGCGTGTTTAGCCAAAGCATATCAGTGTCAGTTGCTCGTGTCAACGGACGGTTGTCTATTCGAGCGAATACGCGTCCGAAAGCGTCATTCCTATCGACGCCACGACAAGTGACAGCAAAGTCATCAGAATGTTTACTCAAATCTACACTTGGCCTTGCTAATCACAAAACGCCATGCGTCGCCGTGCGCGACCCTACGCATAGGAAATTATACAGTAGGACATGACACCCGGGTCCGCGCCTTTCTCGAAGATCAGCGCGTATGTGTTTCTCGCACGCTGTTAATACGTCCATTATGTCATTTAATACTCTACATCTAGCTTTCATCTGTCTCTACGCCCACTCAGAGTCGATGATATTGGCTCAAAGCTTTTACGTGGCGAGCGATCCGCCAATGCTACTCGCAACACCCGAAGCGCTCCTTGAATCGCTCCTTGAATCGCCTCTCTCAGCAGAGATATCAAGTTAGAAGGCCCCATGTTTCATGTAACGGGGTTACACGTCGGCTGGTAGTCGACAATAGGTGTGGCGCACACAAGAGATGGGATCCTCATCAAGTGATATTCGAACATAGTATCAATTGTTGAAGACTGATGTCTGTCAACAATTGATTACGAGATCTTTTATGAGGTTTATTTAGGACATTGGCGAGTAGGTTAATTACTTTGTTCTAAGTTTTTTTAGGTTAAAAGAAGAAATAAGGTTCAGTTTCCATTTTGATCCGAAAGACACCTACCTCTTTAAAGCGTCTTGTTATCGTTTGAGGAGGTAGCAACGCCTTGTTAAGGCAGCTACTTTTTTTGCACTGTGCGTTTGATTCTTTGAATCGTTTGGTCCCCCTAAAAAAGGGACCGTAAGCTCTCTGAGCTGTTGACTCTTTGAGTCGGATTCTTTGAACCAACCCTTAGCTCTCGGAGCTTTTGACTCTTTGAGTCGGGTTCTTTGAACCAAAGTCGCTCGTAGAGCGTTAAGTCTTCCTCTGACTTAAGGAGATGTGTAGCTCCGCTACACTTGGTAGCACACACCTCTCTTTGAGGCCCAGAAGGTTGCGCTTGATATATTAACCGCGGCTGTAGGCCCATAGTATGTAGAGTTTCTAGCTGCACAAGGTTTCGATGTGCTCAGTGCACGAGTCGAGACCTTCATGCAGTATGAAACGGCCCTGGTAGGGCAGGTTCAAAACCAATCAGCGTCGGCTATGCCAACACGCTTTGTGGCAATGCCAGACGAAGAGGCTAAGCATCGTCCCCTCAGGGTGGACGTCAAGCATTACTCCGGGAAGGAGGGAGAAACCGTCACCCTCTGGATCCGTGAGATTGAGATGTCCATGAGCTCTGGCCTTATCTCACTTGAGTACCAGCGGGTCTCGCTGGCCATCTCCAAGCTCGATGAAAGAGCTATAGAGTGTGCTCTGACGTGTGACTTGTCGGTTGACTTAGATTTTTCCACATGGGATTCGCTCAAGTTAGACATTTTGCGAGTTTTTTGCCGCCTAAACAGGTCAATCGCGTGCGCTCACTCTTCTTGTCCACCCGGTAGGGTAAGAATGAGCTAACGTACTATGTCCAAGAGTTGAGAACTCTGATGGCTGCTATGCAGTCTGACCCTCTCCCTGAGACAGTCTGTGTGACTGTCTTCGTGGAAGGTCTTCGTAATGGCGTTGCCATGACCGAGGTGTTTCGGGTCCATCTCTCTACTTTTGAGGAGGCTGTTAGCATCGCTCTGAATGCTGAGAACAACTTCAAGTCGGCCAGACTTGGTTGGAACGGGTACAATCCAAACCATGCGAGGGTAGTCTCAGCTAATACTTCGATTTACTGTAAGTCTGACCTGATGGATCTCAGTCATGCTGAAGTTGAAGGTGAAGCTGAGCTTCATGTTGCAGAGCAACGACAGGATGTGAGACGTTGATATATGTGCGGAAGCACTAAACACTTGCGTCCCACTTGTACTTTGCGTAAGTAACGACAAACTTCTATGCGGCAAAACTCGGCCTCAACCAGGAACCTGGTATGACACAGGGAAACGTCGATACCCAGTAGGTGTGGGGCTCCCTACTGGGGAAGAACAGAGTTCTGTTGCTTCTCTACGAGGTAGATTGAAACAGGGCTTAGCCCCACTGAGCTCTGTGCCCGCCAGCACAGAGCGTGGATACAAGCCTGGCTTGTTAGTCGTCGAGGCGAAAGTTAAAGGCTTTGAGAAGCAGTGGTCGATCCCGATCGACTCCGGAGCATCATGCAATTATGCTCGACGTCGTTCCCTTGAGGGGAGTCAGCGATACGCTGAAGCACTCAAAGCGCATGAAGGTGATTTGGTCATCGTTCGTTTAGCGACTGGTAGTCGCGTCACGGTGCCTAAAGTTCCGTTGAACTTATGTGTGAAGTTTTTGGACTTTGATAGCATTGAACGCTGCCTTGTCTTCGATTTGGATTCGAAATATGATCTCATCCTAGGTATGGCTTGGATTGAACGCCAGGAGCCATGGATTGATTGGAGGTCTAAGACCTTAGGCGCCAAGCGCAATGTTCCTAGCGAAGCTTTGGAGAGTCATGAACCCACCTTCATTCGGCAACAAAAGCGCTATTGGCGCGAACCATTGACGGAAGATGTCCATGTGCTGGACATTGGTATGTCAGAGTTAATTAACTCTAATGTCAATGACATCAATAATGAGCGGATCTCTTTCGCCGTATGTGAAGAGGGTAGTACTCCGTTGAGTGATACTCGTTGTGGTACTGAGCCACTGCATGCTGCAGGTATGGTTGGCCTAGGATCGAGACATCGAGAATGTTATTCCTCTGATGTGAGTGGGGTGGCACGTGAAATTCCACCGAGTGAGGGCGGCCGGGGTGGCACCTCACTGAATGTCGGTAATGACATTGATGGCGAGAATCCAGAGTGTTCACGGCTAGGCCCGGATGATGTACGTGAAGTGGTACGTGTAAATCCACTGGGTGAAGTGTGCGGGTTGCGTAACACTTCACCAGATGTCGTTCAAGACATGGGATCTCGTATAGAGCGTGCTAAGATAGATAGCAACCACGGGGACCCTACTGTCCCGGCCTCTACTAGGCGTAAGGTTTCTTTGAGGAAACAATCTCAGCGTAGGGTGGCAACTGTTAAGCGCCCAACGTCTAAGAAGTCACGAAGAGGTAATAGTAATAATACACTATATACACTTGTCAATGAGTTGACTGGCCATGTTGATGGCATCATTAGTCTTGAGACTCTTCCATCTTTGGATACTCTTTGACCTAGACGAGATGTCTGATGGCGAATTTAGCCAAGCCTTGCAGACAGGAGAGTTATCCGATCTAGTGGTCATCCGACCCGATGTTGAGTTGTACTTATTATCGTTATTGGACGAGTCCGTCCTTGAAGACACGAAAGTTACACTTAGTGAGCGTAGCGGTTCTTTGGTCCTTAAGAATCCTCTTGATCCGTTCTATTCTTTTGTTCAGGGATTTGAAGAAGTGGTATGTTACGACCCTCTGCACGTCTTACCTCCCGATAGAGGTGTACGTCATGAAATTGACTTGGTTCCTGGAACTAAATACCGCATAACACGGTAGTGGCCTTTACCAAATGAACAGTGTGACGTCATTAATGACTTCTTTCGTGCAAAGCACGCGGCCGGTATGGTTTGAGAGAGCAAACCTCCCCCATTACACACCGACCTTCTGTGTCAAAAAGCTCAATGGAAAGTGGCGCATTGTTCATGCTTACAATAAGCTTAATGCGACCACCATCCCGGCTCAGACACCAATTCCGAGGAAGGATGTTCTTCAGAACAATATGGTGGGATGTACAATGTACAGTGCGCTCGCCTTAGTCTATGGTTATTACCAGCTTCTCATGCGAGAAAGAGATATTCCGCTGACAGCAGTCAGCACTCCGAGCGGTATGCTCTGAGAGTAGCTTGTTATGCCGCAAGGGTTATAAAATGCATCGGCTACATTCAATCGTCTTGTGACGCAACGATTTAGGCATCATCGAGGTTATGGAAAGACATACTTTGATGACATCTTTGTCCACATTCGTGCTATGATCGATCGGTCAGATGTGGATAATCATATCGACCATTTACGAGCGGTGCTCGAGTGCATGCGCACAAATAATTTGTATGCCAACGCATCTAAGTGCATCTTTGGTGCAGAAGAGATTCCTTTTTAGGGTGCTTCATTGGGAAGCGAGGCCTTAGAGCGCATCTCGATAAGGTAAAAGCCATAGTTCATTGGCCAGTTCCAAAGAACCAAAAGGACTTACGTAAGCGGCTTGGCCTTGCCAATTGCTTACACAAGTACAGTGCGAATTACGCAGATATGGCTAGGCCATTATCCAATCTTCTTAAAAAGGATGTGGAATGGTGATGGACTAGCACCGAGCATGATGCTTTTCAAGCAGTAAAGGAGAGTCTCCTTCATGCGCCAATCTTGGCTTTGCATGATCCTGATCGATCTTTCACTGTCGTCCGTGACGCGTCTGACTTTGCCATTGGCAGTGCTCTGTTACAGATTTTGATGGACGGGAAAGATTCGTTGCGTTTGAGTCCCGACAGCTCAAGACTGCAGAAAAGAACTATCATGTATATGAAAAAGAGTTACTTGCAATGAAGTATGATCTCGTCAAATTCAGAGTTCATCTTCTTGGCTCTAAGCCGTTTGTGATATACACCGATCATGCTTCATTGCGCACTGCGACCTAGTCGACTCACCTCTCTCAGAGAATGGCTCGTTGGCTCTCATTCTTTGCCGAATACAACTTCGAGGTGAAGTATAAGCCGGGCAAGCAGAATGCTTCGGCTGATGCGTTGTCACGCAGGCCTGACTATGAGCTTGCTCATGTTACGACTCTGTCGTCGTCGGTCACTGACCTCATTCGTTCGGCATATGCCAAAAATGAAGATTGTGTAGCTCTGCTACGTGATCTAGGGAGCGAGGAGTTTTAGGACTCAGAGATAGATTTCTGGGCAAGATTACGTGCGAGGCTACATTGATATTCCATCGATCAGGGCCTGTTGTGCTATAGCACAGATGTGGGGTATACGCCTCGTATCGTTGTCCCTAATGATGAGGAGTTGAATTATCCGATCCTCTATGAGGCGCATGATAGTGCGGTGAGCGGTCATCTCGATCGTGAGAAAGCCTATAGCTCAGTTAGCCAATGCTATGGGTAGCCCAAAATTTACAAATGGGTGAGCACATATTTGCGTTGGTGTGAAACGTGTCAACGGGTGAAACCCTCAGCGCATGTGGCTGCGCTGCTAGCTAGTCTACCCATACCTGCTGGGTGTTGGGAGTACATTAGAATGGACTTCCTGTTTGGATAACCGAAGGATTCGTACGGCAATACGGGTATTGTGATCCTTGTTGACCGTTTGAGCAAGATGGCTCATTTAGCGGTGGTGCCGGATTCTATCGATGGTGAAGGTACATCTACGCTGTTTATCAATCGATTGTTTCGACAACACGGTTTGCCGTTGGCAATTATCTCTGATAGAGACCCTCGCTTCACTGGAAAGTTTGAAAGTACGTCTTCAAGGTGCTTGACACACGATTTGACATGTCCACAGCGGATCATCCGCAGACTGGTGGTCACACCGAGCGAGTGAATCGAATCATCGGTGACATCTTGCGCAGTGTTTGCGCTGAAACGCCAAAGCGTTGGAGTTCGGTGCTCCCTGTCGTTGAGTTTGCGTTACATTACGCCGTGCATGCCTCCACCGGCTACACACCGTTCTATGTGAATTGTCTAACACACCCTCGCGTTCCGTTAACGCTACCACTTCGTGGTTCAGGGCTTAGCGGAGAAGAGATGGCCGATCGGATTGCTGGTATCAACCCTGCTACTGTTCAAAAACAGGTGATCAAGTTTCTCGCAACGCGATTGAATGTCTTACGACATGTGCGTGACGCACTGGTTGATAGCCAAGACAAGCAAAAGGAACTAGCTGATGCTAAAGGCAGACGTTGTATTGAACGTTATAAGGTCGAAGAACAAGTTCTACTCAGCGCTGGAAACTTGCCCAAAAATGTAGTGTATGCTGTCTTCAAGACAAAGTTGCGTCCGCGCTTCATTGGACCATTCACGGTCGTCGCCAAGAAGGGACTTGCGCATACGCTCAACCTTCCGCGCAAACTGCGCACACACCCTGTGTTCTACGTTGGATTGCTTAAGCCGTATCAGGATCCGTCCCACGTGAATTTGGAGGCGCTTGTGCCGCATAGGTTGGCCTTGCCATTGGCTGTTGCATCCGAATCAGGAGGTCAAGTTGACCCTCCATCCGGGCTCGGTCCAACTTTAATGCCTGGAATCGGGCTTGACCCAACTCCAATGCCTGCACGCGGGCTTGCATTGCGTCGAACGCACTCTGGGTCTTACCCAATGTCTCACGGAGACCACTCAGCTCGAGAAGCACCTTCTCATGCTCCTCCCTCGGTATACCGACCACCACCGACGCTGCTCGATGAGCAAGGGAACCGCCAGTTCCATGTGGAGAAGCTCCTGAAACGACGTCGTCGTCAGGGTCAATACCAGTATATGGTGAAGGGGTGAGGGTACCCGGAGTTGGAGAACTCGTGGGAGTATGAGATACCCCTTCGGCAGGATAGCCCATACGCCGTTGATTTTTTTGAAGATCGTGGCTAGGGTCATCCCTCAACCGAGAGCGCTTCTCAACAATAGTGATGGGAGGTAGCGGGTTGCTCCGCACCAAAGGGTCGGAACCCGCGACAACCGGCGTAGCAGAAGCATAGCATGTTCGATTACGCAACTGGCCTTTAGCCTTGAGCTTGGCATATTCGTACCGAAGCTTTTGTTCTAGACGAACATCGGCCACATTGACACTTGCTCTCAGAGCTGGGATGCTGCTGCGGTGTCGATTGCGTTACACCCAACGGATAAACTGGTTGTCCTTCTCTTCAGGCAACTCACCGGCAAACAACAAGATGGACACGCCCCTAATCGATCGAACCGAAATACCACAAGCCAAGCTCTCAAGGTGTGCCTTGTATTGACCTTGGGTGGTCAGGAAAGGTTCGAGATACCTTTCATGTAGGGACTGGCGCGAGGCGATAACTTCTGGCGACGTAGCCTCTGGACTAATTGACCATGTTTAAAGGCTACGGCCTTCCGTTTGGCGGAGACGTTGCTACACGTCAGGTGTTAAAAACACATACCCGCTCCGGTTTTGAATGACCCTCTGGATCCGAGCGCGACGAAGATTATCCTTCTCTCGTTGGAAAACCAACTCCTATTGCTCATCGAGCGGAGTGGTAATGATGTTTCCATCTGCATCTGTTATATGATGCTGCGCCCCGGTACGGTAGTATCACCACATTAAACGAACGTATTGGGTGCTGAAAGAGGTCGCACCTCAGGCACAAGTGAGCTGGACGATGTCCCTACATCTCCATGGACATTGTTGTCGTTCCCTTAGTCCACTTACTCATCGAAGTCGATGTAGGAGAACCCATGGTGGTTGGTGTTTTGGCAAACCGTGAGGTTGTAGCACACACACCGCCCTCTTCGAGGAAAGAAGTCGATTGACTTTTCGTGGTAACGTCAGTCTGGTGGTGCAGAGTGTAACGGGACTACATAACAGGTGTGGTATACAAAGGACGGAGTATCATTAAAAAATGATATTCGAACACCATATCAATTGTCAGGGTCTGACGTGAGTCATCCAACGAATTACGAGATCGTTTAGGAGCTATTAATTAGTATAGTAGTGACTAGGTTAAGTACGTTGTTCTGAGGGGTTCTTTCCGATAAAAGAAAGCAATAAATTTCAGTTCCCATTTTGATCCATTTACGACACGTGCCTCACGAGGCGTCTTGACCGTAAGAGCTACCAACGCCTGTGAAGGTAGCTGCTCTTGAGCACTCTGTGCTTTGATTCTTTTGACTCGTTTGGTCCCCCTGGAACAGGGACTGTAAGCTCTCTGAGCTTGTTGACTCTCTGAGTCGGGTTCTTTGAACCAAAGTTGCTCGTAGAGCGTTTATTCTTTCTCTGACTTAAAGAGCTGGGTAGCTCCGATACAACAGGTATAAGTGTAAAGAGGGAAAATGTACGAAATTTGGAAATGTGAACCTATTTAAGACAAGCATCAATGGTGCTTTTGGTGGTGTTGGCAATTTGAATATCGTTCTGTAGGCTGCGGGGTTGCACGAACGCAAAACTGTGGGTTTCCTGGTACATATCAAGCAATTACAAGCACTACCTAAGATGGTGATTATATACCACTGGGTGAATAGGTCTGTATCTTCCTTCTCCTCAACTTCAAATCCTTCTTTTCCTTGTTCCGCCTTCTGCACTGAGTCCATCTCTCTTGATCACTGAGATCCGGATGAAAACTCTCGTTTTCTTCGGCTGGGTTCATTAGCTACTCTACAGTCATAGGATTGCGGAGAGGCAGCAATTTAAGATTATTTCCTAGGTACTGCTTCAGAGCTCTCTCTTCCTCCTCTGCCTCTTTATCTTGATTTATGTCCTAAATTTCGTCACTTGACATGTAACCGTGAAGGTATTTGCAAAAATCTCGATGTGGTTGATACAGTCCTTAATCGTGCTGGCCGAAGTATCTGTTCAGGCAGTAAGAGACTATCGCATGGCTGTAAGCTGGTCAAATTTGTATAATTACCTAATCTCGCCGCTTCCGTTGCAATTTAGAGCGTTCTGAAGATGGTGGCGCCTATAACGCTCTATAAAAGCGGCTAATATACCGGCATTCATTAATTGGTTTTTTGCGGTCGTTTTGGGCGGAAGAAGATGTACCTTGACATTATTCAGCCGCACGTCGTCCACAGTGTGGGATGACGCATTGTCTCATAAGACAATACCATTCCTGTCTTGATCCTAAAACACTTGCCATATCTTTGCAAGATATTCATGACAAATAGTAGGAGTAAAAAGCCGCAACCATACCTTCATCGATTGGTCGACATCATAAATGTATTCCTGAAATAGCTGCCCAGTCATCCACGCTTTCACGATATGTCTGAAAAAATCCAGATTGTTCTATTACTTTTTGTTGAAGCACTGCGGTTTATTGGCCCAGCATATGAAGAGTGGCTGGGGTTTATCAGACATGTCTGCATTTGCGATTACAGCTACGTTGAGGCGCGCCTGTATAAAATGTAACAGCAAATGATTTCTTGATTTGGATATGAATACAAATCGAGAGTGCTCCCACGTTCATTATGTTCTTTCGACCTCTGCCACGGCGACGTGCTATCCAGCGCCGAGCTGTAAAACAGTCATGTGAAAGCTTTTAAAGGAAGGTTATCCCATTTGAATTTAAATACGGCACATAACTTCTAGTCTCATTCATGTTTTACACATTACAGAGAGGACTATATGCAACTAGCGTATTCAGCTTCAGTAGATCATCTATCAAACACTCATTCATTCCGATCCTCATTTCTCGTGGATGCAGATTGGATGGGAATTGTGACGTTGCTGGAAACTTTAAAGCCATCCATGAGAGTAAACGATGATACCATCCGGGATTCCTAGCGATACGGCTTTCCTCCGAGCTTTTTTTGCACAAACACATCCCCGGTGAGGATAACTTTACGATGCTGGCACTGCAGCACCCACATGATCACGGCCTTCTCCACAACTGGGTGCTGAACAAAGGGCTGACACATGGAGTAAAGGCTGCTTGAGTCCATACCCTCCAGCTCAGCAATTTTTTTATAATATTGCGGATAAAAGCCTGAGTCAGGTTCTTGGTAATATTTAATCCTTTTGTCGCCCAGGCAGACAAAAGTCTTCTGCCTCATCAATAGATTAACAATCTTGCATTTGAAATTTTGCAGACAATAAGTATCGTAAAGGCGAGTCCGTGACAGCTGTGTAAGTGGGGTAAAAGGTGAGCAATAACAATTTACATCTTGATCCTCACAAAGACTGCAACCTCGACAAATGACCAGGGTGGCTACATGTATATTACCTTGAGGCACTACCTTACCCAGGGTTACAAACCAAAGGGTATGCCCTGTATTTTCGGACTTTGTAAGTCTGTTTTTGCTAGTTTTAAGGGTTGTTTGGTTGTGCGTGGAAGTGGATGATTCTGGTGGAGGTTGCGAACAATAATGAAAACAATGAAGATACAAAATGGCAATTTAGCAAAGTAAAGAGTAAATAATTCATCTTTGCATAATCTTTGGTTATGATAAGTGCTCACACTCTTCTGCTCGATCATCTAATTAGTTAGCGTATGGATCACCGATGTCCTTCCTTTCTTTTCATTGGTGTTACTATTATAAACGTAGGGGGCGTCACTGCTGGCAGGTAGTGCTGGTGAACCCTATACACAAGGACCTGAAATCATAACTGTATCTTTTGCTCGTACCGGTTTTCAAACCGGTGACTTTGCGGTCGATGCTGCCACACTAAAAGCTTTGGGCTGCAAGCGTACAGTCGGTATAATCTCTCAACAGCACACAATCAATGCACAATTTCTCATACTGAAACATACTCATACAGTATAATCCTGTCCTGTCATGCATTTGCACAACACATCACCTAATTCCAGCAGAAGTTTCAATTTTAATCCTTTAATTTTTGATTTTACTTGAATATATGGACAAGGCCCATTAATCCGATCAGTAATAAACTCTGCTAACTTATAGAAAATGTGTCCATCGAGGCTAAAAGTTGGCAGTGGGATGCCTGTATACTCTTTAACGGGGTTAATATCGATATATTGAAGGTAAAATTATTAAGGGACACAAAGGTTTCGACTCATCGGAACGGCGCAACTTAAAACCAGACTCTGTTTTCGTGACGAAACCCAATATCGGCTCTTAGCATCTAAATTACTCAAAGGTAAGCGGATCGTTCGGGAAGTACATGTTAAGTACAGCAACCCCGTAAATTGCTCAGAAAGACGATGCAAACCATGGACATCTTTGTTTCACGGCATTAAGAAAGTACGAGAATATGTAAAAATCGTAGCATCCTTCATTTCTGGGACCAACTATGTGTGAAGCAGGCTGAATGATGTAATTCTTTTGCGGATGTGTTGTCCTTTCGAACGAATGTCAAAAATGAAGACGGGCTATTTCTTGCCATCAGTTGTATGCGCTCACCAGTATCAAGGCAGGAGCGTTACATATTACCCTGTTCTGGTAGAGTTAAAGTGCCCTTAACATCACACTATGGACTACATCATATAGAGACGACGGGCTCGAGCGAGATATTTCCAGAGTGGTGTGTCACCGGGAGGCCTCAATGATGCAGAAATAAAAGTATAACTATTCCAGTCAATACTTAAAACTCAAGTAACGGCCGGAGAAAACGTGGCTACATACGCCTATTACTGTATCTATTCCAAAGTTGATGACGCGATTTTACGGGATAGGACAACCATGACCATTATTCAAACCATGCGTATGCAACGATACTTGTATCCAAAACAATCTCATTGTGTTGGACCTGAAAAATGAAGTCGGAAAGACCGGGAAACGATTGCGTTGTATGAAACTTTTCAGTAGCCAGTGCGGGGAGGAAACGACAATCCCTGTCGCTAAATCTTGTTGCAATGGCACCAGCGGTAAACTTTAAATGCTCAACAAAAGATTTTTAATTTTGTAGATGCGCTGATCATTTCGAAGCCGTCAAAGTAAACACATGAAGCAAATGATCATCCACTTAGGCGATATCAAGATATCATTTTGATGATTGTGTAGCGCGATTTCAATTTCGAAACAAACATTTGACACTGTGGTTGAAAGATGTGTATTACGAAAGATGGCGTGGCAAGTTTCTTCATAGATATGCTTCATCAAAATATAGGAAAATCTGAGAAAAAAGTGAAACAATCATTGCATTATGATGGAAGAAAGCGTTGCAGGCTATCGGATAGCGCTATACCAGTGTACGCACGTCGTTTATGACTCGAAGAAACACACGTCTCAAAGCGTTCTGAATAGATTTGAAACTGTTTAAAAAGTAAACCTTGTTAATTATCGTAGTGCTCTAAAATGAAATCATTCCCTTCAAAATGCAGAAACGTTTTACAGCAAAAAGGTGCTGCCAGTACGACAGTTCAATATATAGAACGTGATGAACAAATGTCTAATTATGTAAGATTCTATGGCGTTCTTAGTCACATGTAAGAGATGAGTCGATGCACCCTAATATACATCTATCGGATTACATACTTGAATTTTACCGCCATAGCAGCGTAGTCCACTGTACTATAATTTATTCTAAAACATTTTTTCACGAGTGGGATATATAGTAAAACATCTTGATTCGAGACGGAGAAGACCTTTAATGTGCCAAAGTGTTGACAGACCCGTATTATAAACAATCAGCACCCTGCTATCGTAATTTTCGTGGTACAACTCCTTTATTAGGCTGAGCAAAGAGCTTATTGAGTTTTTCTTCGGCTTTATTATTGGTACAGTCTTCCTTCGCGGATAGTATATTATCTTTTCCATTATACCATTAAGCATTACGATATGATGAATCTACCATAAAACTAAAAGTTTAAATGTAGCGATTAGCGTAACGATGTGTTGGAGTGGTGATTTCTCGTTCCCCGAGACGACCCCGACTCTCCACTGGCGCCAGGACGACTGACTAACGGAGGAGTTACTCTAATATCGTGCTCTGTGTTATCTTGCTCATCTTGTGTACCCGTCGGTGGTGAAAGTTGCGCTCTTCCTGGTGGACTTAAGCTAAGGCTGAACTTGAGCTTTTTAGGGATAGGGGTTGATCAGTTGAAAATTTCTTACACGGTCAAACGTAGGGCCGGATTAAGTCAAAATTCTTCACAAGATCGCGTGTATGCTTGGGATCCCTTCCTGTGTATCCTTGTTATAGGGGTGATTATTGTTGCGCGAGCCATCTGACCACTCGAATCGTTTCACGATCTTAAATCCGAACCGTAAGGTTCACTACGTCCGATTGCAGTTGGAGGGGGTGAGAATTGAAGTTCCGCCTGGACACACAATACAAGGGCGAAGTTTGTCGAGACGCGGGTCGCCTTCTGTTCGACGTAGGCCAAAGATCCTGCCATGGAGAAGTCGACGCGTGTCTTTCGTTGCAGATTCAATTATGTTTAATGTTAACAAATTGAATCCAAAATCTATAACTAGTCCCATCTGTTCACTAGGTCATCTGTTGTGTATCTCCTGTCTATGTCATTCACCACTTGCATCATGTGGTCCATAGCAGATACGCGGGTAGCGGGTCGCTCTGGTAGAGTATCGCTCGGGTATAGAATCACTCGTGTAGCGGGTTGCTGTACGTGGTCCGCAACAATTACGTGCTCACACCACTAAGCGGTACACCTTTAAAATAGATTGTGGTCAATCGTTGCATCTTTTATCGGGCATCCACGGTCGGATTCGTGTCGCATCTTTTACTTTGCATGCTTGATAATCTTGGTGATTCACTCCTCTAGCATGCTTTCATATTCACCCATCATCCATTGTTCGTTATCGATTACGTGAAAATAGATGTTGATCGCATCTTGAGTTAGCCTGTCCTTGTAGCTTGTCGATCTAAGTCCTTGATCGCGGATCGTGATCGGTCAATCGTCGATCCGTGACTATACACCTTTTTCTTTCGGTAAATCAATCCGCATAACTTCAACACTCTTTTTACTCCACTTAATCTGTTGTCCCCATCACTCGTGCCAACAACCCATCTACAAGTGCGGTCCACCAATCAAATTTGGATTCGCACTTAGGGCGGTCCGCATGATCCAAAGTTCCCAAGATTATTTCCCAGCACTTCTCCACACATGTCCCCTGCACCGGCGATCTACAAACAGTGTCGATCGACTGTACACTCGTTACATCCATGGCCCTGCATCTTCCGCACCTTATAGCTCGCATGCGTCTCCCAATCCCGCTTCGGGGACTAGTCCCCTGATTTTGCCTTCCCCCTCACCGCCGTTTTGTCTGGTTATAGGGGTACCGAATTTCCCTTGACGCCGGTGAGCCCTCCGTTACTGGTGGATCGCGAAAGTATTCACTCGGATATTGCGATACTTTACGATCCACTTGACCTTCAGGAAGAATTTGTGCGAGATTACCACTCCTTGGAGAAAGCATGTTAAGACTAGAAATTGAAGATCAAACGTCTCCATGTGCAACTGCGGTCGTACGCCGAGATCGACCAGCGCTTGGCGGCGTATGTCCAGGAACGTTATGTCGGGCTGTAGAGCGATTTCCAGAATTTGATCCAGAGGTCGCGAGATTTTCTAACGGAGCTGGGACGACGCGCAATTCAGCGAGATCCGTACGTTAAAGTCGGCTATTTCCGATGCCAACGCAGCGTTGAGACGCAAAAAGGATCGTCGGATTCGCGAATCTGCTATCGCCCAGCATCAAGTGGGGATGTTGACCTCGCGCCTGGCTGCCGTAGGACATAACTCGGGAGGCGACCTTTAAGCTGCAACGGCCAAAGCATCCAAAAAAAGATTTTTAACAAGGTCGATAAGAAATTTGGAGTGGTCAAAACGGTGTTTTAAGGCTTGTCGAAATCTTACCGAGGCCACCTTTGCGTACACCAGCGCGCTGTATCGGAGCTGCAGTGGCTGTGATCGGATTGCGGACGTATAGCCAAGGTATTTCGCCTTCTCAGTCAAGTCTCGAAATGGAAACAGACGTGTCTCTCGTCCGTCCGCAATCTCGACGTAATTTGGACCCACTTGTCTTAGCTGGCTCCCGGAAGTATCCGCCTTCATTCAAGGCCCCGTCTGCTGCCTCCACCACACACCAAATTAGCAAGAGATCCAGACCCACGGAATACGAACTTCCTATCAAGCGTCCTCGCGCAGCCAAAATTACGTGATCTGGATCGGAGCCTGTAGTTAATGCTTCTGTTAAGTCGGCCGGTGTGTCCTTGCGATCCACTGGTCCTGCTCGATGTGCCAAATCACCCAGATCTGCTGTAACATCCCGCGTCTCGGCGCAATCATTCATATTGACTCGCCCCGATAATTTAAAAGCTACTCCAGTATCTGTACCGTCTTCGTCGACACAATGAATTGCGGGTAAAATGAGATTCTTCTCCTAAGCAGAAAGCAAGCGGGTCTAGAAACTTCTTGCAGGCAGTTTGGTTTCCTTGGAAGCGGATATATCTAACCCTTCCATTAAAAATCACTGGCCGCCTTTTCTGGATCGCATTTCTTTTGCGGTGCCGGGAATCGCCGTGCAACGCTACGCCTTCTTCAGGATCGACTCCTACGCGTACCATAGTGGAATCGCTTTGTACCAAGTCTATAATCGCATCTCTTTCGATTGGGCCTGCACTGACTTCGAAGCGTCCATCCTCGAAGGTGAACCTCTTTGGAGATGCGTCGAGAAAATCTAACGGATCGGTCATCATGCCCAGTGACGCGCGGGATGCCGAGATTATCTGCTTCAGCCTACTGAGTACGACCTCTTGGCCTCGTTACGGCTACCCTGCGATCAATGAGTTCCCGAATACCACGATCGGCTACCCTGGTCCCACCACCGCATACACCCGTGGGTGGCCAGTCACGTCATCTTGACTTGCGTGGAGGAGCTGGAGGTGGATACCCTGTTCAAACATGTGACGCGACTAAAGGGATACATCTCTTTAATTCCCGCAGCTCCTCGATTCAACGCTGCGCCTCCTAAATCCAAGTGGATTCTACGTTTGGTCACCTCGGTAAAAGTGTAGGCGCTGTACCAGCAAGAGCCTTGGAATATATACCGGAGCCATGTCCCACCTGTCTGTTTTCGCGCACATGGTATGTTCGCCGAGTTGTAGACTATCAATCGCGAGTTCAAGACCCGGCACCAGCAGGCTCTGTGGAAAGCAACTCACGCATTATACCTGCCGATTGAGCGACATGAGCGCGATCAGAAGCTGACAAGGCTTTACAATCAGCGCAAGCAACGGTGATCGCTATCCGGGATCAGATGCAAGACAGTGCTGCGCTTCCTCCTTCAGAGGATGGTCGACAGACCATGTGGCCTGGACTTGTTTCTGAATCCCTTCTTCCTTCATCTTCCTTCTCGGGTCGAGATGCGTCCATGGTATCCGGGTCTTAACGAGCCTCAAAATAACATTCCCAACCTGATCTCAGCAAAGCGATTGTTTCTAACTTAACCGCAATCGAACTCTTGCAGCAAGGTTTTAAGGCTTAAAGCTTCTTCCTACATCCGTGCCGGATCACCAGATCCATTCTATTGCACCAAATACTGGCGTTAACTTCTTCCAAAACGGGTCTTTCTACCGGATCACACATCCAATATTTTCTCGACTTCAAATTCATCTTCATCTAATGAGATTTTCTAGCTTTCTTCCAGTAGTATAGCTTCGTCAAAACCGAGGCGATCCGCCTTCTTAACACTCATCTGGTTTTTTGGCCAACCCGGGAAGATCTTTACCCGCTTAAGCTTGGATATATGTGCCAATGGGAATAATCGATACGGAGATACCGAAACTTTTAACCGAGCCGCGTGTCTCCCACAAAGTTCTATTACCCGGAATCGCCCATGCCACACATGTGCCAACCTTCCGGTGTATCCTTCTGTCAACCGATCCAAATAAAGCCATACTTTAGATCCAGCCTCAACCTCATGCGATCCTTCCTCCTAATTGTGTCGGTCGGTCCGGTCCCGTATCGTGGTCCGTAGACAACCATTAATGACTTCTCTCGCCCGTTGGTATTGACATGCAAATGGTAGCGCCATCTTCGTCATACCTCATCCCGTGGTTTGGTGGCCTCAATGACAGAGTCGAATTTAGCGTCTATCACGTGTTCCAACCGTGAATTAGATAGAATGAAGTATCTCTCCGTGCACGATCCTGTGCATAATTGAATGCGTATGCGTATAATCTTTCTGGCTTGCATCCGCGACATGAATTTACAAACATCGCGTCAGTGTTTGCACCAATCTTTTGGCTGCCCCATTTGCTTGAGATCTGTACAGCTTGGTCTCACGTTGTTAATGCCTCGCGATTCGATTACACTCTCGGAAGAAAAAGGACATGAATCCTGGCTCTCAGTCATGGTTAATCGTTAACTGGCCCCAAATATTCGATTGAAACACTCTTCGAAACCCTCAGCGAATTTAGTGCAGTTCTGGAAGAGCTTGCTTTGACAATCACGTACATTAAAAACAGATCCATCTGCAAGAACCCGCTTTTCCCTATGAAAGTTCGCGGTAGCGACGGAATATGATCCATCGTAAATATATAAGTAGGAAAAAAGGCTTGGACATTCCCCGGATATTTGCTGCAAAGAATCAGTTTTCCTTTTCCTGTCGTACAATCAAAACATTATTCCACATTACGTTATAGACTCCAAATAGTCCTCTCCAGTGAAAGTTGGACCGGATTCGTTGATACGTTTCGCATATTCCTTAATGACCGCCCTTCAAACTTGTGTGGTAGTGATGTAGAAAATCTAGCTGCAGTAGTTTCGGTAACACCAAACGAACAAAATCCAGGCGATTGTCTAGATATTGCGTTGATTGAATGCAGTACACAATACTTCGCTTTCACCTACCTCGTATTCGGACGCGATCCGAGCGCATAGCGTTGACTCTTCAATATCGAACTTCGTATGTCCTATATCAGGAACTCCTTCAAGTTGGCAATCTAGCTCTTCTCTGCCTGTGCTTGCTTAATCATCTCGATTCCAACCTGCCGAACGAAAAACTCTTGCAGTACTCCAGGTGATCGCCGTCTCCTTACGGTTGACTTAATGACTACAGCTATTAACACGACTTCATTGACAATTTTGGGTGTCAACAAGTAGTCCAACTATTTAAACGAACTAAATACTTGACGATCTTGGTCGGATAAGGCGATCGTGCCCTTATCTTGTTGCAAAGCTTTTCTTACCAGTCGATCGGCACTCTGATACCTATCCCTCTTCATGTGTAGAATTTCGTGGATCGGCCACTATCGGAGTTTTTCCATAGCCTTATGACGTAACAACTGCAATTTGGGTGCTTTGCAATCAATTTCTCCGCGCCTGATAACTAAGTAAGTAATGTCGCAAATGATGATATTCCCTCGCGTCTAACGGTCAGTAGCTCTAAACCTAGTAGCAGACCACAATATTAGGCCTCATTCACTGCCAAGGCTGTCGCATATTTGGCTGGAGCAGTCACTATCTTCCATTCTAGGAGCTTCCATATTGTCGCGCTATAATCCCCACCTTTTCGTTTGGTCGGGGCCGATCCATCGACAAAATCTACCCAAAGACATTCATCCTCTATCACCTTGGGTGGTGGTATCTTTATAGTATGTTTGTTCTGTTCACGAGGGCGATCGCGATCAACATCTCGTGAACCTCTTCGAGCGAAACCATGCTGGCGGCGAGTGTTCTCAGTAGTTCATCTTCTCCCTTTTAAAACTTCTTGATCTCCAACGTCCACTTCGATTATAACGCCACCAGTCTCCCTAGCCTCCCATTTTAGACCCGAAGATTGTACCAGCCAGGTTATCATCGATTGACGCGTAAACACCTTGATTTTCGTGAAACAAACATAGTTAAGGCTATATCTAGGATTCGGAGCAGAGATAAGAATTCTTTTTCCACCAATTCAGAATTAATATCGCTGGGTTATAGCGCTCGGGTTTTGAACTTTACGGGCTAGTGAATTCCATCGTGTTATTTTAGCAAAGCTGAAGATAATGCCCATTTACTCGAATAGATCACAATTGCTGAAGAGCGATCTGGATCTAGATGTTGAAGAATTGGATTTTTATCTATCTTATCCTTCAAGATAGTGATCGAATTCATCTCTTTCTCCCATCGACTTCTGACCAATGAATTTAGGTCTTCCCTTGGAACATTAAAAAACTCTAGATCGCCCCTGATACACAGATACGGTCTAAATCGCCACCGCCTTGACCTTTCCGATCGTCCACTCTTGGATCGCCCCCCTCCGTAACACTATTAGAATATGGATCGCAAATCCTCTTATTACCTCCAATCTCAATGACATCAATAATGAGCGGATCTCTTTCGCCGTATGTGAAGAGGGTAGTACTCCGTTGAGTGATACTCGTTGTGATACTGAGCCACTGCATGCTGCAGGTATGGTTGGCCTAGGATCGAGACATCGAGAATGTTATTCCTCTGATGTGAGTGGGGTGGCACGTGAAATTCCACCGAGTGAGGGCGGCCGAGGTGGCACCTCACTGAATGTCGGTAATGACATTGATGGCGAGAATCCAGAGTGTTCACGGCTAGGCCCGGATGATGTACGTGAAGTGGTACGTGTAAATCCACTGGGTGAAGTGTGCGGGTTGCGTAACACTTCACCAGATGTCGTTCAAGACATGGGATCTCGTATAGAGCGTGCTAAGATAGATAGCAACCACGGGGACCCTACTGTCCCGGCCTCTACTAGGCGTAAGGTTTCTTTGAGGAAACAATCTCAGCGTAGGGTGGCAACTGTTAAGCGCCCAACGTCTAAGAAGTCACGAAGAGGTAATAGTAATAATACACTATATACACTTGTCAATGAGTTGACTGGCCATGTTGATGGCATCATTAGTCTTGAGACTCTTCCATCTTTGGATACTCTTTGACCTAGACGAGATGTCTGATGGCGAATTTAGCCAAGCCTTGCAGACAGGAGAGTTATCCGATCTAGTGGTCATCCGACCCGATGTTGAGTTGTACTTATTATCGTTATTGGACGAGTCCGTCCTTGAAGACACGAAAGTTACACTTAGTGAGCGTAGCGGTTCTTTGGTCCTTAAGAATCCTCTTGATCCGTTCTATTCTTTTGTTCAGGGATTTGAAGAAGTGGTATGTTACGACCCTCTGCACGTCTTACCTCCCGATAGAGGTGTACGTCATGAAATTGACTTGGTTCCTGGAACTAAATACCGCATAACACGGTAGTGGCCTTTACCAAATGAACAGTGTGACGTCATTGATGACTTCTTTCGTGCAAAGCACGCGGCCGGTATGGTTTGAGAGAGCAAACCTCCCCATTACACACCGACCTTCTGTGTCAAAAAGCTCAATGGAAAGTGGCGCATTGTTCATGCTTACAATAAGCTTAATGCGACCACCATCCCGGCTCAGACACCAATTCCGAGGAAGGATGTTCTTCAGAACAATATGGTGGGATGTACAATGTACAGTGCGCTCGCCTTAGTCTATGGTTATTACCAGCTTCTCATGCGAGAAAGAGATATTCCGCTGACAGCAGTCAGCACTCCGAGCGGTATGCTCTGAGAGTAGCTTGTTATGCCGCAAGGGTTATAAAATGCATCGGCTACATTCAATCGTCTTGTGACGCAACGATTTAGGCATCATCGAGGTTATGGAAAGACATACTTTGATGACATCTTTGTCCACATTCGTGCTATGATCGATCGGTCAGATGTGGATAATCATATCGACCATTTACGAGCGGTGCTCGAGTGCATGCGCACAAATAATTTGTATGCCAACGCATCTAAGTGCATCTTTGGTGCAGAAGAGATTCCTTTTTAGGGTGCTTCATTGGGAAGCGAGGCCTTAGAGCGCATCTCGATAAGGTAAAAGCCATAGTTCATTGGCCAGTTCCAAAGAACCAAAAGGACTTACGTAAGCGGCTTGGCCTTGCCAATTGCTTACACAAGTACAGTGCGAATTACGCAGATATGGCTAGGCCATTATCCAATCTTCTTAAAAAGGATGTGGAATGGTGATGGACTAGCACCGAGCATGATGCTTTTCAAGCAGTAAAGGAGAGTCTCCTTCATGCGCCAATCTTGGCTTTGCATGATCCTGATCGATCTTTCACTGTCGTTCGTGACGCGTCTGACTTTGCCATTGGCAGTGCTCTGTTACAGATTTTGATGGACGGGAAAGATTCGTTGCGTTTGAGTCCCGACAGCTCAAGACTGCAGAAAAGAACTATCCTGTATATGAAAAAGAGTTACTTGCAATGAAGTATGATCTCGTCAAATTCAGAGTTCATCTTCTTGGCTCTAAGCCGTTTGTGATATACACCGATCATGCTTCATTGCGCACTGCGACCTAGTCGACTCACCTCTCTCAGAGAATGGCTCGTTGGCTCTCATTCTTTGCCGAATACAACTTCGAGGTGAAGTATAAGCCGGGCAAGCAGAATGCTTCGGCTGATGCGTTGTCACGCAGGCCTGACTATGAGCTTGCTCATGTTACGACTCTGTCGTCGTCGGTCACTGACCTCATTCGTTCGGCATATGCCAAAAATGAAGATTGTGTAGCTCTACTACGTGATCTAGGGAGCGAGGAGTTTTAGGACTCAGAGATAGATTTCTGGGCAAGATTACGTGCGAGGCTACATTGATATTCCATCGATCAGGGCCTGTTGTGCTATAGCACAGATGTGGGGTATACGCCTCGTATCGTTGTCCCTAATGATGAGGAGTTGAAGTATCCGATCCTCTATGAGGCGCATGATAGTGCGGTGAGCGGTCATCTCGATCGTGAGAAAGCCTATAGCTCAGTTAGCCAATGCTATGGGTAGCCCAAAATTTACAAATGGGTGAGCACATATTTGCGTTGGTGTGAAACGTGTCAACGGGTGAAACCCTCAGCGCATGTGGCTGCGCTGCTAGCTAGTCTACCCATACCCGCTGGGTGTTGGGAGTACATTAGAATGGACTTCCTGTTTGGATAACCGAAGGATTCGTACGGCAATACGGGTATTGTGATCCTTGTTGACCGTTTGAGCAAGATGGCTCATTTAGCGGTGGTGCCGGATTCTATCGATGGTGAAGGTACATCTACGCTGTTTATCAATCGATTGTTTCGACAACACGGTTTGCCGTTGGCAATTATCTCTGATAGAGACCCTCGCTTCACTGGAAAGTTTGAAAGTACGTCTTCAAGGTGCTTGACACACGATTTGACATGTCCACAGCGGATCATCCGCAGACTGGTGGTCACACCGAGCGAGTGAATCGAATCATCGGTGACATCTTGCGCAGTGTTTGCGCTGAAACGCCAAAGCGTTGGAGTTCGGTGCTCCCTGTCGTTGAGTTTGCGTTACATTACGCCGTGCATGCCTCCACCGGCTACACACCGTTCTATGTGAATTGTCTCACACACCCTCGCGTTCCGTTAACGCTACCACTTCGTGGTTCAGGGCTTAGCGGAGAAGAGATGGCCGATCGGATTGCTGGTATCAACCCTGCTACTGTTCAAAAACAGGTGATCAAGTTTCTCGCAACGCGATTGAATGTCTTACGACATGTGCGTGACGCACTGGTTGATAGCCAAGACAAGCAAAAGGAACTAGCTGATGCTAAAGGCAGACGTTGTATTGAACGTTATAAGGTCGAAGAACAAGTTCTACTCAACGCTGGAAACTTGCCCACAAATGTAGTGTATGCCGTCTTCAATACAAAGTTGCGTCCGCGCTTCATTGGACCATTCACAGTCGTCGCCAAGAAGGGACTTGCGCATACACTCAACCTTCCGCGCAAACTGCGCACACACCCTGTGTTCTACGTTGGATTGCTTAAGCCGTATCGGGATCCGTCCCACGTGAATTTGGAGGCGCTTGTGCCGCATAGGTTGGCCTTGCCATTGGCTGTTGCATCCGAATCAGGAGGTCAAGCTGACCCTCCATCCGGGCTTGGTCCAACTTTAATGCCTGGAATCGGGCTTGACCCAACTCCAATGCCTGCACGCGGGCTTGCATTGCGTCGAACGCACTCTGGGTCTTACCCAATGTCTCACGGAGACCACTCAGCTCGAGAAGCACCTTCTCATGCTCCTCCCTCGGTATACCGACCACCACCGACGCTGCTCGATGAGCAAGGGAACCGCCAGTTCCATGTGGAGAAGCTCCTGAAACGACGTCGTCGTCAGGGTCAATACCAGTATATGGTGAAGGGGTGAGGGTACCCGGAGTTGGAGAACTCGTGGGAGTATGAGATACCCCTTCGGCAGGATAGCCCATACGCCGTTGATTTTTTTGAAGATCGTGGCAAGGGTCATCCCTCAACCGAGAGCGCTTTTCAACAATAGTGATGGGAGGTAGGCGGGTTGCTCCGCACCAAAGGGTCGGAACCCGCGACAACCGGCACAGCTGGAGCATAGATTGTGTGAGTTTTCAACTGGTCTCTGGTCTTAAGCTTGGCGTAATCATACCAATGCTTTCGTTCTAGATGAACGTCTGCGTACATCGGCACTTTCTCTGAGAGCTAACACGCTGCTAAGGTGTCGTTTCCGATGCACTCAGCGAGCAAAAGCGTTGTCATCTTCCTCCTAAGATTTGCCAGCGAATAATAGGATGGGTATACCCTTCATCGGTGGAACCGGTGCACTCATTGCTTGCGTGTCAAATCGCAATTAGTATTGACTTTGAGTCGTCAAGTGGGGTTGCAGGTACCTCTCACGAAGTGTCTGTCGACTCGCCACCTCATCAGAAGATGTAGGCTCAGCGCCAATGGCCCACGTTGCCAAAGAACGACCTGTCGTTTTGCGTATACGCTCTTCCACACTGAGTGGGGTGAACAGATAGCCACGACGACCCTCAAGATTTGCAGCAAGCTGCATACGGCGCTGAGCGCTCTCCTCTCGTTGGATAGCCAACTGTTGTTGCTCACCGAGCGGATTGGTGATAATGGCATCGCCCAAGATGGTTGTTTGATGCGGCGCCGATGGCGCATTAGCTTCGCCACGCTCGGCAAATGGGTTTGGTGCAGTATGAGGCGGTGCCTCTTGCACTGGTGAGTCGGACATTGTCCTCTCTTCACCATGGATATCGGTATCGCTACCATAATCCACCTCCACATTGATGCCGAGGTAGGCTGAGAGAGTCGAGGACTCATAGGGTGGCGATGCCATGTTGTTTTGTGGTGTTGCCAATCGTGAAGGTTGAAGTGCACACACACCGTCCTCTTCGAGGAAAGAATTCGATTAAACGTTTTGTGGTAAGGTCAGTCTGGTAGGGGAGAATGTAACGGGATTACACGTCGACTGGTAGTCGATAATAGGTGTGGTGCACACAAGGGATGGGACCCCCATCTAAGTGATATTGGAACACAAGTATCAATTGTTGAAGACTGATGTCTGTCAAATATTGATTACGAGATCTTCTGAGAGGTTTTAATTAGGACATTGAGCGAGTAGGTTATTTACTTTGTTCTACGGTGTTCTTTTAGATTAAAAGAAGAAATAAGGTTCAGCTCCCATTTTGATCGAACAAAGACACCTGCCTCTTAAGAGGCGTCTTGTTATCGAGTTGAGGAGGTAGCAACGCCTGTAATTAGGTAGCTGCTCTTTAGCACTCTGTGCTGTTTGATTCGCTTGAATCGTTTGGCCCCCCTGTAAAAGGGACCGTAAGCTATCTGAGCTTGTTGACTCATTCAGTCGGATTCTTTGAAACAAAGTTGCTCGTAGAGCGTTAAGTCTTCCTCTGACTTAAGGAGCTGTAAAGCTCCGCTACATTTTGAGTGTGTGATCGTAGTACGTGGCGGCTTACTATAAGCGCTCGTCAACACTTATAGCACTAGTACTCCTTTCTACGGCCCGTCTCGTTGAGCGTGCGTGAGTGAGGTTGATCCTCAATATTGTTTAAGGCTATAATCCCGCACCTCTCGAAACACCATCGAGTCTGGATCTGTAACCACCAAGGCGGCCGATTAAAAATTGCCGACCTTCTATTGAGTTGCGGCTGTTTCTTTAGGAGCGGCGCGCTTAGTATAAGTCGCGGGCATGATGGCGCTGCCGACGAGACAGTGTTATTACTGCCAGGAAGCCTGGAATCTTCCTTGAGGTCATTTGCCCCACTCATAGGAGCATTTTAGAATTTATGTTCTAGTAGGTCGCTATATTCATCACAATTGTGTGTTGACGGCAAATGTGTGCTCTCATCGTAGTCTACAATGAGGGACGAATCAGCATCCTCACTGAGTATGTGAAATGGACTATTGCGCTCAGTTGACGGCCCGACATTTAATGCCGGAGTTGCAACATAGGCATTTTGCGATCCCTACGAATTTCCCGACGCGGGGGCTTCATGTTTGTTAAATCGGGCACGTTTGAAGGCGACCCATCCGCACGGCCATGTTCCAGTGGCATGGTGGAATAAATTGGATCGGACTAAGCGGGGCGTATAACAAAACGGCTCGCTGTCCCTCTGTCTCTCTTAAGGTATGTCTTACAAAATTTAAAATTGTTTTAGAGAGGGGGTGTTGTAACGGAGTCGAACCGTTGCATGAGACTTTCCATGGAAAGTCTGAGAAAGGTTCTGAGTGTATATCGCACTCAGAGCTTTCATGTGGTGAGGTACAGCACTTAAGATAGAGATTTATGACTATCTAATAAACCTGATGGTTAGGCGCTAGAAGTCTGAACTCGTCCAAGCCGAGAATACTGCGCCGGTCGCGGCGGTGGTTCATGGCACCCCTCAAGTGGTAGCGAAACCCCGCTAGCCTTGAGAGTAAAAAGTCTAAGGGAGGCATGTGATCTAGCCCCTTGAAGCGCTGTCGCTGCCCCTCTATGTTCACGTATAGCCAAGGCCGTTGATTGACGGACGCCCGTAGTCCAGAACCGGACGACACTTTGAGCCGTCGTAGACTGCACGCCCCGGAACACTGCATTGTTGCGCTCGCTCCATAAGTGAATAACGCCAATGGAACTCATCAAAAACCAAATCCGTCGCCACACCAATTCGCCCGCTGCGGCATCATCTTGAAACCGCTCGCTCAACCGAGATCGCTGAAGCGCAGGGATCACCGGAGCCTGACAATTCGCACAGTTGTCGAGACAAGTGGCTAAAACTGTACTCGACGCAGAAGCACCAGTCAAATAAAAGAGGAATTTTCCCCAGCACGCTCGCGCCTTCCGGCAATCCCAAAAAATCGTGCCTCGAAGTTTCAGGCATCCCGTGACACGCCGGTAGGGCCCGGCAGCTAGTGTCGGTAACACGCCCGGCGTAAAAAAGTTAATCTGCTTGGTGGCGATGCGATACACCGTCCAAACTTGAAAGTCGGAGAGCCCGTTGTCATGCTTCCATACCTGGTATGGTTGCTGATGCGCCGCCGTCCGTTGCCACAGATCCTCTCGAATGACAGCATCTAGCCGCTCCAGTAAGGGTAGTAAAGGTCGGGTTAGCCGGATTTTGTGCAGCGAAAAAGCCTGGTGGAAAATAGCCCGACGTATCGATCCATTAAAAACCGTTTGGGGGTACTCCCCATGCGAAGCGGTGGTGACTGGGTGGGCGTAAAAGACCACTCCGTGCTGCCTGATGTGCGCAGCTAAACATAGACTTTCACCGTCCAAAGCCGTGTGTAGCTCGGGTAGACCCTCTTGAAAAAACCAATGCAGCCCATCAGAGCCCTAGCGTAACCGTACCATACCCACTTCCTCCACTAGTAAACCCCTTCGAGCTCCCACGACGCAACCCCGACACACATTGGCCCAGTAATATTCAAAACGAAATGGAGGGTGATGCCGAAGAGATAAGTCGGACGCCACGCCACGCCCAGTTCCAATCCAATCAGTAACAACGGAGACGCCAATAAAATCGCTGTCGCCCACCGGCGAAGTTTAGGCTGTGAATAGGTGATACAACATGGCAATCAACTGCACAGTAGCACCCCTAAGTGTCAAGTCCCTCTGTCTCCGCTGTTATTCATAATTATTTTTCCACACACAGCCTAGCTCAGCGCACCATCTTCACCAAACCCAACCCGAACCGACCCAACGCTGTAGCTGTAGCAGGACAACCCGTTACATGG
>CANTFL010000332.1:0-454160 GCA_947650285.1 Hyaloperonospora brassicae | reverse complement strand
AGAACATCATGGCCAGCGTTCAGTTACGTATTGCTCCTAAACCCTAAACCCTAGGCCTAGGCCTGAGGCCTAGGCCTGAGCCTGAGCCTAGGCCTGAGGCCTAGGCCTAGGCCTAAGCCCTGAGCCTAGGCCTGAGCCTAAGCCTAGGCCTAAGCCTAAGCCTAGGCCTAAGCCTGAGCCTAAGGCCTAGGCCTAGGCCTAGGCCTAAGCCTAAGCCCTAAGCCTAGGCCTAGGCCTAGAGCCTAGGCCTAAGCCTAGAGCCTAAGCCTAGGCCTAAACCTAAGCCCTAAACCCTAAACCCTAAACCCTTAAACCTAGACCTTAAACTTATATTATATTTTTAATAATATATCTTCCTCATACCTTATTTCATAAAATTACACACCAAATATACACATTTAACCATATAACCATTGACACGAAAATACCGCAGTAAACATTGGCAAAATATCTTATAAATAAAGAAGAACGTATCATTTAATCAGCACATAATAGACATACCAGCCCTGATGATAATTTTCGCGCGACCAACGTGCTTGTTTGAGACCTTTTTGTCAAAACGCATTAAGTTATTGCTTTTTAGCCTGTTTCATCCTGTGCGTATCTCATATTTCCTATATTTATACATCAGTACCTATCAGTGCACACAAATAGTAGTACTCTCTTATGGTACAGATGCAGCAGTGTGCTCGTTTTCGCGTTTTTTTTCGGGATTCATTACGTGTTTTACCGGCGCGTATCGACACAACACGAAGGGTAGCAAGTGAACAAGAACCTGTCAAGCTATACGCGCTCGTATTCTTGTCGGTATAAGGAACCATGCTGCCAAAATAAGTGCTTTGTATCGGGACACGCTCCTACCCCTTGACTGGTAAAAGATTTTGTTGATAGATCACAAGGCTGCGTACTCTCGACGTCACGTACACGTGGCGTGAGGAAGCACGAGGAAGTAAAGATGACCCGGAAATTCTGTAAATGGAATAGCAAATCTGTTAATAATCAGGTTAAGTTTCCTAATACACCATCCTTGCCTTGATCTAACTATATTACCTACAACCTCCTCTGCGGGATACATGCTCACCACGCATTGCGTCCGTCTAGCAGCAAGAGTTGTCAAAAATTAGGTGCAAGAAAAGTCCAGATGTCAAACAGATGAAAATTCGTTCAGGGATTGTGGGTTACAAGAATAGCCTGCTCGACTTGTGAAAAGGGATGGCGTTGCTGTTATTAATGAAGAAAGGACGGATGCAGAACCGTCTTCGAAGTCGAGACATCGTAATGAGAGTGGAGAGTTGTTCGCCGAAGATGTCGATCAGCACACGGCGATCCTACCGGAAGTAGTTACGCTTACGGCTGAGACATATCTCGACGACATTCACGTAGGCGACCCAGGAAAGCCACTGTCGAATGATCAAGAGAAGTTGCGACAACTAATATGGGTGAATCGCCATCTGCTGATCGGCAAAGGTAATGCCCTACCCCCTGCGGCTCGTGAAGCAGTCTATGACATCGATGTAGGAGATTCTAACCCGATCGCACAGAGGGTGCGACCGGTCGCTCCCAAATTTCGCGAGAAGCTAGCTGATCTGATGAAGGGACTACTGACGGCGCAGATAATTCGCCCGTCCACTTCTCCTTGGGTATCACCGAACGTGGTGATCATAAAGAAGAATGGAGAAGATATTCGATTATGCATCGACTATAGACGAGTGAATCAGGTGACAAGATTGATGTGTATCCCATGCCTTTGATCAGCGACTTGCTGCAGGATATGGATAAAGCCATGTGGTACTGTTACTTGGATATGGCAAGTGGGTTTAAGTCGTAAAGATGACAGAGCAAACCAGAGAAATTTTGGCGTTTATTACACCATCAGGCCTGTTCGAATGGCTGAGGATGTTATTTGGATTGAAGAACGCACCGCATATTTACCAACGCCTGATTGACAATGCGTTATATGGGTATTTGAAGATTGTTACACGCCCGACTACGATCGCTTCGGGATCATCAAATTTTATCGATGCGTTAACCGACGGTGAACCAAATTCTGACATGAAGGCGTCCGTCCTTGGTCGAAGGTCGTATATCCACGATATACGGGTACCGGCCACGTCGTGGGAATACCTCTACCGTAAAGTGGAGCGATTGATGGACGTATGTGATCGGTAAATTCTATCAATCAGTCTGGCTAAGAGTTTCTGGGGCGCCGCTAGGTAGACTACCTGGGACATCAAGTGTCTCTGGCCGGATTGGAGGCGAGTCCAAAGGATCTAGGATCATTGAAAAATATACCATATTCTCTTTCGCTACGATCGATGTAATCGTTTTTAGGGAGTCTGAATTACGACGGTTGATTCATCGAGTAATTTTTGGTGTACGCCTCAGTACTGTACGAATTACGAGAAGCTGACTTACACGAGATCCGACGGACGTATGACGACAGAACAGCAGTGGAGATTGCTGGACGACACCGAATTCGCCACGTTGCCAATAATGGCGATCGCGATCTGTACCCAATTTCTGGGGATCGCAATCTAGACCTAATTTCTGGGGGTGATCACGATCTGTACCCAATTTCTGAGGGTGATCGCGATCCTTAATGCAGGAGTCGCTGGGAGAAAGCGACGATCGCATATAATTTTCTGAAACATTAAATAGCGACTACACCCATTTTGAAATAATTTGATCCGGATCGACAGCCGGTGATTGGGTTGCATGCCAGCAAGTGGTCCGTGTCGGCTGCATCGCTTCAGAAACATGAGGGGGTATACTGGTCGGTCACCTTTTCAAATCGCTTGCTAAAGCCCAACGAAGTTAGCTATGGCATGGTGGAAAAGGAAGTACTAGCATTGTTATTGATGCTGGATGTATGCTATACGGTGCTGTTTTCTCGTGAGATCACCGTGTCGACTCGTTATTTAACATTGGCTTGATAGCTCCAACCCTCCGGTCTCAACGGGAGATTAGGCAGATATGCTGCATTTTTGTCAAACTGGACACTGTAGATTCGGCGATGCGAGAAGGTTGCAAATGAGATATTTGGTACTCTGGAAGCAATTATAAGCCCTCGTTCAAGAATTGGATGAGATGTTGATCGCGATTGCGTCACGGAAACAACCACGACAAACGATCATTATGCCTCCACCTACGGTCGAAGAGGAAGGGAATCTCCGTGTAGATAGTATAGATGGGTCTGCTAGAGTGAAGAAAAAACGGATCATGCAGAGCGATCGTATTGAGATTACCAGGATGGAAGGCTGTGGATGCCGCGTCATAGTTCGTATTTAATATACCTGTCGACGACGTAGAGTATAGAGGACTACTTTAATGCTTTGATTTAATGACTGATCAGACCAGGGGACGGGTGATCATATGTGGAGATTCAAATTTAGTGATCAGGCAAATGCGTGGAGAGATCGATTGCAAGACACAGGGTCTACAACTGCTGAGACATAGAGCGATGGATAAAGTCCGGGCCTGGCCCAAACATGATTTTTACATGTGAAACGCGGTCGGAACGCGAGCGCAGATTGATTGTCAAGTGAAGCTCTAATAAAATAGAAGGGCTGAATAAAAATGAATGACCAAGATTGCCAAGATCTAGTGACTCTTAATCGGCTAAACGATTTAGTGCTAGCCCGCAAGAAGAATCAGAGGTTGCGAGTAGCTGCGATTTTCCGTGCTGCCGCACGAAGACGCCATTAGCCACAGCTGTTCAAGAGGAGATCGTACAACAGATACGAATCGAACGGATCAAACAAGCGCAGGATGAATAGAGATGGATCTTGAACTTGAAAATCAATTTGACTGGAGACGTATCTACGATTGCATCAGCGGATGCAAAATCATGTGCCTGGATCGCGCCGGACTGTGAGGTCGATCAGGACGAGTTGTTGCTCTTTTGTCACAAATCAGCTACAAAGTCAGAAGATCGCGTAGAGCTGAGCCGGTTGGTGATCCCGGAGCTATTGTAGCAGGATTTTTTACATCATTATCATACCAGTTTGGAGGGCGGCCATTAGGGTATAGGTCGAACTTACCAGAGGACCAGGGCAAAGTCTCACTGGATAGGCTTGTATCGAAGTGTGCAACGATATGTGGGGGAGTCTGTGGATTGCGAGACAGGTAAAGGCCGCCCCTGCGATCGAAGTGGCTCGCCGTGTTACGTACAAGCGACGTACCCTTTCAAATTTTGCGATGGATCATATTCCTTCTTTGCCGCTATCGTTCAAGTTGAACACAGAGTTGTTGATCTGGGTCGACCTGTTCTCTGGATATATGGTTGCGAAAGCGAGTGCATCTCGGGCCGCACAAACAATCGCGAAATATTACGAAGAATGTGTATTCAGAAGGTTTGGCGCAAGTGAAGCAATTCGTGACGATCGAGAGCCAGGGTTTATGTCTGATTTCTTTCGTACGTTTATTGGATTGTGGGCCAGAAACAACGAGCTACTATGGCTTATAGGCCACAAGCAAACTGCACAGCGGAGCGCATGGTACAGACGCTAATTAGAGCGATCAAGATGTATGTGTCGGACGAGAATCAGAGAGATTGGGATGAATATGCCAAGCGATTAACGTACGCGATCAACACCGCACACGATCGTGTTCGCGGGGACACCCCCTTTTATCTGATCCACGGTTGGGACCCCCGATCAACGTTGAAAGCTACGTTACGTCCAGGAAGTACCGCATCGCGAGACCGATTTCCTCGACAATGGCGGTATGACATACAACGCCAATATTAATGGGCGAGAGCGGTGGTGAACAATCGACTGAAAGAAACAATCCAAGATCGCGCCGATCAGCATATTTAGGATCGCGATCTGCTGAACATATGCAGCGAATTGCAAGTCTGGCTATTCCTGGATCGCGCGAAGGAAGGGTACGCTCGCGAGTTGGCACATATGTGGCACGGATCCCTCCGAGTGATTAACAAGTGTGGGCATCACGCTGCGAGGTTAGAAGTAGCAGGTACATCCTGTTAAGTCGTCCCAGTAGTATATATGTCGAAGCTTAAACTCGTACGAATGTTTCCGTATCGACCTATGAAACGACTGAGAATAAGCATAGCGGATCGAGTCGATTTTGACGAAGCTCTATTACCAGAAGACAGTTGGGTAGGCGATCAGGTAGAAGACGAGTTTGAAGTGTAGAAATAACGGAGATGCGATCAGGACGGCGGACACATTATGGCAGAGTGCACAGACATTTCAAAGTCTATTGAAAAAGATATGGTGATTCGTCGTGGGCGGACGAAGCCGACTTGAAATTTGGAGCGTTGATACAAGAATGGGATTGTGATAGTGTGCCGAATAATCGGTTTGAATTGATGCAATAGCACGATGGAGGAATGCGGTTGAGTGATGGTCAGGTCGTTGAGTTGAGGTTAAGTGGAAGGAGGTTGCATCATAGGGTGTAAGAATCACATACAGGGAGGTTATATGAGTAGGTGGAAGGGCTTTATATGTTGTGAGTAGGACGAACGAGAGTTTATCGATCGGTCGCGAAGGTCAAAGTCGAAAGTTATTTTTGATCGCTAGCGAACAGGATCTGTAGAACCTTGATTTCGAGCGATCGGTATTGTAAGTCACATGATCAGGACAGAAGGACAACTTACCCGAACCGGAAGGAGGAGAATTACCAGAAGGTTTAACGTCAACATGGCGTTGGTTGAAACGGTGGTACTGACCAAGCGAAGAGATAAGTGCGCAGTCAAATCGACATTTTATGGCGACTAATGGTGCAGAGGACGATTGTGGTGAAGCGACTTTAAAAAATTACGATATGGGAATTGATCGCGTTCCAGTTATATCCGAGTCAGTTAATGGTTGGCAGCGCCGGTCCCACACCTAGTCAGATCACGTTCATTGAGCTGATAAGACAGAAACCGGATGTCAGATCGGGGAGGAGGGAACCTGCTACATTGGGTGTAAGTATGATGGACGAAGGGTGAGAGTCACGGACACGATGTTTCCGTCAAGGGGACGATTACGCTGCTGATCAAGAGCGATCGCGATCAGAGGAGTGTGTACCACACCTTGTGATCCGCTACCAATAAGGTGATCGCGATCAAGAAGTAAATCGAGATCATGGTCGGTGTTCAAGTATACGATCGCGATTGAGTTGGTGTGGACCACGATAAGCGGTCGCGAACAGATTAATGTATACCACACCAGGTGATCCGCGATCCTCAAGGCGGTCGTGATCAAGGAGACGATCGAGATCGTGACCGACGATCAGATATGTGATCGCGATTAAGCTGGTGTGTACTACACGACATGATATGCAGCTGGGAGGGCGACCGCGAACGGACAAGTATATCAAGTGTATGCCACGCAAGTACAATATTGATACATTCTTTAGATAGCGACACATTTCCTGCGATGCCTGTGGTATGAGGATAGGGATATGGTTGTGGGGTGTGATTGGTAAACAATAAACAGAGTTCAATTTGCTTCTATGTACACGTGTAGACTTCTCTTCCGAGTGGATCATTGGACGCCCGACGTCAAGGAAAGGTTTACATACTTTAATCAAGTGATATCTCTAAATTGTTTGGCCAGGAGGAATAAACTATCAAGCTACACCCCAACTGCGACTGGACGCAGGATACCTTTGTGGTTACAGCCTCAAGATCTCGAGACGGCTCAATTGGCCAGAAGGCTTGCGAATCAAGCATCTACATTTGGACGCGTCGATCTGTTACAGATCAGGGCGACTCATATCGAGCAACACACAAGCATACAAGCGATCCCGTGGCGACTTTTTTACGAGATCACGTCAACCCTGACCGTAGTGTCAAGATTTCCACACCGAGATTAAACCTCGACCCCATCGCAACTACGGTTAAGCTTTCCATTGACACGAGTCCACCTGGAGGAGTGCAACCCGCCCCACCGACGGTACACAAGGTGAGGAAGGCTATCAAGAGCACGGAATCGGAGTACCCCCTCCATTAGTCGGTCTTCCGGGCGCTATTGGATAGTTGGGAATGACTCCTCAAAAGAGCGATCACCACTCCACCACACGTACTGCCCATGGTAAATACTATAAGAAAAAACGACAAACGACGGAAGATACAGATACCTAAAGGATGAGATCGACACGCACTAGAGGTAAAGACTGATGAAGAAACATGTCTTGAGGATGACAGAATAGTGGAAGAGCCATATGTCTCTTTCTGTCGTCATGATAGTGGAGAACTCTATGCCGAAGATGTGGATCAACATATGGCGGTATTGCCTGACATTATTACGCCAACTGCTAGAGTAACGATTAGATATATTCAGTTAGGCGATCTGGACTTAATGTAGACTGGATACCAGGAACCGATTAAGTAAACTGATCTGGAGAAACAAGCAACTTATTATTGTTAATGGAAAAGCACTCCCTCCAACTGCACGAGGAGCGATATGCGATATTAACGTCCAACGAGCAAGCCCGATCGCGCAGAAAGTACGGCCAGTAGCGCAGAAGTTTTGTGAAAAACTAGCGGATTGGATAAAAGGGACTACTATCGGCCAAGATTATTCGACCTTTTACATCACCATGGGCTTCGCCGATCGTCGTTATCATCAAGTAGAATGGAGAGCACATTCGATTGTGTATCTACAATCGACGAGTAAATTATCTAACAAGGCTGATGGTGTATCTACTGCCATTGATCAATAAACTTTTACGAGACATCGACAAAGCTATGTGGTATTGCTCACTGGATATGGCAAGCAAGTTTCGGGTGGCAGGGATGACGGAACGAGAAATAATTATTTCCGCATTAATTATGCCATCAGAATTTATAAAATGGACACGGATGCCGTTTAGGTTGAAGAATGCTCCGCAGATATAACAACGCCTGATCGACAATGCATTGTATATCTATATGAAGATCGGTGCTGGTCCAGACGCCTCCTTTATGGAGCTGTCCAAACGGATCTACGTGTTCACAGAAGGAAAAATGGACACCAGTCAGACACCTTCTGTGCTAGGTCGAAGATCGTACATCGATGACATACTGATTATAGCTACGTCGTGGACCGCTTTATACGAAAAAGTAGACGAATTGATACGTTCATGCGACCAGTTGAATTTGTCGATAGGCCTGACCAAAGGTTTTAAGTACAGCGCAGGGTGGATTGTCTCTGTCATCAGGTATCAATCGCTGGACTGAAAGCCCACCCAAAGGATCTCGGATCGCTTGCCAATATCCCGTTTTCTCGAACGCTGCGATCGATGCAGTCGTTCCTGGGAAGTTTAAATTGTTATAGACGATTCATTGAATACTTTGCAACATACGCATCAGTGCTATATGAAAAATAAGCGTAGCAGATTTCCACGAAATCGGCGGCATGGAAAAGATGGAGTAGCCTATACCGAGTGAAAAGAGAGTTGACGATCGGAAGTGTCCGGGGAATAGTGATCCAGATCGTATCGGTATGACAGGGGCGATCCAAAAGTAGACGTTCGGAAAGATCAAGGTGACAGCGATCTAGATCGTATCTGTGTAGTAGGGAGCGATCCAGCGTCTTCCTATGTTATTGGGGCGACCTGACCTTAACGGACAGAAGTCGATGGGAAAAAGCGATGATTTCGTTCATCATGTTGAAGGATAATATCGCTTAGACTCGATTCTTGAACACTTCGATCCGGATCGTTCTCCAGTCATCGTAATCTGTGCTAATAAATGGGCATTATCTGCAGCTTTGCTACAAGAACACGATGTAACATACTGGCCCGTAACGTGCACAAGCCGAACGATTAAATCCAACGAAATTAGCTATGGAATGATAGCAAAAGAGGGTTTAGCTCTGCTGCGCATTCTGGATATCGGCTACACCATGTTAATATCACGATTAATCAAATGGCCACACTTCATTCAACGTTGGCCTGACTGGTACAATCTTCAGGCCTGAATGGGATGATAGGGAGATGGGCGGCGTTGTTATCGATCTGGACGCCAGAGATCAAGAAGTGTGAAAGTGAGAAGGTAAAATCCTGGGTACAATCGCTGCCAGCATCGCCCCGGGCGAAGGGGTTGGCGAGATGTTGGTCGCGATCGGCCCTCAAGAACAGCCGAAACATACTATAAGTATGCCGCCACCAACCGTGGAGAAGGGTGAAAATCTTTGGGTGGTCAGTTTTGATGGATCGGCCCGGACCAAACGAAAAGTCGGTCCTATAGAGCAATAGTATGGAAGCTCCCAGAGTGAAAGATAGTCACTGCTTCAGCCGAAAATGTGACGGACTTGACTGTGAACGAGGCTGAATACCGTGGATTGCTACTATGTTTCGATCTCTTAGCCGATCAACGCGGGGGCGTATCATCATTTGTGGATATTCTAACTTAGAATTCGGCAGATGCGCGGAAAAATCGATTGCAATGCATTTGGATTGCAGTTTCTACGTGATAAGGCTATAGAGAAACTCCGATCGTGGACGAACCACGAAGCAGCCCCGAAAAAAGGGTGTTCGACGCCACTTGGGTCGACATCGTTGCAAGATTCCGGTCACCAGTGACTCCATTTGATCTCTCAACGTGCAATTATCTTGGAAGGCGCGGTCCCGTTCGGGGGTCAGACGGTACATCTCGACACGCAGCTGATTGTGAACGAAGTCTCGACTCAGAAAAACGCGGCGCAACCGTTCACGCTCCGAAGAATGGTCAGCAATTTTTGCTTGCTCTTGACGCAATTCAATTTGAATTTCTTAGATACGTTAGAGAATGCGACGCAGCTTGGCTTGAGATTGGTTGTTCGCTTTTTTGTATTGTGACCTCTTGTCCCGTACTCGGTCGAGACGATCTGAAAGCGCATCATCCTCGGCTACCAAGCAAATTCATGCCTGTTTCGTTTGTTTACGAATCCCGACGACTTTGCGGTCAGGCTTCTCTTGCGCGACATGACGCACTCAGTGGTCTTCAAAACTTTCGTTACTAATTGTAGGATATCTGAGGCTCGACCTCAGAGTTTTGCGTGAAGCCTGGCCAGCTCTGCCCAAAACGTCTCCGACCGCTGATATTCTTCTTCAAATTAAGCGCAGGTGATCGTACTTCCCTCAAGAAATTGGAGCGTAGGTAGATGAAGAGGGTAAGAGATCCTGAAGATTTATATTGATGGCGGTTGCGGGTGATATGCCGAGCTGATGCGGTCTTCATAATGGCTTTATGGCCCATGATATCGTTTAGCTGATCTATTAAAGGAAGAGCGAGTAGACTACTTCTTTAGCGATGCACGGTCTACGTCAACTTCATCTTGCGTGGACTGGGAAGCGGAACGGAATTTCTCGGACGAGAACGCAGGACGTCACTGTCGGTCAGGGAAATATTCGTAATGGAGATTGTAGACGTACCTGCGGTAGGGAACGAAGTTGTATTTTTGTCGATCGTGTCATTCTAGATGAACGGGGCGGTAACCACCGAATGATGAAGCTATCCCATCACAAGCGTAGGAGCATCTAAATTTACAGGAATTGGGGTAATAGAGGCGCTGACATCCGCCGTGGGTGTATCTGGCTGCGATCCGAGGACTTTCGATCCCATGTTAGATGTTTATGTGGGATCCGATGTGGCATGATCGGCCATGTTGAAGTTCTGAAGATGTCTGGAGGGTTATACTGACGTCAAGATGCCTAGGATGCACAGCTAGATCGATACCGTTTGTCAACTAAAGGTCAAGGGAGCGATTGTGACAAAGCGATCAAGATATTATACCGTTGATTTGGGCCTGGGAGCCCACAGAGACACCGTCAGTTAGGTCTGAAAGGCAATTTGAATGGAGGATGCGATCAGGGACAGGTGGCTAACGGCCGTGTACCCAAAAGTAGCAGATCGCAAAACCGTTGGTGGCAAGGATGGAATATGTCGTTTACGCTAGGTTGATCGCGTAATCTAAGACAGATGTCACCAGAGATCGCTCGATCCATCTAGAGATTAAGAGTTCAACCAGCGATCGTGATCCTGGGGTCAGCTGCGTACAATATGGATGTAGACCACGCCAAGGCATTAGTGAGAGCGTACTTGATATAGGCCACACAGGTACAAAGGGACGATCTTTTGAAAAGGAAGACGCATGGCCCCGGACGTTCATGATATAGATAGGCCTACCGATAAGTTAGTTTTTTTGGGTCTTGTTGATTACAATTAAATATAGTTCAATTTCCTTTTTAGTACATGTGTCAACTTCTCCTCCGTATTCGATTTCTGGCCACCCGACATCAGGAAAAGTTACATACATATATCAAGTGATATTACTGGATTGTTTGGCCAGGAATAGAGGACTCTCAAACAATAACTCCAACTGCGATTAGACACAGCAAACAAGTAAAGGCGGAGGGTGCAAGATCGAATGACAAATTTAGTGGTCAGAAGACTCGTGAACTAAGTATAAACGTTGGACAAGGCGGTCACGTAGAGATCAAGGTGACTCATATCGAGCACCTTACAAGAACACCCGCGATCGTGTGAAGTTTTCCACGCGTTAATCCAACATAAAAAACACGTTCAAATTTGGCATTGACTAGAGTTCACATGGAAGAGAACAACTTGCCATATCGATAGAGACACAAGGTGAGAGAACTTTACAGCACGGAATCGGAGTAAATCTTCGTAAGTCGATCATCCAGTTGCGAGTGGAGAGTTGGGATCGACTCCTTAAACAATCGATCGCCACAACACCACAATGGTACTTACTTGACAGCGATATATGCACACAGCTCACTACGCCTGCTATCTCAGGGTCATTGTAATTCTACTTCGTATGTATATCCATCTATTAAATCTTCAGTCTATATCAAATATGCCAAACTTAATATAAAGAGATAGTTATACTCCATTATATGATACAATATAGTTGGATAGGTGATATTTACCGGAAACGTCCCAACACTGAACCAAATTACGTCGCGTCGATGATAGTGAGACAGAAAATGTGTCTATTAATAGCAAAATGTTGAATATATTAACCATTTGGCGATAGATCTAGGAAGTATCACCCATTAACCACACAAGTATTCTACATTTGGGCCGGTCTTGTTGCTCATTGTGAAGCTATATAATGATAAAACAATCTGGCAATCCATGTAGGATTAAAGACGGAATATATGATCCCTGAAAGACTAAATGATTAGAGATAGTAAAAGTTCGTCCATTGGTACACAAAGACGATTATAGCACGCTTATATCGATATGTTAATTTTTCAATTTTCGTATAATATCCTAACAAACGAAATAAAACGAAACAAGTCTATCAAGTCACAATATATTGATTATTTCCAATATTAAAATTATTGGCAGAATAATTGGGTTCGGGACAGAATATTTGACACGTTTTTAGACGAGCGATCGAATTAAATTATTTTCGGGTGAAAAAACTATTATAAACAGAGTAGTATGGGCCTTGTATGGGGTCTATATTGATTTAGTGATCGATATAAACATGACAAAACTATTACCTCTTTGATGTACTAGTCCCCTTTTCCGCAGCTTGGAACTTATAGCGGCCAATAAACCTAAATTAAGCTATACCGCGAAGATCTAAAATGCCCGAATTGCTTGGGTAGAGTTAGCAAGAACCCTTACAAAAACTCAACTTCGATTCGGCGCAGCATCGAGAAGAAATTAGGCAGCTAAGATAGACGAACTATTTAAGCGCATTCAAATCTATCCATTGAAAAACGTGTGAGTGTTCATATGTAACATATAGTGCCTCACTAATTCATAACATGCAACTACAAAAAGCAAGGCACATCGGGTGCATCAGACCATATCAGGCAGGCGATCTCAAAACATTAAAGACTGTTATATACAAAGGTTTCCTATACTCATCTATTTCTGCTCACTATAGTATTATAAATAGACACTTGATCGGTAGCATCGTCTTTGTAAGCTATCATGCCATCACAAAACACTGTGTACGTTAGCTCTGAGTTTCTATAAAACCGTGGCCAAAGCCTATTGGCTTGGCACTGGACAGGATTTGACGGTAACTCTGTTGTGTTTAATTACTTTTCAGGTCCAATAAACTGGAAACTTATATTGATAAACGAACATTAGCTCGGCGACACTAGTTACGATATCAAAATTAGTCATACCCTCTCAAGTAGACGCAAATGACATGATTGTAAGTCGAACAGCTACAAGCTGTACGTTTGTTACTCCAACAAAAGCATAAATCCATCACTTTTATTTACTAACTATACGATAATATTCTTGTACGGTGCAAGTTGGATTCGCACTGTTTCGAGTAAATTGATAATGCCTGTATACAACAAAGGCATGTGGTAACCCATCTCTTTTGTTTTCTTACGAGTTGATTGACCTTATCGCACTTTTCAATCTACGAGTTCTGAAATAGTAAATTGCCAATTACTTTGAATCGATACGCGATACTCCGACAACCTTAAAAAAGATTGAACGGTTGCATACTACCCGTAATTTGATAGCTGTATACGAACAATTACAGATGCATTTTCATACATGACAACGAAAAAAGATTAGTGCCGTAGAGAGACATGTCAGTCATTATTTATTGCGAATTCCATTGAAAAAAGAGCTCATTTTGTGGAAGACAGATCCTTGAAATGTACTGAATTTTGTTTATAATAACGTATTTACTCAATACGAAATGGTAGCAGAAAATTAGATCCTATTGATACAAATCAAAACTTATATTTTTTTAAATTCAAAATATGAAAATGGTGTTATTTGCGTCTGACTACCTGTTACAATTGTACTTTCTACAAATGAAATCACTTAATCACCTTCCATAGAATGAAATAATTCTTTCTGGGATTTCAATTATGTCATTTCCTTAGATTTAGGTATTTTTGCTACGAACGTCAATGCAGCCTTGCAAGTGTTGTCAAATCTACGTTACAGACAAAAGTGGCTGAGTATAATGAAATTTGCCGCATACTTTGCCACAAAGGATAAACGATCTTTAGCTTATATGACAACAATACATTAAATTAGATCACATCTAGTAACTGCTATAACCGCTGCCAAATTAAGAGCAATTTGAAGCAGTTGATTCACAAACGCTGTGTGACAGGCATTTGGTAATTGATTTATACCGCGCCACGAATGGTGAGCAAATTTGCAATATGAATCTAAATTTAAAAGCCGCTATTCACCACTTCCTTTTTGCTAGCAACCACTGAATCTCCTTTTTCCAAATCACTGCATATATTTTTCTTGCATTGTAATCTGATATATTTAAAACTATTAAAAAGGCGAAAATTTGGTATCGCTCGGAAATAGACATGTATTCGATTGTGTTTTAGTTTTTAATCGAGAATGGGAGACTCTCCGCAAATGCGCTACCATGTTTAGGTACTGCTTATTTTATATTTAGGTATTTAAATCACCTTTATCGAACCTCAGCAACAAGAAGCATTGAATCCACCAATGCGGGTACTGCGGCAATTTGTAGAGCTTGTCGAAATCTTCTTCTAATGTGTCCTGCTTTTCCGCAATTATTGCTCCGACGCACAGAATGCAAAGAATTCATCACAACTTAAAACTCGATGGATCCTGCTAAGCAAAACTCTGCGATCGGTGTCACAGCTATTGATGCATATGAGAACCAAAGCTAGACAGATGAATGAACGACCTCTACTACCGATAGCATATCTAGTTGTTTAAAAACAACTCTCTGTCCGTACAAAGTTTTCTCTTCGAAATTTTCTTGGATGCCTTTTAATCTTTCACCAATTCGTTTAAATGATACATATATTAACTTTTGTCGAGAAGGCTGAAATAACCACCAGTGTGAAGAAATAGTTCGGTGCTGATGTAAATAGTGTTTCACCAGGCGAAGATTGTAAATTTCCATTTAGCGCTCGTTTGAACGCGAGCGCGTTTAGTAATGGTATTCATTCCAAATTTAATAACTAGACGATCACAATAGTCCAATATATAGGATGAAAAGTGGTTAGCGAGAAGTGAGTGATAAAATAGCAACTTCATTTATTTTTATATTTTGATCATGCGAATGTCTCTTTTTGTCACTGATTTGTATAAGAACTTTTTAAAATGATGATGGACTGCATAGTTGAGCTTTATTAAATATAGAAGTTTCCAGTCGTAAATATACATCATTCAATATTTTATTGGTTTGGCATGATATTAAGTTAAACTGCGTTTTTATATGTTCCTTAAGTACTATTGACGTAACGTTGGTAAAAGTTTGCTATACATCATAACTAAATAAAAGAGAAGCTTCAGCATTACGATCGATCAAGGATACGCTTTGATCGAACGAAGAGTATACACCATTGATAGTGGATATGATGTAAAATATATGGACTTGCTTTGATATGCGTGCTATACCCTTTTCTGATCCCACCGGGGGTTCATTTGTGGCTATTCAATATACAAGCGAGACTTGTCCAACCTATGTCGTCGTGGGGCACCCCATACGGCACATAGAATCCTTTCAAACATTCCATATATGCGCCATCGTAGGTAAAAAATCTAAAGTTTATACAAATGCAGATTGCACTCCCAACAGACACGTGGCAACAGGGTATTGGATATAGAATCAAAGAGCTACTCAGCCGCACTGAGAACACCATAAAATAGTAATAAATGACCAATTTCGAAATGATACATGCTACCATGACAATGTTAGACACGAAATGTTGTAAATACTGTAATAACAAAGCGTAGTTGAATGGGGTGAGATGTTCATCGTAGACTTAAACGTTTGATAAATCAAAGAAACATGGATATTTATTCGATTGCAATAATTATGCTCGCCTGTTGCTGATAATAACAGATGCTAAAAATGAATCTGGAGAAACGGCCCTTTTGATGCTCTTGCCATTACATGACTGTGTCATTGTAATGTGCGATAGTTCATAAACAACGGTATATAAGTCTATAAAGTATACCTCTTTTTCACACTAGACATCCAAGTAGTGGAAGCGCAATGTAACGCACAATTTTTTGCTTGGAGATTCTTCTTCTATAACAATATGCTTAGGGGGCTGCTTGCTTACCGCTAATGCTCTCAATGTAAAAGCAAAAGTACTCTATTAAGGCGCAAATGATTGTAGCTTGATTTTTGGCGAACTTTAATAGTGACGCTAAAAAAATTAAGGAGAACTTCAATTCAAAACTTTAAAAAATGTCCGTATGTTTGATATATGTGTACTATGTAAAAAAGACGTGATGTAAATTAGTTTTCGACATTTAGATACTAAAGTGGGCTGCTCCAGCGAATCATCGCGCGCATCCATCTTTCATTTTACGCTGCTTGATCGATAATATAGAACATACAATCTCTGAGTAAAAAATAGTAAACCTGTTTTATACTGTAATATCGAAGGAAGTCTCCGGCATTCGAAGTATTCGGTTGAGGATTGCAATTCATATATACGTTTATTAGGCTCACATCTTAATATCTCTACATGCATACATATACTTAGGTGGAAATTTATTCACAGCCGAACACAACAACACTAAGGTCTATTTGCAAGCAACGTTTGTCCCAGTTTAAGGATCAGTAAACAATACAAATCTCTAATAATTCGAAATAATGTAAATGTAGACATATTAACCCATATTTGAATCATATGAAATGTGCACAAAGAAGGTTAAATAGCTCAAGGGATAACAAGTCTTCACCAGTGATGCATACTATGCGATCAACCGACATAAATTCAATAATTAACTCCAGCTTGCCAATATACCTCATGTTTTCTCCTGTTTCATAAAAATGACCTTTTCTTTGTTCTTACCGCTAAAGTACTCTACAATATAGTAGTTAGATGACGCTTTTATTCGTAGCAACACGTTACCGAATTTCGAGTGGGAAACAATAAATTTTTTGGCATCCATATCTCGAAAATATTCGTTGGAGTGACGTGTGACTATCACCTTGACGTGAAGTATATACTAAATTGAATAAGACAACACCGTGCCAAAATTAAACCTGCAATATAAGATTACATAAAAAGGACCTTAGGCATCACCAAATTTTTTGAAACAGGCGAAGACGATTTAATAGCATCCTATAGAGCTGACACGACTATTATACGTCTGTAGCTGGAATTCATGATATTGCTTGTACAATGTCGAGATCAAGTGCATTTTGCTCGACGTGCAGAGTATGAGCGTTGACAACAAGGTAAGACGGCGTCGACATGATAAAATACTTATCTAAGATTTTTTTGTCATCATTTTTTGTAATATTGCAATAAAATTTTCCCACATTGTTTAAGACGCGACGATGCTTCTATTATGCAAGGTAGATTAACTTTTAAAGTTTGCATATGTTTTATGTTGTAGCTACAGTAAAGCTTTAAATTAATGTGTAATAGCACACCAAGCGAAAAATGGTCTTTGCAGTGTATGACCATCGTACGAATTACGAAGAAGCAATAGTATGCAGTCATATACGCTTGATAAAAGATGTAGCTTCAGCTCCTTTTTCGACACGGACAATGTTTGATGCGACATGTTTTTCGTCTCATTTAATTTTAACTACACTGCGGTGAGTTATTGTGTGTCACATAATGTCTTGGTGCAAAATGTTAACGCAATCGGGTACAAACATAATTACCGACACCTTTAAGAAATGTGAATGAAAATCCGTATTTTCATTTTGAGAGGACTGTCGTCCAACAATCTTTATACGACGCGATTTTGGTCCATGTGACTTATCGGACGTATGCGCTCAAGAAGGTAAAATTAATTGAGAACGTGTTATCGTATTTAAATTAACTGGATTACAGCTATTAATATTTATCCAGTGGCGCGTCAAATACTCGACATCATTAGTAGCTTTTATGTCGAACAGCGTATTTCATTATCGCGCTATTATATTTGCATGTTATAAGCTCTAAACAATAGGGTTTAAGATATGGGTGGTGACGTAGGCTTCACAATACATGTTCTTTTAAGATCTAATTATGTTGAGATTAATTGGTAAAGAAGCGATATAGGACTATATTACATAATCTATAAACACCTTGACTACAACTGAGCTCTATAGCTATAGTAGCTTACCTTCATCTGTAGTGTACGTGAGGTGATAGGGCACTAAGAGCCTCTGTTTTCAGTGAGAGTGCTCTTTATACTGATATCAGTACGTGACTGCAAGTGCTTCGCAACGAGCTGCATTATTGATCGACACGACGATTCGTTACGGGTATTTAATATTGATTCATAAAGGATACATCTTGGAGCAAGTAATACATAATGATCGGATCACTTGAATTCGGCGTTGCCGATTTGGATACGTATTCATATTCGTATTTGCTCGCATTGAGTTTCATCGGCAGGACAGCATAAGCTTCTTGGTGTACATGTAAGCTCGAGGTAGTACTTCGGTCGTCCTGATATCAGGTATATCCAGGATATACTAGATCAGGAGGAGCATTAAGTAATGCAAGCCCAATTGGCTATGCATGACCCGAAGAGACCCTTTTACATCAAGCAAGAAACTGGTCACAAAGATGACTATCATTTGATTGCATGTCAATCCATGAAGTTTTACAAGTCTGAATGTTTCTTGATTGCATGTCGAGCCATAAGTGGTCACAGGTCTGACTGTATCTTAATTGAATCTCAAAACAAGGTTTGTCACGAGTAATGGATATTTACTTTTATCTGCACAAGTACGATCATGTACTTGTTGAGTTGTAGCGTCAGGATACCCATTCGTAAAATGATATAGAAAACAAAAAGGTAAAGTTTATCTAATGTTCCGTAATTAAATAAATTTATGCAGATATACATCGGGTCCGGAAGAAGCAATCTCTCTGTTACATCGTCTTATTTTTTTTACTAAAACAACGGTTTCAATGCGTACGTGTCTTCCATTTACTATGCTGTTAGTCACATTATCAGAATTGTTCGAGCGCCTACATAGATCCATCCGTCGCCAAATCGAGGCCTGCTGAGTTTATCGTGCTCGGATGCGCAAGCGCTAAGTGCTGAAATTCTTAAAAGCCGAGATGGGTAAACCTTGTACGCCAGCGTGAATCAATCACATTATACAGAAAGCCGCCATGCACCTCTGACTTTTCGCTAACCACCAATCATCCGCTTCCTTTACAAAAACCTGCATACTTCCCTTGCGCTGTAGCGGATTTATTATATAAAAAAGCTACATCTTGATAACGCACTTTTACCGCGAAGTCATAAAATCATTATAAAAATGTTTTATGCTGTATTATGGGTGACTTTTCGCAAGCACTGTTTATTCCAGGTCCTGCTCATTTACTCTTTTTAATTACCCAGAATGCTTTCATTCGTCCTTGTTTCTGGACTATTAAAGTTAATAATGCAGTCCTTGCGGGAGCTGGAAGAATTTGTAGACTCTGTCATGGTTGTGTCCTGCTGCTGGGTTCTCCGCAATCACCGCATCTAAGTACAGGCCGCAAATAACTCTCCACAACTTAAAAATGCGATAGATATTGCTGAGTAGCACTTTGTAATTGGTGTCCCAGCAGTTAGTGTTCAAAAGGACCAGCACGACTCCCGCGTAAATGCTGTACAGATCAATTGATGACCTCCACTGTTGGTAGCACATCTATATGGTCAAGAATGTTTGGCTGTCTAAACGGGTTTTTTTCTTGTACTTATTTTATATGATCTTTAATCTTTCTCCAACTAATACTAATGCTACATACAGTACCTTTTGTCGAGGAGGCTGCACCAACTCCCGGTGTGAAGCAAAATTTCCATGCTGATTTAAGTGTTATATGTAATAAAGAAGTATTTAAATATAATTGAGCGTCCACTTATTGCTAGCGGGATAAGTACTTGTGTGTTCATTCTATTCATTTAAATTGCCAATCACAATATTTTAAATGAAGGGCGAGTGGTGTCTAGCGAAAAGTAAAGGGTGAACAGCGCATCCCTATTATACACGTAGAAAGAACTAAAAACAGGGCTGTTCGACAATATTGTAGTAGATACCAGCGAAATGTTATGATGTGACATAAAATACGCTGAAATGATTCCTGACAGCTCTAAAAGCATGATCAACGCCAATTCGGTTGCGGTTATAAGTGTATATATAGCTGGTCTGCCCTCGACGCGGTCTTACTTCGATGAAGTGGTCTGGTCCTGCCGGAATTGATATCAGCCTTGATGGCGCAATTCTGTACATACACGGCTGCGCTATCACCCTATAATGGGAGAGTTGCGCGCAAAAACTGCAGCCGGAGGACGTCACTTCATCAATCTCCCGTCACGAATTGGGCGAGCCTGCAGTATCTCTGTACATTCATCGATCGTTTCACATGCTGCAGGGTATTTGGCAACGAATTCGACATTCTTACCACCTGGAACTGCATTACCTTTGTAATGTCAATAAAAATAGCATTTATTTTTGCTTGTAATGTCAATGGCGCTGCATCCGGCGTTTATGAAAGAAATGCTTTGTGGGTCGAGCATGTATCATCTAGCAGACTGCTCGATGACATGTGGCAGAGATGCGTCAATTGCGACCGCACCAATGAACGTTGCATGCGCTGTCCAACTTTGTAGTTCTGCGATTTGCGTTTGTGCAACAGATTTAATCGACATCGAACGTGTCTTCTACGGTCATAATCTATGTATTCAGCGTGCTGCATATCCACCTGATGAACTTTCACTTACTATATCGCTTATGGCTAACTCTGTTTACGGTCTATCATCCTATAATTGTTCAGAGGAGACAGTAATCCAGCACACGTTAAGCGATGAATTAATTTCTGTGCGCTTTCGGAATCACGAAGAGTACACGAATTTGTGCATTTTGCTGGTGATCGGCACTAGCCGAATATTTGTATTATAGCGCAAGCGCTCATAGAGGAAATGCAACGTTGCAGTTCTCCATTTGCTTCCAGGTGAATAATCGAGTATTATAACAATCCGCTTTCACCTTTGATAATGCCGAACACCACTGGTTCTGATGTCGTGTCTGCCAACTCGCCGACAGGTATGGCTGCGGATACCGTGACCTGTTTAAAATCCCCGGTAGGCTGATGCCTCCCCCTCCTCTAAGTCCATGTCGGTAGCAGTGGTCACGTCCTCGCCGACAACTGCTTCTACATATCTTCAGGAGGGGAATCGACCTTTCGGCGGTCATAATGCATTCACGGGCTCTGCTTGCTCTGGTCCGTCGCCACCTATGGGCTATGCCACGCTGCTCCATGATGGATGTAACGGGGCAGCTTGTTACATGAAATTGTCACTCTAAGGAAAGTGACAATAAAGAATTTTAAGATGGATATTATTCAAACAATATCACCAAAGTGGTGATATTGATGGGTCGACCTAAGGGTCTGTTCATTGGTTGATATCGTGATGATATCAACCCACCAATCGCCGCAAGACGCGCGCAATGAGTGGTGACGAGACGTCACCATACATCCAGTTATATTAGTATAGTTAAACTAAGTCAAACAGAGAGACAATAGTTTAAAGATTTAATTATATTAATATAACAGTTCTACTTTTACCCTACCTACGCTTCCTCGCTTGCCACGTGTACGTCCGTCGGGCACCCAAAACCCTTGCGTTAAGTTACGCAAGGGTGTGCCCCGTTACACCTGGTAGCACTTTGTAGTCCTTCCAAGGACCACATCATCCAACATGAACATGTTTGATGAAGAAGACACCTTTCACGCCACGCGTGAAGGGTTGACCCATTTGAGTGACATCGAATGGGGTGCGGTAGAACGAATGAGTTCTATTGTAGGCGAACTCGTCGTTAGCGCCATGTTAGAGTCTCTAGACAGAGACCAACAACATGCCGCTATTGCCAAATCCATTCAGAATGAACTTGCTCTCGAGAGAGAGAAAGTAGCCTTGCTTCACCAGCAAGGCTCTCAACAGGCCGAGCAGTTGAGAGAACTCATTGCTCAACAGACGGAGCTGTTGAGACAGCAGCAATTCCATGCTGCTGTGGGCGGGACGGCGCATGCGCGTCGTCCCGAAGTCATGAAAGTTGACATCTCCAAGTACAGTGGAGTCCCGGAGGACTCCCTGTTACTATGGTTTGTCGAACTCGACAGAGCCCTAAGGGCTCGTCGCGTCGAAGATGAGCAAATGAAACTCACATTTGCTCAGACCCACTTGGCAGGGCGTGCCAAAACTTGGTCCCTGGGACTCGAGAGTAGCGACCCAAATGTGTTTAGGTCGCTAGATGACTTCAAGTCCCGACTCAGACAAACGTTTGAGCCGCCACGTGCTGAGTTCAGGGCTCTCTCAGAGCTCCTGAAACTCAAGCAGGGTAAGCGTGATGTGCACGCTTACGCACAACATATACGACTCCTTGCGAGTAGTATAACTGCCAAACCAGTACATGAACACACGTTGATTACGGTGTCCATGCAAGGGCTCGCAGAAGGGCCCGTCAGGAGCCACCTGTTCCGCCTTGAGCTGAATACGCTTGAAGAAGCGATATCAGCCGTGGAACAGGAAGACTTTAGCATGAGACAGGCTCATGCTAGCTCAAACTCTTATCGTCCACCGAGACGACAAGAGATCGGAGGCCCAGAACCAATGGACCTCTGCTATGTTGAGAGCGAGAGACCTCGCTCTTCAAACAATAAGCGATTGCATAGGTGCAATCGCTGTCAGAAGTTAGGGCACTACGCATACGAGTGTAGTGCTCCACGCCCAGTACCAAACAGTACTGAGCGAAATGGACGACCATTCGCCAGAAAGGGCAATGGGCGTGGGTCCAGCGCTGTTGCGAAGCCGCAACAGCGAGACGGACCATCAAAAAATGGTCGGGGTCAGTAGGGGCGGAGCGCCCTACTGATTCAGCAACCTCAAGAGAATTTGCAAATCTCTTGACGAAAGTTGCTCCAGATACACAATCATTGTGTGTCTCTGCACCTGGTGATGACGTTTCGCTCATCACCTTGAAGTTGGAAGCGACAAATGATTTGTCGCTTCGTGCCCTAGAAGACTGTGGGGCGTCGAACAACTTTGTTCGTCGCCAGTCACTAGAGGGTCGTAGGCTCAAGTTCGTTGAGCGCGACATTCCCCTCACGAGGATGACGGTGCGCCTTGCAACAGGCGCATCGATAACCGTTGAGAAACGTGTAGTAGGAATCCACTACACGTTAGAGGGCGAACAGTACGATGATGACTTCATCGTGCTAGATCTGGATGACAAATTTGATGTCATCCTGGGATTACCTTGGCTCAGAAAGTACGAGCCAAGGGTGAGCTGGCAGCATCGATCCGTGAAGATGCCTGCCGCTTGTTCATCAGATGACCATCTGATGAGCATCTTGGAGCGTCCACAAGCGTGTGGATGTTCTGCGAGTGAGTGCGATGGCCTCACTTGCGGTACGGTCGTTAGCACGACTGCACAAGATCACAGTGTAGTTGATCACTACACTGTGGAGCAAGCTCCCGGCGGCTGTACAGAAGTACAGGCTGCGCCGAAGGTCCACCACTCGAATAAGTCGAGTGGACCGGGACATGGATGCATGCCTAGCGGGCAGCATCTTAGAAGAAAGAAACCTGTTGCCCCCAAGGGGCAACATGAAAATCCTAGGTCGACTGGAGAGTCGACCGTAGAGGATCGGTGCCTGACTGTGGATGCACAGCCACAGTCGGAAGACGTCGAGGGAATAAGTCCCCACGTACTTGAGGAAGGAATTCCTCAAGAGTCACTTGCTGAGGGATCAGGCCCTCAGCAACCTGTGGAAGCAAGTTCCCAGGAAGAAACCGAGATGTTGAACGTCTTGATTAATGATGGATCAAGCGTAGGCGCTTATACGCTTGATCTGATTGTGCCTCCGAAGTCAACTTCGGAGATAACTCAGTTGCCAACGCTCGAACCGAAACGGTTCTTGCGTGATCTGCGTAGTGGCAAAGTCAAGCAGATCTGCATACTCGTCACGGAGGATGAGTATGTGGCCGATATTCGGTCGGCTACAGTATTTGCTGAGACCGAGAGGTTTCTCAGCACTTCATCGATGGACGAAAGTGTCCTCGATGAGAAGACTCGGATTGAGCGATACACGTCTCAATCCTGGGAGTCACTTCAGGCAAATCCTTTGTATAAGGATTTGATCGAATTCAGGGGTGTATTCCTTGAATCCGTACCTTGCGAGTTGCCCAAGGACAAAGGCACTCGACACGAGATCGAGCTCAAACCGGGCTCGAAGTACTGTGTCATGAAGCAGTGGCCACTGCCTCGTGAACAAGTACTAGCGATCGACAAGTTCTTTGCCGATCGCTTAGCAGCGGGCCATGTGAGGGAATCAACATCCCCTCACAGCTCTCCGACCTTCTGTGTGCGAAAGGCCACAGGAGGATGGCGGATAGTGCACGCATTCAAAAAATTGAATGCTGCAACGGTACCGGCTCAGACAACGATACCAAGAAAGGACGTAATCATAGATGGTATGTCAAAGAGTACCATCTTTTCGTCCATGGATCTGATGGATGGATTCTATCAGATCCTCATGCGTGAACGGGACATCCCGTTCACGGCAGTGAGTACCCCCAGCGGGATGCTGTGGGAGTGGCTAGTGATGCCACAGGTGCTGAGTAATGCCCCTGCAACATTCATCAGATGTGTAACAAATCTGTTGAGACCGGTGCGAGACTTTGCACCGAGTTACTTCGACGATGTGTTCGTCCATAGTCGGGCTATGGACGGAAAGACGGACGTTGAAGCTCATAGAACTCACGTTCGTCAAGTCTTTCAACTTATGCGCAAGCACAAGTTGTACGCCAACCTCAAGAAGTTTATATTCGCGGCTAGCGAAATACCACTTCTTGGGTGCATCGTGGGTAAATACGGCGTAAGCCCTAAACCCGAAAATATCAAGGCGACCACCGACTGGCCAGTGCCAGTCGATGTCAAGGGACTAAGGAAGTTCCTTGGTCTAGCGGCGTACTTGCACAAGTACTCGCGCAACTACGCCGAAATGACGGTACACCTTTCTTGCTTGCTCAAGAAAAATGTCGAGTGGTCATGGAACGCTGAGTGCCAGCGTTCCTTTGAGGGTATCAAGCAAAGATTGATGCAATCGCCGATCTTGGCGATTGCAGATCAGAACAGACCATTTCATGTGGTCTGTGACGCCAGCGATTTTGCGATCAGCTGTGCGTTAATGCAATTTGATGCAGATGGCGCGGAGCGCGTCATCTGTTATTAGTCGCGTCAGCTGCAGGAAGCTGAGCGCAATTACCCAGTGCATGAGAAGGAACTACTTGCCATGAAGTACGCACTGGCTAATTTTCGCGTCTATCTCTTCGGAGATAGACCGTTTGTTGTCCATACGGACCATGCGTCATTACACACGGCCGTAAACAGCCCACATCTCTCGCAAAGGATGGCGAGGTGGCTGTCTTTCTTCGCGGAGTATAACTTCTCCGTGGAGTATAAACCAGGACGACTCAACGTCGTCGCTGATGCTCTTTCGCGCCGGCCCGATTTCGAGCCGGACGAACAATTCAACCGTGAGGATAAGCCCACTGTTGCGACACTGGGAGCCAGTGTTCCGTCGTCAAGCTTACTTGACGACATACGAAAGGCATCCGCAGAAGATAATGACCTTCTGCGATTAATGGATCATCTGTTGAATCCATCCAGTAAATCATTGAAAGATTTACCGGCTTTGTACCGATCCTCATCGGATCGTTATAGTACACGCAACGGATTGCTGTACTATACAGCTGTTGCCGACGACACGCCTCGTGTCGTCGTACCCGCTCATCATGATTTGCGTTTGCGCATCATGTTCGAATGTCACGATGCCCCAACAAGCGGCCATCGTGGTAGAGAAAAGACTTACCTCACGGTCAGTCGTGACTTTTACTGACCCCGCCAGTATCAGTTTGTACGCAAGTACATACGTGCTTGCGAGGTTTGTCAACGGGTGAAGCCTAGTCCTTCATCCCGTGCGCCATTGCAGCCTCTGCCTGTTCCGACAGAGTGCTGGCAGTCCGTTTCAATGGACTTCGTCTTCGGATTTCCCGAAGACGCTCACAAGAATAATGGTATTCTTGTGTTTGTTGACCGATTCAGCAAGATGGTCCATCTTGCTGCAGTCCATGAGTCGATCAAGGCTCAAGGTTGTGCTCGTGTCTTTCTCGACACGGTCTTTAGACTCCACGGGTTACCCCGTGAACTCGTATCCGACCGTGACCCTCGATTCACGGCGGATTTTGGCAATCCGTGTTCCGTTTTCTCGGAACACGGTTGACGATGTCCACTTCTGACCATCCCGAAACAGATGATCCGACGGACGTGCGAACCGTGTCCTCGAAGAGATACTTCGAGGATATGTCCACTCGTTTCCGAGTTGGAGCGAATTCCTACCCATGGTGGAATTCGCCATCAATAATTCGGTGCATGCCTCAACACAGCACACACCGTTTTACGTGAATGGTTTACGCCATTCACGAGTGCCCACCCTTATAGAGTGCGACTCTTGGATAAGGGGGGAGGGACTCGCTCGAGCAAAAACCGTTTTGGCTCTTGCTCATCACGTGTTGACGCTAACGTCGTCACGTATGATGCCGATATCGATCAAGTCGACATCGATGAAGAAGATCGCCTCAACAATAGCGATGACGCTATTATTGACTCGGATGATGATGACGATGCTGGTATATTCAGCATCGTCAACGATTATGCCAGCGAGGAAGAAGACAACCTCGCTGAAGAAGTGAGCAATCTCTTAGCAGTGAGCACGAAGCGCACTGCCAGACAAAACAAAGAGTCAGCAGAGAACTTCCTGCTGACTCGAGAAGCGGTAGTCCGTTTCGTTCAGGACTCCATCGCAAATGCGGTGGACCGTCAGAAACGGAACGCAGACAAGAATGGAAGAGCAAATGTTCTTTCATTTAAGGTTAACGACCTAGTACTACTGTCAACGGTAAACCTACCTGGACATGCAGTCACTAATGTCGGCAGTAGTAAACTACTGCCGAAATACATTGGTCCCTTTCGTGTGTTTCACCACAAGGGCAATGCATACACGATCGAATTGCCTCGTAGGATGCGCACGCATCCTACGTTATACGTGGGGAGGCTCAGGCCGTACTGTCAGTACGAGCCTTCTTCTTTCGATGAAGATAGCCCTACGTTCAAGAACATCCATCAAGCTCTTGCGTTCGCGCTCCAGACGATCCGTCTGGTCGCGCAGATATGATACCTCGGAACTCAACCGAGATATCTCCCCGCGAGCTGTCGCCAGCTCGCCGAATAGGGAGCGGACATCCCGCTCGACCTGAAGCTGCGCTGTGGCATAATCGGCGCGATCCCTCGCCCGATCAGCCTCGTGACCCTTGCGGTTCTTCCGCACCGTATCGGTCAAAGCGTAGCGCCGGTCGCGCTCGTGCTTCAAGTCATCGCGCAATTCATCGATTGCGCGATCCATCTCGTAAGGGTCGAGATGGTGAACCGAATCATCTGGAGGAGGTCTTTCCTCCTCCACCACATCCTTTGGTGGATGCTCACGTTGATCAACGCTTTCTAGTGGAGCGTATCTTGAATCACCGTGACGATTCAGGATCAAGGACGAGCTACCTCGTCCAGTGGCGGGGGTACCCACCTTCCTTTGACAGCTGGGAGCCCCGCTCTCAGCTGTTGATGGATGTTGAAGGTCTCGTCCGCCAGTATGACGAGACCCATCCGATGAGTCCTGTGGCCCGTCGGTAAACACGCGCCCTAGGCGCTTGTAGAAGGATTGCAAGTTTGCAATCGCGTCACGCATCTCAGCCGAGATGTGTGCCCTTCCCCAGGGCGAATCTAGGGAATACACATCCCTATGTGCACGCTGCAAGTTGTCAACACAACTCGCACAAGGGTCTCCCCATGTGAGGCAAGGAATGTCTGCCTCACTCGATAAACAATTCAACCAGTACCTAGCACCGGTTGGCGTTCGCCTTTCGAACCTGAGGCGTGTCGCATCAAGTTTCTTGAGCCACCCTTCTCGTCCAAAATTCTTTACGTTTTGGACAAACGCGTTCCACGCAGCCAAAAGCGAGCCTTTGTCACGCTTTTGGTTGCTGTTGTACCATCGATGTCTAAGGAAGACATCGAGATAAAAGTCTTCCTCTGCGCGAAAGTTCTTCGCGCTGAATCTCAAGCCGTGAAGCTCGGTTGCATCGAATAAGGGTATTCGAAAATGTTGGCCTGTCTCGTGAGACAGGCTATTGATGAGCCGTTCGGGCAAACGCCACGGCTTCAACTCATCACGCTTCACAGTGGTACCCTTGTCGGTACCGCGGCTCCCAGATTGACGACGGCTCGCGCCATCGTCATCACGCTCGTGCGAAGACGCACGAGCCGGCGGTGGTGAGGAATAGAATTCCTCACCACCCTGATCATCGTCATCACTGCCGAACAGACTGTGATGCAAATCACGAGTCCGTTCGTTCGGCAGTGGTCTTGGCGAATACTGAGGCGTCGCCGGTGAGCGAGACGCCTCTGGAGCATTGCCCGAGTCAGACACGTCTGACTCGCCAGAGTAGATGACCTCTACATCAGGGTCATCGTGCGCACGCGGTGTGATACCGCGTGCACCTGCAGCACCTGCTGCTGCAGGCGAAGAAAGGGCTGGCACAGCACCGGGCTGTGTGGGTCTTGAGTCACCTCGCATAGACATGTTAACTATGCGAGGTCAAGCGGAAAGTGAATGGTACGGACCCAACAAGTGCTTCCTGTCCCAATGGTGGCCAACGGGTGGCCTCCATATTTTCGATAGTCACACGGTGACTATCAGTTAAGGGGGGGTGATGTAACGGGGCAGCCCGTTACATGGAAATTGTCATTTCAGAGATAATGACAATAAAGAATATTATGTTCAATATTCTTATAACAATATCACCAATAGTGGTGATATTGATGGGTCGACCAAAGGGTCTGTTCATTGGTTGATATCGTGATGATATCAACCCACCAATCGCCGCAAGACGCGCGCAATGAGTGGTGACGAGACGTCACCATACATCCAGTTATATTAGTATAGTTAAAGCTAAGTCAAACAGAGAGACAATAGTTTAAAGATTTAATTATATTAATATAACAGTTCTACTTTTACCCTACCTACGCTTCCTCGCTTGCCACGTGTACGTCCGTCGGGGCACCCAAAACCCTTGCGTTAAGTTACGCAAGGGTGTGCCCCGTTACAATGGAGCCAGTCGGAAGAAGAAAGGCAAACATGTACCTTTAGTGACCTTCGACATCGCTATACCGTCCAAAAGTGACTTGTTGGCGCTGTTTCAGCTCTATGATGACGGGGCTGATCATGACGTTATTCTGCGCAAGCTACGTGCCTTGAGCCCGGGAGTAGCAAATGTGTTTCTGTACTCGGTGTAATTGGAAGCGGGGTGCTAACTTTAAAGGCGGAAATTTCCCAAGTTGGTTCCTTCCTTTTGAGTGACCATGAGAATGCAAAGGCCGAGAATTTGCTTAGCAGCGGCCAGATCAAGGTTCTTGAGGGAGCTTCAAATGGTTCAATTTTGATCGATGCCAAGTCGCTCGATGTTAAGCAATCTTTTCCATGGTGCAAATGACTCTCCTTAGCCACCAAATTGCTTACAAGGCTACTAGTGTCCTTGATCGTTACTATAACGGGGTAGCCCATTACATGATATCGTCATTAAGGATAAAATGACAATAAAGATTTTTACGTCGAATATTCTTTTAGCAATATCACAGACATGGTGATATTGTTGAGATGACCGAAGGGTCTACTCATTGGTTGATATGGTGATGTTATCAACCCACCAATCGCTGCTAGACGCGCGCAATGGGTGATGAGTAGGCGTCACCATACATTTAGTTATATTAGTATAATCAAGTCAGGACAACAGAGTTTCAAGAAGTTATAGGACTTAATTACATTAACCACAGTTTTACTTTTACCAAGAGACTAGTCTGAATACTTAGTCTCCTTTCCTTCCTCTGTATTCCCTAAACACCTAGCAGGGCACTGTCGACCACTGTCGTCAGTGGAAGTATACTCCGTACTGGTCAACCAGTACGTAGTCAACAGTGCCTCGTTACAGTATCTGGTTCCAGAAGTGCATTTCCAGTCGACGATAAACCCAAAAAAACCGTGTGAGGTCAAGCTATCGTTCCGTATAGGAAAGGCTCTTTGGCTTTTCTGGCATTATACCAACATCTCAGAGTAACTACAGAAGCCGTCGATCATATCGTTGCTCACCTTCGACGATTGCCGCTATGCGATGCATTGATCGTGGTTGAGATCGCAAAGAATGAGGAGGCGACTAGGCAAGTAGCTGTGCAGGTTGAAAAAGTTGTATGAGCGGCTTTTTGATCTAAAAACCGAGCGTTCGGACTTGTATCGTGATCTGTGGTACGCAGCTCGCCATTATGGGACATCAGCTTGCTTTGACCTTGTCGATCAATTCGTAAATGGATATGACGAGGCTCGCACTTTACAGCATGAACACGACCTGATTTATTTCCCTATCAATTTAGCTAAGCTAATGGAGGAATGAACGATCGTGTCAATAATAAGTACTCGCTATATACTTTTTTTTGTTTTTATCTCGTGCATTCCTTAATTCATTTACGCAACACGTTTGTGCCCAATGCATGTCATCCATTTGGTACGTTGCAGACCTCAATACCGACAATATGTGAAAAAGTGCGGATTAGGTAAGGAGAAAGATTAGGTCTATCCATTTGGTCGTTATTTTTCGCAAGGAGTGGATATCGACCACAATACACTGCAGTCGCATGGGGTCAAAAGAAAGATGAACTGTCGCTGGGATAAAGACCACTGCTTTATGCGTTGCAACAAGCGGAAATACATTGGTCGCAATCGCGACGCAGACATTTAGTGTTCATGCGATTTGCACAATCTCGTGTAGACGCGTGCGTTGACTGGAAGCGAGATGATGCACGCTTGATCGTTGCATAGGCTAACGCAGACGATTTCTCGTAAGAGCGACAGGATCGCTACAAACAGATAATCTTTGTGATATGAGGACGCTGTCGGTGAAAGGCTTGGGCGTTGCACGCACATTACTCGAAACGCGCATCCATTATAGTGATCAAACAAAGATTACGATCATTGTAGACGATTGAAGGTATGTCAAGGAATAGGTATCTCAGATGCTCATGATCCATGACTACCTATCGGTGATAATACAATGAATGCCTGGTCAATTTGTGGGTACATTATGAAGGCACCGTACGCGGCTTGTACATTTCTTTTCTTATCGAGAAGAGACACTTGGAGAGTAGTGACTTAGCACAACGTGTATCCCTTATATCTAGACACGGGCATCGTGGAGCGATACATGCGCGTTGAGATGACACAGGAGGCAGTCAAGTCAGTCGAGCCTTGAAGTTGCTGGAGTCGTGAAGCTGCTCTTTGTCCTCTACACCACACATCTGTCCTGACATTAACTTTGAGAATACTCAAAAGTAGACAATCTACAAACATGTAGAACAAACCAACGCGACTCGCGCACACGCGTGTGTTGCGCACGATGCTGTCCGGAGCGACGTTTGGGTGGCGGTGGCGGTCCCCAGTGCTGCACGTACACAGCATCGGCTCCTCAACACGCGATCTGCACGCGCTTCCCTCCCTTCGTTTGCTCCCGATATCCTGTGCACGAAGAGCTGCTGAACGACCGCTGACGCTGCGTCGATCGTTGAGTGGAGCGCCAGCGAATGATTCTGACCCGAAACCGGATCGCCAGAGCGCGTTGGAAGTGAAAGAGGCTGCGAAGAGATTGAGAGAGAAGCTGAAGAGGGACTTGGAGACCGCGAAGAGCCTTGTACGGCAGTAGCTACAGGTACTGACTGGAGTGCGGAACGTGTGAGTGTCCTAAGCGGTGTGGGGTTTTCGTGAACAGGCACTGCACCAGGTCGTGAACGTGCCAAACGTTATCACAGCTGCCAGGATCTTGGCCACACCTTACTTGTCGTATCTTATTGTCCAAGGCGACCATGTCTCCGCCATCGGCTGTACGGCCGCATGTGTACCGCCTTTGCAGACAAGATGGATAGTTTATTAACGGTGGTGTGTCGTGACTTGATGGTCGTTTCTTTGCAGTGCTAGCTATAGCTGGCGTCTCTGACTGGCTGGATGGTTTTATCGCAAGAACCTTCCATCAAGAATCGATTGTGGGTTCGTTCCTGGACCCGTTTGCAGACAAGTTGTTGATCGGCTCGTTGTCTCTCAGCACAATGTGGACGGGGCTGCTTCCGTTGCCTTTAGCTGTACTCATCTTGGGTCGCGACGGGATGTTAATCGGAGGTACATTTTACCACCGGCTCAAGACGAAGGACGAGTCGTTGGGATTCTTTGACACATCGGACAGCGAAGCCTTCCATGTTGAGCCAACACTTCTAAGCAAGGTGAACACAGCGCTGCAGTTATCCGCCTTCGGACTTGCGCTGACCAATGCGGCGTGGCAGATGCCTCCGGACCTGGCGTTGACGTTACTTTTGTACGTGCTCATTTCTTTGTTGTGGTCGCATAGCACGATACTGATACTGGCTGTGTCGTATGATGCTTAGCGGTGTTACTGGTTTGACGACATTTCTGTCAGGATCTCAGTACTGGTACGGGTACATAACAAAAACTGGTGCTTTCAGACCTCTGCCGAAAACGCTTGGGCGGCCGCTTTGTAAAGCGGTCGAGCGCACTGGAGCAGTCATAGCGCGCACAGAGGCAGTTGTCAAGCACACGAAGGAGGTCATGAGGCACCCGCTGAAAAAGGCGAGTGGGCACAAGACGAAGGAGCAGCTGAAGAAGTAGTCATTCGGAGCTACGAACGAGCACGACACACAACAAAAGTCTCGTCGTAATGCGTCCATTCATTCACTTTTGCTCGTTGCCACTTCTGCATTTCGCACCACTATGCGGACATCTAGTAACGAAAGTAAAGACCGGTATCCTTGCGCGAATCCTCTTTCTGCGGCAAACCCGTCTCACCCACGTCCCGCAAGATCTTAAAGCGTTCCGCGTCAGCTTCGTACTCCTCAAAGCTCTTTGCGCACTCCACGGCATACTGCTCCGCAAGTTCGGTATACTCGGCTGAGCACTGCTGCATGAAGTGCATCTCCTCAGCCGTGAGGTCGCGCAAGTAGCGAGCAGGGACGCCCGACCAGAGCTGCCCTGAAGGCACCTGCTTGTCTTGGGTGACAATAGAGCCGGCCGTGATGACGGACTTGGCGCCAATCACCGAACCGTCGAGCACCTGTGCCCCCGTCCCGATGATGCAGTGGTCCTCAATCGTGCAGGCGTGCACCATCGCAGCGGGCCCCACCGTCACGTTGTCGCCAATCTTGGTGGGAATGTCACGATGGATCTTCGCCACGTGCACCACAGCCTGGTCCTGGATGTTCGTGTTCTCGCCGATCGTGATGTGATTGACGTCACCGCGCACTGTGGCATTGTACCAGATGGAGCTGCCTTTGCCCACTTTCACGTCCCCGATCACAGACGCATTGGGCGCCACGAACACCTTCTCCCCAAACGTGGGAGAGCGCCCCAAGTTCTTCACGGCGCGCGTCGAAGGGTTCACTACATCGCAAGCACACGCACACCTTAGCATCATATATCGAACTGCGTATCAGTGAACACTCGTCCTGGCGCGCCCCTCGTTCAACGTACGGTGCTCCGTGTAGGTGAGGTTCGCTTCGAGCGCGACGCCGACGCGGTCCATCGTCTGCCCCAGGGACCGGATGCACTTGCCGACCTGCTTCGCCCACATGGCTGGAGATGGAAAACGAGTATCGCAAGTGCTGGCCGCCCTCCGTTCGGGCTTTTGTGGCGTACACCGACGAGCGTTTGCTGAAAAAGTAGTCACTGCCCGATTTCGAGCATTGACCTGAAGTAGCATTTTCAGCAAGCGATTGCCACGCAGCACAGTATTGCAACTTCGTTTCTACCGCTTTATGTTCCCTTATATTTCGCAAATATACACAAATATTGTAGCATCGTTTCGATACCTACGATTCGTGAGGTTTTTACCGGAGCTTCTTTTTTAGGCTACGGTAATCGATTCGTCATCACATTGTACGCCGTCACAACGTCAGGTGGTATCTTCTGTTAACGACCTCATTGATCTTGTGTTACAATACTGTAACGCATGAAAGGCTGTAACATGCGCATGCTTGCGTGAGGGGCGATAAAACAACTTCTGAGTCGAAATTTATTCACAAAAGGCAACCAAAAGTTGTAAATTACACGTGTCATCGGCGCGCGCTGGGTATCGTCCACATCACCCCATGGCGCTCGCCAATCTCGAGCACCTACTCGACTTCGATTACTCCGTGCGCGTGAATCTATCCAATAGCTCCCTCTGCGGGCGCTATCAGCGATTAGTTGTTCTCAAGCTGCGCTTGGCACGGGTCGATGGGTCCGAGCGACAGGTTGACAAACACTACAACAATTTACTGGATCTCTTTCATGTCGACTAACGACGGATTCTCCTCTATGGTCAGGTAGTACTCGAGCTGGACGACCAGCAGCTCACTTTGCTTCTGCACGATTTCGGATGTATCCATCGAGAACTAAGGAACAACACGTAGAACTCAACACAAAGCACGCGGAGGCGCCAAGATGTATTCTCTAGTTACTCCACCTGCTCGTTTTAAGCACTGCAAAGGATCGTAGCCAACCTGACCTCCACTGTCGTAACGAATGCCCGCGTCCGCCGAGCCCTTCTGCCCATGGCATCCGTGTCTGCACTTTGGAACGAGATCCGCTTGTCTCATCAAGTTGTCCGTTCGACGTCATTCATCGTCCCGTCTAGTCGTCGATGAAGAAAAAGTTACCCGAAGTCTTCTGCTCAACATCCTTCACCGAGTCGTACTTGTTGATACGCGGGCGAAAGTTTGTGGGGTCCCGTCGGAAAGTGATCTCCAGCTGCTTCAGAAACGCGTTCATTCCAGTGAGCAGGCTTTGAGGAGCGTGTGCCGTACACTCGATACCCGGCTTGCCGTCGTACACGACCACGCGGTCGGCCAAGTACGTAGCCATAATGAAATCGTGCTCCACAACAAACGCCGTCTTTTTTGCGTGCAGGATAAAGCGCTTGATAACCTTGGCGGCTAGGATACGCTGTTCCGAGTCCAGGTAGGCAGACGGTTCATCAATCAAGTACAAGTCCGCGGGCTTGCCCAGACACAAGATGATTGCCACGCGTTGCAGCTCACCACCAGACAGGTGGGGCACGGCTTGATCGATGATGTTGTCGAGGTTCAACGGCTTTGTCACATCCGTTGCAAACTGCGGGTGGACAATTGCCTCGCGGATGCGGCGGTGCAGTAGTTCACGCACGGTACCCTGAAACTTTGGCGCAATCTTCTGCGGCTTATAACTGATCGTCGATGTGTCGTAACGCAACGCGCAATTGGTCACAGCTTCGTCATCGCCAGCCTTCTCGGCAGCCTCCATCTCGTCCGACTTCAATAGACCAGCCAGCATACGAATAAACGTGGTCTTACCCGTACCGTTCTCACCAAGCATACAGATGATCTCCGAGTTGGTAAAGTCACCCGCTTCGACGTGCAGCTTGAAAGCAGTGTCCTTCTTGCTATTGTACATTGTCTTGGTCATTGCAGGGTAATTGAATGAGTTGGCATCGCCCTCGCCTGTGCTGAACTCGTCGGCGTTTTGCGAGACCTTAAACGTGAGCTCCTCTGTGCGGAAGCGCAGGTTCTCCGTGGGCACGAAGCCGGCAAGAAAAATGTTGATACCTTCACGCACGCTAAACGGCATTGTCACCACGCCGTAGGCTGATGGCGTTCCGTACAGTACGCAGATAAAGTCGGATAAGTAGTCCAACACACTCAAGTCATGCTCGACACAGACCACGTACGAACGATCATTGTCACTCACCATCGAGCGAATGACAAGTGCAGCTTTGAGACGCTGGCGCACGTCCAAGTACGATGACGGCTCATCAAACATGTAAATGTCGGCCTTCTGCACCGCCACAACAGCAATCGCAAAACGCTGCAGCTCTCCACCCGACAGGTTCTCAATCTCCCGGTCCTGCACATGCGACAGATCCAGCTCGTTGAGAAAGTGGTCCAGCTGCCCCTGCTTTTCGCAACGAGTGGACAGGATGCTGTGTACCGTTCCTTTGACGGCCTTGGGAATCTTGTCCACATACTGCGGCTTGGTGATGGCCTTCAGGTTGTCTTCGAGGATGCGAGTAAAGTAGTTTTGCAGTTCCGAACCGCGAAAGTGGGTCAGGATCTCTTGCCACTCGGGCGGGGCATCGAACTTGCCCAAATTTGGCTTGAGCTTTCCAGCGAGGATGCGCAGCGCCGTGGACTTGCCAATGCCGTTCGTGCCAACGAGACCCAGTACTTGGCCTGGACGGGGCATCGGCAGACGGTGGAGTTTAAACGTGTTCGCGCCATAGCGGTGCGTCGTGTTGTTCTCGAGATCTTTCGGCAGATTGATGATGTTGATGGCCTCGAACGGACACTTCTTGACGCAAATGCCGCAGCCGATGCAGAGCTGTTCCGAGATGAAGGCCACTCGGCTCTTCGGCCCCACTTCGATGCAGAGCTTGCCCATGCGCACGACTGGGCAGGACTTTTTGCATTCCTGACGGCACTTTTTGGGCTTGCACTTGTCCGTGCTCACGATGGCGATGCGCGTCAGCTTGTCCGACATGGTGGATCGATCGACCAGTCGATCGGCTGGAGAGGATGGCCTTTGCGCTTTTGGGCGTCTCTGTCGAATTGGGTCGGAGCGGGTGGCTCGCTCCCCTTTCCGAGATAAAAAAAGCACTTGGTCTGGATATGCCCTGCCAGTTGGCTGGCGCAGAAACGTCTCAGCTCGGGTTGGTCGGCTAAGTACGGTTTGTCGATGTCCATCGGGAAGGGTACAAAAGTGTGCACACCTAGTACTTAGTCGAGTCGCTATGAATCGAGAAGTCGTCACATGAGGTCCCTGCACTCACTCATCGATGGGCGGTACCACCAGCAACATCTGCCTTTGCTGCAGCTACAAAAGTGTGTCGTCAAAGATGAAAAAACATAGCTATAAGCTTTAGACTCACGACCGGTCCTAGCCTTCAATTTACTGATCCAACACCATCGCAGACGGTGCCTCAACGGTCGCTGCATCTTTTTGCTTCGACGCCGACACGTTGAGTTGTGCCTGGTCCTTGAGTGCCGCTGCCGCCGGCTCAATGAGCGATATATTCTGCTCCAGCTCGCGCAAGTCCCGCGCTTTGGCCTTGGCCTTGCTATCCTTCATGCGGTTCTTGTAGAAAGCGGCCTCGCGCTTCTCCTTGATCTGCGTCACGCGCTCAATGGCGTGGATGGTGGCACCCATGAGCTCGCGATCGTACTTGACGGCGCGATGGCGTTGCTTGTCGAAGTCAAAGGTTGTGTCCAGCGCCATTTCCTTGCCCGCTGCCTTACGGAAGGACTTGGTCCATTTCACCTTACGCGGGTTGCGCTTGCGGTTAAAGTTCTTGTGGCACTTGGAGCGGCAGAAGCGGAAGATCTTGCTGTCGTTGCGCACGAACGTGATGCCGTGGCCCGGGTAGACAGGGCTTGAGCAGAAGTAGCACGTGTGAATGCGCATGGCTGCCGGGTGCTGTTGACCGCTGCTGCTCTACTTCTTCTGTCCGCAGGCGAGTGAAAGTAAGCTTTGTGGACGACGACATTGAATGGTTGGCAACGACGTATAGTCGTGTACATTACATAAAAAGCATTAGTCGAATTGAAAAACTATTGACAAATTGTAAAACTATTGATCAAGCTCACAGTTTCGTAAAAAAAACACCGCGTCAATCGAACGGCATCTGCTGACTAACTCCATCGAACAGCATCTGCTGACTAACTGCTTGTGTATGTACGCGTTCACTCCGACGCGTTCGCTATTCTTGTCCAGAAATGCCGACCAAATGAGTCTACCACCGACGGACGGCTTTAGCGGCTAAAGTTGCTGTGTCCAAACGCAGTCCGCTCAAGTCCGCCGTGCAGATTAACTTACAACCGTTGTCGCACCACTAGGAGCGCCAAGTCCACCCGACTCATTTCTTCACTCTTGAAGCAAGAAGGTCGCTGAGTTCCATCGGTCCCTTGGTCTCAGACTCTCGGAGGTCGTCCGCTGTTAGCACGTCTTGCTTCACTTGATTCGATGACTCCTGTTCGGCGATAGCGCAGTGCTGCTTGATGCGCTCAGACACAGCCGTGAGGTTCAGATCCGTCACGTCGGACACGTTGCTATCGTTCAAGTCCGGTCGACCGACAGCGCCTACAACGATACTCGGCCGCGACCTCGATGAAATCACCTCGTCCTCCATGATGTCGTTGAACATAATTTGGCCAGGAGGAGCGCGGGCCTGGTCAAACGTATAGGGCCTAACGGGAGCATTCTTCGGTGTATCATCCATGCCCGTATAACTGGCACGACCAGTACCAGGCGTTTCGATCGTGATGCTTTGCGGTGTGACGTCTCCATCCATAGAGCTGGCGTTCTCATCGAGGCTGGATTTGCGATCCAGACATTGCACCGGTCCTGCAAATTTAATCGGGCTACACTTCTTTTCAAGCGCAGCGCTGCTTCGTCGTCCTCGACCAAGAGCGCTAAGGTACGTGCTGCCCCGGTTATGATGGACAGTGGCTTCGTGCATGCTGAGCATAGCAAATTCCTCAGCATCCACGTCGCTATCACCAACAGGTCCGCTCCCGCTTTGAATTCCTGTGGCTGAAAACCCAAACATTCCCCGGCCATGCTTCAGGTTTCGCTTGTTGGTGCCTGCTTCAGGACCCCGGTCGATCTTGGAGCGCAACGTTACAAACCCGATCACCGCCAGCGCAGCGACTACGATGCCGCTTATAATAAGCAGACACATGAGCTGCGTCGACATACCTGAGCTGTCCGGCCTTCCACGTGACTCAGAATATGGCGTGGCGACGGTGTCCGCAAGTGCTGCAGTCGAACGCGCAAGCACTTGTACCTTCAGAAAAACCGCGAAGTCATATCGCTTGGATAAAGGCTCGTTGCTGGGCATGATCAAGTGGGCCACCACAGTGTAAGTCCCAGCGGAGTCAAACCGGAGCTCCGACGATTCGAACGCTGCCAGGCCACCGGTGAAGTTCAGCGGGGTGTTGGTCGTGTAGCCGCTCATCTGAGACCCGGCCGTCACAGGATTACAGTTTGTATTGAACGGGCACGTTTGCAGATGCGAAGTCGTGATTTCATAGTACTCTTGCAAAATTCGGTCGAGTCCTGCAGATAGACTGGTCACGCCAAAAGCGTTCGTTTTGAGGGCACCGCTGGACGTGACGCGCTTCGTGGCGTTCCACGATATGTCAACCGAGTCGTAGATGTGCACGTCGCCCGAGGGAATGGCGATCGACAGCTCCAGCGGACAGTTGGCGCCCTCGGCGCTCCTGATGTGTACAGATGTGGCATCCACCGTGTTGGAGTAGATCGACGTGTCAACCTGCCAGCAGTACGTGGTGACGCCGTCTAGGACAAAGTTGAACGAGTCGGTCACCGCGGACGTCGCAGTGGCCCCGTTGATCATCATCACAGCGGCGGCCACGGACAGCCACACGGGGGCACGCCAGTGTAAGGCTCTGCCATCGGTCCGGGACTGCAACCTGTACGCCTCTATCATTCTGCTTTGGTGCTTCTCCGTGTCACAACTAGTTCAAATGATCGATACACTGGAGCTGCGAACAACTTGACGGTCTTCCAAGGCACGATCGGGCGTTGCGTGGAAGTCTGGTCGTTCGATAGACAATGGGGTATTTCCACAGCTTTCGCCTGCGCTTTGTTTTCGCTTTTCCAAGATGTTTGCAGAGCTTCTTCTGGTCGAATGACGTCGCGCGACCGACCGCCCGGCTGGAAAACAGGTGGCGTTCCGAATGGAGGGTTGGGTTTGGCCTACAAGAGTACGATCGCCTGTATGACGCTCAATCGCAATGATGCGCAGCTGCAGAACTGCTCTGATTGGCGAACAGTTTTCATGGGAGCTGCTGTGGTGACCATTACACACACGGTACGCCCACCGTCTGGCGGAAAAGCTGGACAGCACTGCTACGGCGTGTGGTTTTCCTCACGCCAACAATGCTGCACAACCTCCACGACACATGAAGCTGTCAGCGCACGTTTGCTTCGTTGCGTGTAGGCCAATGTGCCTGCGGAAACAACTGCCGTCTACGTAGGCGCACGCAGGTTCACAGCGAACTTGGAGTGAATGCTTTGCATGCGGCGGTTGTAAAGCAGCCGATTACGAGCAGCGTATGATATTCGACCACACTCTACTTGCTGCGATAAGCAGCACCGCAGCAGAGTGTGCAAATCGGTCGTCAGTGGCGCGTTCTTGCCAGCAGCATGGGCAAGTCGGCTCTTGCCGTAATACCGAAGAGTAACATCGTAGAATGCCCCACCGCGGTAATTGCCTACCCTACTCGTCGTGGATAGGCCTTCATCTCAGCCACTGAACTCTCGACAGCGACAGAACGATTCTGTGGCGCTGAGGTTGCGAGCTGTATGTGCTTGCTGAACCATTGTTATGGCAACACGTGGGACAAGCTCCGGCAAATTTCTCAGACGCCAAGCGCTCCACAATTACTAAGAAGTACCCCTGTTGTCCTGTTTACGGCGCGAAACTCAAATTATAATCTGCATCCGCTTTACAAGGGGTTCTGCTTCTCGCATAGAAAGCGTCAGGGTATGTTTGCGGCAATTAACAGCAAAAGTTGATTGGCTGCCCTGACTTGAGTACACAGGCTGTATGTACCCGGGCGATCATATAGCAAGGGAGAGCCGCAAGCGATGTGCACCACAACGCTTGCGTTTGCAGCTGCAGCGGACGATAAGGCTCTTTGCATGCAAAAACTGCGTGTGCTTCGGTGCAATTGTGTTGGGTACTGCACAGAAAGGCTCTGCGACCTGGTGGGCGAAATGGCTTCCAGCACACTGCGTGGTGAGTGAGACTTTGTGGTCGGGCAACGAGTCTGCATGATTCAGAAGGCCCATGTAAGTGTTCATGCGCAGTGCGTACTATACAATTGGGTCTCGACGCGACGCCACACGCATGAAGTGAGAATGCACTTGAAGTGTGGTGTCTTTTCCGACCTATCCCGGTGATGTGCTGCTTCTAGATCTGGCAAGCAATCGTGACCTTCTTGTTCATCAGGTAGCCTTTGTAAGTAAGCCTCTTAAATGACATGTTTTAGTGCCCCCGCCGATGCGATAGCAATCAGATTGGCCACACTCCGATCTCTGTTTGCTTCCATAATCGACAGAGGCATCATAAATTGTGTGCGGCTGTTGACCTGTTGGATCAAAGGCATATACTATGGTGATATATTGATTAAACGGCCTAGTTTTCATGTCCTACACATTGAAATTTTAGCGTTTTGCTCAAATACGGCATATTTGACTTTGCATTTTGTAATACACCATTTTACAAAATGCAAAGTCAAACGTGCCGTCTCAGGTCGCAGCGTTTCTACATATTTCGTCCGCATCGATGCGTGCACGAGCCCGAGAAGCGGGTCATCACGTGAACCTTGAGACATGGTTTGAGAGTCGTCCAACTCGTGTTTGCAGCATGCATTATACGAATCAACTTAATCGACATATCAGCAATCTCTGAGAACTCAGCGGCAGGCAAATGATGTAAAGCAAATAACGCCAAGATAAAGCTCGTTCGAACATATTCGAGATGCTGCAAGTATACTGTCACAAGGCTTGGACGAGCAAAGTAGGTCCACTGCTCCGTGCTCTGATCACTCTCTGCAGGAGAGCGCAAGCGTTTTCAGTGTCCCCGAGCGCTATTTGCTCGTATTATGTTGGCATTGATTGTACAAACAAATAATTATTGTTGGTGATCAAACGTATGCTGGTTTCACGAAGCCAATGGCTCATAACTTATAAGTAATATTATGATCGTGCATGACGACAGAAAAACACGGGACGGGTTAAACATCCCCAACTGAAAGACTACCTGTCCCCAAGTCTATCCCCAACTACACAAAGACATATAATCAGTTATGTTTGGGTCGTAATTTGTGCTCGTCTTGACAGATGGCAAAACGACAGCGGTACATAGCACCGAGTTCTACGCTAAGAGAAGCTCAAAGAACACAAAGAAGCCTAATAGGAAAATCACGACCCTGCCCGGGTCCCCGCCGTTTCAAGAGGAGGCGAACGAGCCCATATAGCCGAGCCTTGCATGCAATGTGTCACTTCTAGCCGCAATTGCATTCCTATGAATGTACGCGGACCCACGTAAACGAAACCATCGGAATAAGGTAGGACCGTGATTCGCCTACGGCATACAAATCGAGGCTCTGACAAGTAGCTGATCATTTCTTCTGCAACTTCAGGGCGGTATGTAAAAGTTGACAAGCTGTCCTGCGACTGAGCACACTTTCTGGCAGAACAAGATGTATATGGTATTGGTTTTGCATACTAGTGCGTCTCCTATGTCGTTGATGTACAGAGGTCAGTGGACAACGCCAGGATCTAGAAGGAGCTCACAAGACAAGAATTAAAGGGAAGTGACAGACTGTTTTGCTCAGCATGACAGTCTTGTGATTCTTTTCCGACGCGCGTGTCGCTACAAACGATGACAGTATGCAGCTGCGATCTAGTGTTGTACATATCTGTATCGTGAATGACAGGATGACTGGACAAACAGTGTGGATGCGCCGTCGCTCTCAAGCTGCTGATAAGCCTACGTCATGAAGAGTGCTAGGTTGCAAAGGTACGTAAGTGACCCTGTTCTTTAAGTATTTTTATATACTCAAGCGCTCTGGGGTCAATGGTATGCCGTGGACTGGCGAATACGTCTACAACCCGCAGATGCTACGGTAACGAAGCCACTGTTGTTACCGCAGCTGCCTACTAATATCGAACGGACTCGGCGCATGTATATATATATTACAGAGTCACTTATTCGTTGGATGAATTGTCCAGCCTCGAGCGTATATGGATACTGATAGCTCGAGCTTTAACAGACGAAGTCACAACGGTACGCACTCAGTGAGCTGCAGCAACAACATGACGCGAGGTCCGGATCACGCGTGTCGATGCTGATGCATTAAAGGTGTAATATGAAATTAAACTTATGCCGAGATCAGCTACGTGCTCATATCTTGTCTTAGAACTTTAAACGCATCTCGTGCATGTAAACTTTCATCAACAATTATTCAGTTCTTGTTATACGAAGCGCGTGATTACATGTATGAAAAGTTAGCTCAAGGACATACGGGGCATCCTCATCATTGATTTTTGCAACAAACAAGCATATGCGTGCAGACATTGGCATGCTTATGATACAGCAAATCGGCTTGATTGAGAAACATTCATAGCAATAATTCGTGTAATGTCAAAGCATTAATAATTAAACTGTTAGCATTTTTTAAGTAGATGTCAACGTTGACGACCGTGATGTAAGCAAGAACAGCATGTATGGATTTAGTGTATTAAAGTGAAGATGTGGGGTGTGCCGATCATTGCCATAAAACTTTAAAGTAGCACCAACATTACCACCTCATTTGATAAGCACCCATCATTCAAGTGCTAGTCTCAAAGTAATGGAGGTTCTCTTCTACTATAGCCGATATCCGTGAGCTTAATCGTATTTGGAGTGACCGGAAGGATATTGAACATGTACTTGATCGGGTGCGGGGCAATCACTTGGAAAATGAAGATGTCTTGCTGACGAATATCCATCCAGAAATCTGAATCCAGTAGATATATAAGTCGCGATAGGATCGGATAAAGGCAAACAGTAAGGTTTGCAGCACGTACCTAGCTCAAACCTGTATGTCGTCAGTGCAGCACCTTGGATCGAAATTGTCTCACGTCAGTGCTGTAGTTTAGCTCGTATTTCTTGGTGTTTGTTTCCAAACGCTAAGACGTAACGTTTAGCACTGGTGTGTGGGGGGAGCCTTTATATATACATGTTCATGTATAAATCTATATATTTAAATATATACATATATTTGTATCGATCGCAAGACGCAAGGCTATGTACCGCTGTCGTTTTGCCATCTGTCAAGACGAGCACAAATTACGACCCAAACATAACCGATTATATGTCTTTGTGTAGTTGGGGATAGACTTGGGGACAGGTAGTCTTTCAGTTGAGGATGTTTAACCCGTCCCGAAAAACACCTCTTCATAATTTTCGTAACAGAAACAACAACTGTTCAGAGCAATCCGAGAAAACTTGCAGAAAAGTCACCATACGATCCTGTTGGTTGTCCAAGCTATTTCAATTGTCCAGCTACGTTGCAGAGACATAGAAGAAGCACAATAACGATCACAAATTTACATAGAAGGGCAAGTACTTTTGAGACTGGGTCCCGCAGCTTAATCAAAGTACGACTTGCCGAGGTCCGTCAAATTTTGTTTGTATTCCACGCTATAACACGCAATGTAATTCACAGAGGTCCAAGTGTCGTCGAACCGCGAATTCTAGGTCCAGTTGGGATCATCGAACGTTTAAGGGATATCCGCACGACCAAAAATGGCATTCATACATGATTGCACCTGTGGCCAACCAAGGGCTCTATAGCGGGATCCTTCTCGTCTTGAAATATATAGATTTGAGAACAGAACCACAAGCCTCTTATAGAGGTGAAGGATGAAGAAGACACCTTTCGATTGGAAGAGGATACACATTCGTTCTGCACCAAAGCTGTACTCTAACACTTTCCAAAGTCGTCAACACACACAGCTTCTACAGCATATGGAAACGCTTAGTACCCCACAGTACGATTATCACTCACAAGCCATGTATCGGGTGCAAAGGAACGTGTATTATAAGCCTATACTCAGACAGTGATGAAAGCAGAGATGGCGGCTCTACGAGCAAATAAGAGCTTCAGGATACTATGTTGGAATTGCTTGTAGAAGTATAGACGCGTGCAAGCGTCCGAATTGCATGTAGCATTTGCTTCCACATGCATGTACAAAGCAAGTGTTCTTCTTTCTAATCATCACTCAGTAGTCGTATCGGGGTGAGCCCGTTCCACTTGACTGACACTTATTGAAACAATCAGAATATATCTCACTTCCTAATACTCTCTAATATAATATTTTGAGAAGTTAATATTAAAGAAATATGAAATAATAAAGGATATGTGCAGCCATTGTTACACTTATGGGTTGATCAAGGGCACTATATCAACTAAATTGACCACCAGTCGCCGCCAGACGCGCGCAATGAGTGGTGTGACGTTTGGAATTTTGATGTAGTGTAAGTAAAATAAAAGCAGGTTCTTTTATAAAACGTAACTTTATTCAATACTGTAATACCATCGCCTTCTCTTGCACGCGTTTGTAGAGTAGATCAAGCCTTAGTCTACACGTACAGTGTACATCATAATTTGGTGGTCTGCCTTCACCTTGTAAGTGTAGGTAGCTTGAACTGTGTCAATACAAGTGCAGGATGTTACGTTTCAGTTTAGCCATATACATATGGTACCTAGCGAAGAAAATCTGAAACTTTCGAGGAACAGCAAGCTTATACTACTAGTAAACGATAAGGCATACAGCTCCATAATGATACAATAAGGTAAACTAAGTATACTCTTTTTTGTCATATTCTCACATCATAGTCGTGTCAATCCTATCTATTCACCTAGATCGTACAAGATAGCAATTGTGTATTCGTGTAACGGGGCAGCCCGTTACATGAAATTGTCACTTTAAGGAAAGTGACAATAAAGAATATAAAGATGGATATTCTTTAAACAATATCACCAAAGTGGTGATATTGAAGGGTCGACCAAAGGGTCTGTTCATTGGTTGATATCGTGATGATATCAACCCACCAATCGCCGCAAGACGCGCGCAATGAGTGGTGACGAGACGTCACCATACATCCAGTTATATTAGTATAGTTAAACTAAGTCAAACGAAGAGACAGTAGTTTAAAGACCTAATTATATTAATATAACAGTTCTACTTTTACCCTACCTACGCTTCCTCGCTTGCCACGTGTACGTCCGTCGGGGCACCCAAAACCCTTGCGTTAAGTTACGCAAGGGTGTGCCCCGTTACACCTGGTAGCACTTTGTAGTCCTTCCAAGGACCACATCATCCAACATGAACATGTTGGATGAAGAAGACACCTTTCACGCCACGCGTGAAGGGTTTACCCATTTGAGTGACATCGAATGGGGTGCGGTAGAACGAATGAGTTCTACCGTAGGCGAACTCGTCGTTAGCGCCATGTTGGAGTCTCTAGACAGAGACCAACAACATGCCGCTATTGCCAAGTTCATTCAGAATGAACTTGCTCTCGAGAGGGAGAAAGTAGCCTTGCTTCACCAGCAAGGCTCTCAACAGGCCGAGCAGTTGAGAGAACTCGGTGCTCAACAGACGGAGCTGTTGAGACAGCAGCAATTCCATGCTGCTGTGGGCGGGACGGCGCATGCGCGTCGTCCCGAAGTCATGAAAGTTGACATCTCCAAGTACAGTGGAGTCCCGGAGGACTCCCTGTTACTATGGTTTGTCGAACTCGACAGAGCCCTAAGGGCTCGTCGCGTCGAAGATGAGCAAATGAAACTCACATTTGCTCAGACCCACTTGGCAGGGCGTGCCAAAACTTGGTCCCTGGGACTCGAGAGTAGCGACCCAAACGTGTTTAGGTCGCTAGATGACTTCAAGTCCCGGCTCAGACAAACGTTTGAGCCGCCACGGGCTGAGTTCAGGGCTCGTTCAGAGCTCCTGAAACTCAAGCAGGGTAAGCGTGATGTGCACGCTTACGCACAACATATACGACTCCTTGCGAGTAGTATAACTGCTAACCCAGTACATGAACACACGTTGATTACGGTGTTCATGCAAGGGCTCGCAGAAGGGCCCGTCAGGAGCCATCTGTTCCGCCTTGAGCTGAATACGCTTGAAGAAGCGATATCAGCCGCGGAACAGGAAGACTTTAGCATGAGACAGGCTCATGCTAGCTCAAACTCTTACCGTCCACCGAGACGACAAGAGATCGGAGGTCCAGAACCAATGGACCTCTGCTATGTTGAGAACGAGAGACCTCGCTCTTCAAACAACAAGCGATTGCAGAGGTGCAATCGCTGTCAGAAGTTAGGGCACTACGCATACGAGTGTAGTGCTCCACGCCCAGTACCAAACAGTACTGAGCGAAATGGACGACCATTCGCCAGAAAGGGCAATGGGCGTGGGTCCAGCGCTGTTGCGAAGCCGCAACAGCGAGACGGACCATCAAAAAATGGTCGGGGTCAGTAGGGGCGGAGCGCCCTACTGATCCAGCAACCTCAAGAGAATTTGCAAATCTCTTGACGAAAGTTGCTCCAGATACACAATCATTGTGTGTCTCTGCACCTGGTGATGACGTTTCGCTCATCACCTTGAAGTTGGAAGCGACAAATGATTTGTCGCTTCGTGCCCTAGTAGACTGTGGGGCGTCGAACAACTTTGTTCGTCGCCAGTCACTAGAGGGTCGTAGGCTCAAGTTCGTTGAGCGCGACATTCCCCTCACAAGGATGACGGTGCGCCTTGCAACAGGCGCATCGATAACCGTTGAGAAACGTGTAGTAGGAATCCACTACACGTTAGAGGGCGAACAGTACGATGATGACTTCATCGTACTAGATCTGGATGACAAATTTGATGTCATCCTGGGATTACCTTGGCTCAGAAAGTACGAGCCAAGGGTGAGCTGGCAGCATCGATCCGTGAAGATGCCTGCCGCTTGTTCATCAGATGGCCATCTGATGAACATCTTGGAGCGTCCACAAGCGTGTGGATGTTCTGCGAGTGAGTGCGATGGCCTCACTTGCGGTACGGTCGTTAGCACGACTGCACAAGATCACAGTGTAGTTGATCACTACACTGTGGAGCAAGCTCCCGGCGGCTGTACAGAAGTACAGGCTGCGCCGAAGGTCCACCACTCGAATAAGTCGAGTGGACCGGGACATGGATGCATGCCTAGCGGGCAGCATCTTAGAAGAAAGAAACCTGTTGCCCCCAAGGGGCAACATGAAAATCCTAGGTCGACTGGAGAGTCGACCGTAGAGGATCGGTGCCTGACTGTGGTTGCACAGCCACAGTCGGAAGACGTCGAGGGAATAAGTCCCCACGTACTTGAGGAAGGAATTCCTCAAGAGTCGCTTGCTGAGGGATTAGGCCCTCAGCAACCTGTGGAAGCAAGTTCCCAGGAAGAAACCGAGACGTTGAACGTCTTGGTTAATGACGGATCAAGCGTAGGCGCTTATACGCTTGATCTGATTGTGCCTCCGAAGTTGACTTCGGAGATAACTCAGTTGCCAACGCTAGAACCGAAACGGTTCTTGCGTGATCTGCGTAGTGGCAAAGTCAAGCAGATCTGCATACTCGTCACAGAGGATGAGTATGTGGCCGATATTCGGTCGGCAACAGTATTTGCTGAGAACGAACGGGTTCTCAGCAGCTCATCGATGGACGAAAGTGTTCTCGATGAGAAGACTCGGATTGAGCGATACACGTCTCAATCCTGGGAGTCACTTCAGGCAAATCCTTTGTATAAGGATTTGATCGAATTCAGGGATGTGTTCCCTGAATCCGTACCTTGCGAGTTGCCTAAGGACAAAGGCACTCGACACGAGATCGAGCTCAAACCGGGCTCGAAGTACTGTGTCATGAAGCAGTGGCCACTGCCTCGTGAACAAGTACTAGCGATCGACAAGTTCTTTGCCGATCGCTTAGCAGCGGGCCATGTGAGGGAATCAACATCCCCTCACAGCTCTCCGACCTTCTGTGTGCGAAAGGCCACAGGAGGGTGGCGGATAGTGCACGCATTCAACAAGTTGAATGCTGCAACGGTACCGGCTCAGACGCCGATACCGAGGAAGGACGTAATCATAGATGGTATGTCAAAGAGTACCATCTTTTCGTCCATGGATCTGATGGATGGATTCTATCAGATCCTGATGCGTGAACGGGACGTCCCGTTCACGGCAGTGAGTACCCCCAGCGGGATGCTGTGGGAGTGGCTAGTGATGCCACAGGGGCTGAGTAATGCCCCTGCAACATTCAACAGATGTGTAACAAATCTGTTGAGACCGGTGCGAGACTTCGCACCGAGTTACTTCGACGATGTGTTCGTCCATAGCCGGGCTATGGACGGAAAGACGGACGTTGAAGTTCACAGAACTCACGTTCGTCAGGTTCTTCAACTTATGCGCAAGTATAAGTTGTACGCCAACCTCAAGAAGTGTATATTCGCGGCTAGCGAAATACCACTTCTTGGGTGCATCGTGGGTAAACACGGCGTACGCCCTGATCCCGAAAAGATCAAGGCGATCACCGACTGGCCAGTGCCAGTCGATGTCAAGGGACTAAGGAAGTTCCTTGGTCTAGCGGCGTACTTGCACAAGTACTCGCGCAACTACGCCGAGATGACTGTTCATCTTTCTTGCTTGCTCAAGAAAAATGTCAAGTGGTCATGGAACGCTGAGTGCCAGCGTTCCTTTGAAGGTATCAAGCAAAGCTTGATGCAATCGCCGATCTTGGCGATTGCAGATCAGGACAGACCATTTCATGTGGTCTGTGACGCCAGCGATTTTGCAATCGGCTGTGCGTTAATGCAGTTCGATGCAGATGGCGCGGAGCGCGTCATCTGTTATCAGTCGCGTCAGCTGCAAGCAGCTGAGCGTAATTACCCAGTGCATGACAAGGAACTCCTTGCCATGAAATACGCACTGGCTAAGTTTCGCGTCTATCTCTTGGGAGATAGACCGTTTGTTGTCTACACGGACCATGCGTCATTACGCACGGCCGTAAACAGCCCACACCTCTCGCAAAGAATGGCGAGGTGGCTGTCTTTCTTCGCGGAGTATAACTTCTCCGTGGAGTATAAACCGGGACGACTCAATGTCGTCGCTGATGCGCTTTCGCGCCGGCCCGATTTCGAGCCGGACGCACAATCCAACAGTGAGGATAAGCCCACTGTTGCGACACTGTCAGTCAGTGTCCCGTCGTCAAGTTTACTTGACGACGTACGAAAGGCATACGCGGAAGATAAGGATCTTCTGCGATTGATGGATCATCTGGTGAATCCATCCAGTAAATCCATGAGGGATTTACCGGCTTTGTACCGATCCTCATCGGATCGGTATAGTACACGCAACGGATTGCTGTACTATACAGCTGTTGCCGACGACACGCCTCGTGTCGTCGTACCCGCTCATCATGATTTGCGTTTGCGCATCATGTACGAGTGTCACGATGCCCCAACAAGCGGCCATCGTGGAAGGGAAAAGACTTACCTCACGGTAAGTCGTGACTTTTACTGGCCCCGCCAGTATCAGTTTGTTCGCAAGTACATACGTGCTTGCGAGGTTTGTCAACGGGTGAAGCCTAGTCCTTCATCCCGTGCGCCATTGCAGCCTTTGCCTGTTCCGACAGAGTGCTGGCAGTCCTTTTCAATGGACTTCGTCTTCGGGTTTCCCGAAGACGCTCACAAGAATAATGGTATTCTTGTGTTTGTTGACCGATTCAGCAAGATGGTCCATCTTGCTGCTGTCCCTGAGTCGATCAAGGCTCAAGGTTGTGCTCGTGTCTTTCTAGACACGGTCTTTAGACTCCACGGGTGACCCCGTGAACTCGTATCCGACCGTGACCCTCGGTTCACGGCGGCATTTTGGCAAACCGTGTTCCGTACTCTCGGAACATGATTGAAGATGTCCACTTCTGACCATACAGAAACAGATGGTCAGACGGAACTTGCGAACCGTGTCCTCGAAGAGATCCTTCGAGGATATGTCCACTCGTTTCCGAGTTGGAGCGAATTCCTACCCATGGTGGAATTCGCCATCAATAATTCGGTGCATGCTTCCACACAGCACACACCGTTTTACGTGAATGGCCTACGCCATCCACGAGTGCCCACCCTTATAGAGTGTGACTCTTGGATAAGGGGGGAGGGACTCGCTCGAGCAAAAACCGTTTTGGCTCTTGCTCATCACGTGTCGACGCTAACGTCGTCACGTATGATGCCGATGTCGATCAAGTCGACATCGATGAAGAAGATCATCTCAATAATAGCGACGACGCTATTATTGATTCGGATGATGATGACGATGCTGGTATATTCAGCATCGCCAACGATTATGTCAGCGAGGAAGAAGACAACCTCGCTGAAGAAGAGAGCAATCTCTTAGCAGTGCGCACGAAGCGCACTGCCAGACAAAACAAAGAGTCAGCAGAGAACTTCCTGCTGACTCGAGAAGCGGTAGTCCGTTTCGTTCAGGACTCCATCGCAAATGCGGTGGACCGTCAGAAACGGAACGCAGACAAGAATGGAAGAGCAAATATTCTTTCATTTAAGGTTAACGACCTAGTACTACTGTCTACGGTAAACTTACCTGGACATGCAGTCACTAGTGTCGGCAGTAGTAAACTACTGCCGAAATACATTGGGCCATTTCGAGTGTTGCATCGCAAGGGCAATGCATACACACTCGAATTGCCACGTAGGATGCGCACGCATCCTACGTTTTACGTGGGGAGGCTTAGGTCGTACTGTCAGTACGAGCCTTCTTCTTCCGATGAAGATAGCCCCCACGTTCAAGAACATCCATCAAGTTCTTGCGTTCGCGCTCCAGACGATCCGTCTGGTCGCGCAGATATGATACCTCGGAACTCAACCGAGATATCTCCCCGCGAGCTGTCGCCAGCTCGCCGAATAGGAAGCGGACATCCCGCTCGACCTGAAGCTGCGCTGTGGCATAATCGGCGCGATCCCTCGCCCGATCAGCCTCGTGACCCTTGCGGTTCTTCCGCACGGTATCGGTCAAAGCGTAGCGCCGGTCGCGCTCGTGCTTCAAGTCATAGCGCAATTCATCGATTGCGCGATCCATCTCGTAAGGGTCGAGATGGTGAACCGAATCATCTGGAGGAGGTCTTTCCTCCTCCACCACATCCTTTGGTGGATGCGCACGGTGATCAACGCTTTCTAGTGGAGCGTATCTTGAATCAACGTGACGATTCAGGATCAAGGACGAGCTACCTCGTCCAGTGGCGGGGGTATCCACCCTCTTGGAACAGCTGGGAGCCCCGCTCTCAGCTGTTGATGGATGTTGAAGGTCTCGTCCGCCAGTATGACGAGACCCATCCGATGAGTCCTGTGGCCCATCGGTAAACACGCGCCCTAGGCGCTTGTAGACGGATTGCAAGTTTGCAATCGCGTCACGCATCTCAGCCGAGATGTGTGCCCTTCCCCAGGGCGAATCTAGGGAATACACATCCCTATGTGCACGCTGCGAGTTGTCAACACAACTCGCACAAGGGTCTCCCCATGTGAGGCAAGGAATGCCTGCCTCACTCGATAAACAATGCAACCGGTACCTAGCACCGGTTGGCGTTCGCCTTTCGAACCTGAGGCGTGTCGCCTCAAGTTTCTTGAGCCACCCTTCTCGTCCAAAATTCTTTACCTTTTGGACGAACGCGTTCCACGCAGCCAAAAGCGAGGCCTTGTCACGCTTTTGGTTGCTGTTGTACCATCAATGTCTAAGGAAGACATCGAGATAAAAATCTTCTTCAGCGCGAAAGTTCTTCGCGCTGGAACTCAAGCCGTGAAGCTCGGTTGCATCGAATAAGGGTATTCGATGGTGTTGGCCTGTCTCGTGAGACAGGCTGATGATTAGCCGTTCGGGCAAACGCCACGGCTTCAACTCATCACGCTTCACAGTGGTACCCTTGTCGGTACCACGGCTCCCAGATTGACGACGGCTCGCGCCATCGTCATCACTGTCGAACAGACTGTGATGCAAATCACGAGTCCGATCGTTCGGCAGTGGTCTTGGCGAATACTGAGGCGTCGCCGGTGAGCGAGACGCAACTGGAGCATTGCCCGAGTCAGACACGTCTGACTCGCCAGAGTAGATGACCTCTACATCAGGGTCATCGTGCGCACGCGGTGTGATACCGCGTGCACCTGCAGCACCTGTTGCTGCAGGCGAAGAAGGGGCGGCAGACGACGAATCGTCTGCCGCAGAGGCTGGCACAGCACCGGGCTGTGTGGGTCTTGAGTCACCTCGCATAGACATGTTAACTATGCGAGGTCAAGCGGAAAGTGAATGGAACGGACCCAACAAGTGCTCCCTGTCCCAATGGTGGCCAACGGGTGGCCTCCATATTTTCGATAGTCACACGGTGACTATCAGTTAAGGGGGGTGATGTAACGGGGCAGCCCGTTACATGAAATTGTCACTTTAAGGAAAGTGACAATAAAGAATATAAAGATGGATATTCTTTAAACAATATCACCAAAGTGGTGATATTGAAGGGTCGACCAAAGGGTCTGTTCATTGGTTGATATCGTGATGATATCAACCCACCAATCGCCGCAAGACGCGCGCAATGAGTGGTGACGAGACGTCACCATACATTCAGTTATATTAGTATAGTTAAACTAAGTCAAACGAAGAGACAGTAGTTTAAAGACTTAATTATATTAATATAACAGTTCTACTTTTACCCTACCTACGCTTCCTCGCTTGCCACGTGTACGTCCGTCGGGGCACCCAAAACCCTTGCGTTAAGTTACGCAAGGGTGTGCCCCGTTACAATTCGCGTTATTATGCCTGCCGTAGTTAAATGTCATGTACTTGCTATCTCGATCGAATGGGGTAAAATTACGTTAAACTTCACCAATAAAGTTCCCTGATGAGTCAGATATTGTCGCACGTCTACAATAATCGACCAACTTTTGCAAGACACTCAATCCATAGCAAGTTCAGTCTCTGTTTACCCCGTTCAATGGGGTAGTTTACAATCTAACTCTTGAAAGGCTTCTTATCGCGTAAAAGCTTAGGATAGTGCACTTATATAAACGTAGCTTCAGGTATAATTTGCGAGGTTAAAAAGCGCGCGTGCATGATTTTAGTTGGTTATAAACAAAACAAAAATAAAGCCCGAGTATTAGAATACCAGCGCAAGCCTATAATTAGAAGAGGAAGGAGAGCACTAACGAATTTATTATTTTCTACTTTCTGAATGGCTAAATCGGGACACTATCTTGTTGCTTACCTCGTTCTCGTTCGGATGAACGACCGTAGAAAGGATGATACACATTCCTACTTCTTGTGTACATTGTTGACTGATAATTTATAGTATGCTTGGCAATGACAATCCAAATTTGTGCAAAGTCTTTCTTGATTATTTGATGCCAATTCGAGGATTTCAAGAATTGCCGCTGTGATCAAAGATCACTTACGTCGATTTTGGAAACGACCCATTCAATGATCTACAAGAACACAAATTGAACAAGTCGACAGCATCAGTTAATCTGATTTAACACAATTCGAGTCGCCGAATGAAGAACTATGATAGACGTACCAGTGTCACTTCAGCGAGCCTCAACTAACCATCACGTTTGTATAATCTCTGGCACAAAGAATCCTTAAGATATATCAAAACATAGCAACAAACACTTATGACGGATGCATTTTGGCTCATAGTAATTATCATAACATAAGTTGGACAACGAACCTTACACCATGTCATAGCAACATTCTCATGCTTTTCCCAATGACTTACAGTGACGCTTTCATCAACAATGCGACAAGCATTTGAGATCTGTGTATGCCGGGGACCCTTCACGGTGAGCTCCCAACGTCGCCCGAACAAGATGTCACTAATTGATAAAGATTATTGCGTGTCGTTCTGTCAAAAATGGTAAGACGGTACCCTTTTACGCATGACTAGCCGATGGGGGTCATCTGCTTAAGTAATAACTTATTTCGGGTACGTTGTGATCAATGCCTTTATTGCAATGCACTTCCAAAGACTCCACATGGTTGCATTCCCTATATAATGATACGCGGAATACTAAAAAGCATTAGAGTGCTATTGAGATTGGAAATTTGCACTCAATTGTCCTGCATCATAGCAAATAAAGCCACTTTTACTTGAGTTTTGCGACAGCTTACGTCGCCAACTGTAACTTCATTAATAAATTATTGTATATTATTTGTTTTTTATCATGGAGGAAAGACTGAAGAAATGCCTTTTTAAACGTGTAATATCACTAGCGACAATTCGGAGAAGCGTGAATATACGATAAACAAAGTATGGACGAAGAACAACTAGCTTATGACACAACATTTCATTCTTGCCTTGGAAACAGTTACTTCAACATCTTAGCCGTGTAATCCCAGAATCGTCATATTTCTAGGTACCGTTGCTTTTTACAACAAAATTTGTACGGAACTAATTGCATACCGAATATAAACTGCATCAGGTTTGTTGCATCGCTCGTGCTACATTAAAAGCATCGTGTTGATTATTTTTATACGGTGATTGCATAATCGTATACATACATGGTAGACCTTCCAACAAGAACGGAGAAATGAATACATCAGATACAGCACGAATTGATTAAAGGGCTCTATTGAAAGAGTTATGATAGTCTGCAATCTAGGATATATCACTAGATTCCTTGGACACTTAACACTTCGTTTTTACACTTAAAATCAATCCGCATATAATCTCGTTCTAAATGGAACGCGATTGCGGTAAAAAGTGTCGAACTCTGCGTGGCAGACCGTTGCTACATGAGGATAAGCCGAAATATGCTATGTCTACTCGAATTCGGTCGCTCCGTGTTGAAGAATTTTGGCGTGAAGAAGCGCACATCTTGGATATAGATTCCAGCACGGATGGAGGTGCTTGCGCAATACTTGTTGGCCTTTTCTATGATTTGGACTCGGACCAGCCTTCTCGAAATTGTCTATCGACCGATGATAATTTTCTCAATTCGCAGCAAATGAACGTACTATGTCTGTAGCCAAAATATCTGCTACGAAAAGCACCGGAATGAATCTTAGTATCCAATGTCATAACTACCAGTATTCTTGGAATGGAAGTATAAGAGAAGATTTTGGATCTACAGAAGTCGGATTTTGGATTTGCCAACACATCACAAAGTCAATACCACGCTTATTTGTTTCGCGTGTGAGCGACTCGGCAAAAAGATTGCCGTAAAACGCAGACCATCCAACATAAGCCATCGGACCCGACGCGCTGAGGAAGCTTACTTATATAATATAAACCTGAAAAGTATGACAAAAACTTGCCGACAGATACGATACTAATGCGCTAATAGCAACTGATCATACAGGTGATTGTCGGATGATCTACACAATTGTCATTGATTTTCGTTTGCTCTTTCGTCGTCTTCATGCAATATTGAACGTTTTTTTGGCTACAAAAGAATTATGCTTATATAACATGCGCGAGTGTATCTGACCACGATTGCTACAAGTTAAGTAAAATCAGCATCGAAATGACGCCTAAGCGAACTGTCTTGAGTGCGAAATATTCCCGAGGGACCATTAGCATATATCGATAGTCTCTATGTATACGCGGCAAAGATGTCAAATTAACTACAAAGGAGAAAAATTCTAGACGGCCTCATCTTCCGCACTTCGTTGCTGTATATGTAGGCGTGGGAAGAGAGCGTCGTTTCATTCTTATATTTATGAAATGGTAAATGCTTTGATAAGCACTTGCATGTGCATTTGATCTGAGCAAGTCTTGCCTACACATTGCGGTTGATCTGATATTTATGCTTCAAAGCTGCCACTAATGAATAATAGAAAGACATGCTTATGTAGTCGATATAAAAATTGTAAATTGTAGATTGTGGCGTGTAATCCAATTTCGACCATCCTTCGATCATTGGTAGGCTATGTCGGCCCGATCTTACCCACCTCCATAGTATTTTTACTTAAACACGCATAGTTCCTTTCCTTATACATTAGTACACACACCTTTCTTATTTCCTTTCTTAGAAGCGGCCTGTTTGAAGATATGCATAAAAGACACAAGACGATTTTTCGACGCAGATCTATGGCAAATGTAATATCTGCATATAAAAGAGACGAGAAGACGGGTCATTCTTCCCATTTATGCTCTTAGTCTCCTGCATTCTACTGTTACTTCATTAAATGACGCGGAAGGAAATGTTGTCGTTGTCGGATAAATGTTATGCAATAAGTTATTTTGTATTTCTAGTAGTTGCTAATAGTGATTCCTGAGCCTTCCAAATGTTTTGCAATCACAATATATCATTACTTGGACACCGTTATCGGCTAAAGAGATATTTCTGCCAGGATTGAGTTCAAGAGCGATTTAAACTTCTGTGGATTGTGAGACTAAGTGTAGCTATGCTCAATAGAAACTGCATCTAGCGTCGCTGCAGCTTCTGCTGTACCATACCCGCGATCGTGCTTCGACTCAGCGTCGTCGTACTTATGGTATTTATTTTTCACACGCTCACCTTGTTGACGGATACAATCACACACGGCTACGATGGAGTCATCCTGACGCTAATTTGAACAATGAGTTTGGGCTGAGCCTTCTTCACAGCTTTATGCATTCGGTTTTCATTATAGATGTTATTTGCCAGACAAGTGTGCAGACAATGTTTAATCATATGTATTTAGCATGTTGGCTAAGTCGAACCAAATCTTGTTACGATCAACTCAAACGCTCGGTAGGAATACTTCGCACATAAATTTCATTAGCATGCGTATTATTTTGGAAGATTGCTTTCCTTCCTTGGATGTTGACCTGATCAGTATCCTGCATAAGACTCATTCTGTTATGAAATTGCATCAAATTGGACTCGTCAACTTTGATCGCTGATTCTTGATGCATGTGGAAACTGCATCCTCAGCTTGAAAAAACATTTGTCAGCATTTAATGTGTTCTGACAACTCGCCTTACATAATGCAATGGTCAATCGACAACATTAATCACGAATTGCATAATATGGGCGATTCGATTGTATCAATTACATTGATCTGCTAAAGTTCTCGTGTAGACATGCCTGTTTCGCCATCAGCTCATCTCCGATTTTCAATGCACTGATGCGTTTTTAAAATGTTTGAGAGTACAGAATCGGGTTTCCAGTTAGTCTATAAAGCCAATATTGATGCAGTTAGGGCAGTATTGTTTCCTTGCTGCTGATGCTCAATAATCGATTTTTATGCAGCTGGATACTGAATTTGAAGGTGTAGATGCTGGATCATTTTAATGTCCAGTTGGATTCCGACAGTAACTAATCCCTATTCGGCGGACGGGGGATTGTCTAACGTGTTCAACGACTTCGAAATTCATGTTTATTCACATCATTTAATGATTATGCTAATTCTTGAGAAACAAGATGTTATCGACGAAGGGTCATCAAGCTCACAACTGAAGCAAGTTTCTTTTTGTAAACGTTCTTGTACGCACATCTTGACTGATTGTTACAAGTCTTCGGCTTACTGGAGCGGAAGTGAATATAAATCACTATAGTCAATATACTTATGAACGACGTCTGCGGATAACAAGCGAGACGCAAAAATCAACTCGAAGAATAGTTTTTCCGTAACCAATAGCAAAAATGTAGGCAAGTAGTACCTCCATTTTGCTCGCCTTTGTCTTGCCTAGATGCCAGATCGACGCTGGAGGAGGTCGCAGAACCGCCAGACGTCGCGACAAAGCGCGCTTATATGTCTTTCCTTTCATGTTTCTATAAGTTGCGCGCATCGACTTTCAGTACAACAAGTGGAATATGCGCTACTACTACGATCCGCGTCATTCGATCCTCGGTCAGCTAGAACGTCTTAGTTTCCCTAAAGGCGAAAAGATACCTCATTCTTATGCGAAAATAGACTTAACATACTATCTTTGTCATACGTACAACACAGTGGGCTCGTTTATAATGGCAAAAGGTGCAAAGTGTAGCTTGAGCGTCCAGATGATATAACAAGATTTGTTGATGTAAAAATGTTAAGAACACAGTCACTGCAATTCGTTGGGATACACAGTCTCTCATTGGACTTACTAAACACTTTTTGAATTAACGAGGATATACAGTCCTATAACTATTTCACGCTTTCACGATCGCTTGTTATAAAGCCATGTGAACATGTGGTTCATAGGCACCCTGATTAAAGGAATGTTACAGCATGATCTTGTGATGAGACGGAGGCGCGATTGGTGGTCATTTTGAGTCAATCAGGTGTTCTTTGGCTTTCAAGTGCTGGCATTATCAAAAAGACATTGTATCGATTAATGAGCTATTTACTTAACTATTATAATGCATTACTGGCACATGCTGTACGACCGAATATTCACATAATCAAGTTTTTTGCTCCTGCTTCGATCTCCTTCATTTTAGATGTTACTCGATCGATTAAATTTTTCGTCGAATTTATTTGCAGCCATTTGTTAGAAGGAAGATGTGTGTTAAAGCTTTACGCGTAACCTGACAGTATTGCATATCGTTAAATCAAAAGATATGTATGCAATTGTATATCGGGGCACGATCTTGTCAGTCTATTTAAAGTACTTTATATTCATCACAATTCAATGATGCGTGCTCACGGAATTCGCGTATACGTAAGCATTAAAGAATTGCGAGTGAGAGAGATCGAAACAAAGGATGTCAGGATTAGGGGCAAACGAGTATTAATCGTTACAATGTTTTTTCATCAACCGCATTTGTCTTACGCAGCGGCGTGGCGCCACCAACCTGCGATCGCATGAAGGCACTATTGCAAAGGCTTGTCCTATCGCTCAGATCATTCAATTTTCTCGCGCGTATGGGTGAAAGCAGCACTTCGGTCATGCGGACCTGTGGGGTCGGGATGTGTCATAGCGTCTCTAATACGCCGCTCAAAAAGTTTTGGCAGCATTGTATCTACCGTTGTCAATCCTGTTGTCCTTCACTGACGCACTCATTCTATACTCGTGTGTATACTGCATTGTCGTGTCAGATTGGCTTTGCAGGTCTGCAAATGATGACCAAGACGGTAATCATTAAAGTATACGGCACTGTCATGATCTTGTTGTGCGGCACTAGCCGTCGAAGTAAGCTACGCCAGCACAGGACCACTCCTACTGCTACTTCAAGGACGAGGACACACCATGTCGCCACCTGAGTACCAGAGCCAGAGGGTGAGGCCATATTGGTATATATAATTTTCTGCGCTACTCCGAATAGCAGGAGGAAGAAGAGGGTACATGACGAAGGAAGAGAGGAATTAGGAATGAGCGAAAGAAGCTGCCGGTGACTTGATTTCAACAAGTGCAAAGTGAAGACGGCGCAACGAGAGAGAGCGTATACATAAAGCAGGAAACTTTGGATCTAGTCAAGTACGGCCAAACGTTCGTTGAGCTCGCGAACGGCGAGGAGTATGCGTCTGAGTTGACTAAGTTTAAGTATGTGGCGAGAAACTGCTTTTGAACAACTTTAAGTCGCGCAAAAACTTCGTAACGTTGGTGAAGTACGAGTCTAAAGCTATTTATTCTCTCTGGGAGAATGCTACAACGCAACCTTTTTTACGGTGCAACGCCGTCTGCGCACCATGAGCATGCTGTCATATTTACTGGAAGTGGGGCAGCCGCCCATGCCTCAGGAGCGCTGGTGGGGTACACACATAAATGATTGGATGAAGCGGCAAGAAGCAGTTGCCTTTTACTTCGGGAAAATAACATTGCAGCTTCTTTTCGGTTGGGCACTTGACTTTGTCCGCACACAATCAATTTGTGCCAAACAATTATCATTTAGGCGACTTCGAACCAGATGAACATGGCGAAGTCGAAAAAGAGCCTCAAAGTGACATCCGTTGCGAGCTGCGGAGCTTTGCGTGCTGCCGTTACTTTCTCTTATATATGTTGTCAATTATAAGGCTGAGAAGCTGGAGATTCTTTCGCTGTATCGGGCTGGAGAGCGCATGTGCCACGATAGCCCGTTAAATATGGGCAATTGCACGCATTTATTTTTTCTACCGATAAAGATTCAAGCTGAACGAGCAATCATTGCGTGTATTTGTTGCACCGACGGCATGTACTTAAATAAATCGTGCGTACGTTGTTGCTCTGCAAGCACAGCGACAGACAGACGCGAGAGCCAACTTCGGAGCGCGAACAGCGATATCAACGTACCGATAGAAACACACCAGTACTTCCGACGTTCACGTCAGAGCCTATCAACGTAATTCGAGTTGACGCGACCAACTTCAGTCAGCTGAAAATATTCTAGCCACTGTGCCGGCTTGGAGCAGTCCGCCGGAATTCGTACTTCGATGGCTGGCCCTCCACCGTAGACATTTTGATAGTAGTCCCAGCTCTCTTTGTTGATCACCCGAAAGTCCTTCTTGATGACCAGGCCAGTCTTGATCTGAAATGTGCCGTTTGTCAAGTCGTCGGAAATGAGCGGCATGTTGTCGACGCTGCGGGGATTGTAAGCCTCGTCGCCCTTGTACTTTGACACAAAGAGCAGCCAAGTGCGAATCCAGTCGGCGCTCACGACGAACCAAGTCTCGCCTGGTTTAGGCTTCGTCTGGTGGAGACGCTGCAAGTTGCGCACTTCGGTCTGCACGTCATGCACCGACACCGACGCGGCGGTGCTTCCAAACTCGTCTTCATGGGTCACGACTGTATTCACCATATTGGACGCACGCCCGTCGGTCTTGAACGTGTAGTTGGACGGCACGCCGTAGCCGTTCAAGCGGACGGTGAGCTTCCCACACGTGCGAGTACTCGACCCGCCTTCCCACTTCTCTCGCCGCACCATCTCGTCCGTCGGCTGCAAGCCAAACGTCTCCATATGCGGCGGTTGCTGCATGGACCAAAGCACGCACGTACGCACGCACGCACGCACAACAACAAGACACAACATCGTCAGCAGCAACGTCAACGTCCACGTCCGCTTCGCGTCAGTCGCGTCGTCCGTCCTCTACCTCACCTGCTTGAGCTCCATAATGTCCCTCAGCGACAACACCATCTGCCCAATGTCGCGTCGCACGAGGCCAAACCTCTCGACGTGGCGCACCGTAAACAAAACGCCCACGACGCTGTCCGTGTCGACGTCGCCAAAGTCCACGTCAAAGTTCCAGATCGGGTTCAACGAGCTCTTGACGACTTTCGACCGGAACGTCGTCGTCCGCACGTCCGGCCGGTTCACGTGGCCCCGAACGCCCCTGTCGCTCCACGCACCGCGGGAGCTCGACGCACTCGCCGACAGCGCTTTCAGCTCTGCGTGTTGACTCGCACCCCATCGGGCGCTGCACTGGAACCGACTCGACCCGTCGTCCCGCACGAGCGCGACTTCGACCATCGGATTGCTCGTAAGCCCCTTCTGCATCGGCTGCAGCTCCACCGCCGCCACGACGCGCACCGACACGGCACAGGGCGTCGCGATGGCGTCCAGCGCGGCGGAGCTGGACGCCAGCAGCGGCTGGTCGTGCCGCGGCGTGAGCTCCAGCGCACCGCCTAAGGCTTTGGGCAGAGCTCTCGCGGACATCATGACGCAGTGAGGGGCTCTGACAAGGTCGGACTTGGGCCAGCAGGAGAAGAAGTAGGGCAGCTGCCGGCCAGTGCGACGGACGAGCGACAGCGACGAGGAACTGGTCAGCTCGAATCGGCTTCTGCCTTTGGTTTGATAAAGTTGGACAGGTTGTTTCGATACTAGAGGTCGCTGTCCACAGTAAGAACATGCGCTGGTGAACATCATAGATATCGGATTTACGCAGATATCTACTTTCGGCTTAGTGGCCAGAAAGAGGACTACTGTCTGATGGATTTTCAGCGCGGCAGTGACTGTCGCTACGTCGCGTGCAGAGCACACACAATCGACGACGATCGACACAAAAGTGTCGACGACCATATTGTCGGCCGGTGAGGGTACACCCGCGAGGAGTTCAACATAGCGGCAGGTACTTTCTCGCCGTCCCCTTTGACACGACGGACAATGTACGGTTTCTTTGCACTTGGCGAAGAGCGTGACTCGGTACACGCCGCAACTTTTGCCACGGGCCACACACGCCCTAACATGCTGTTGGACCCACAAGAAGAAAGAAAGAAAGAAAGGTCACCTCGGAGCCATTCCGGTCATGGATCCATCACGTTGTTGTCAAGTGGGCCCGATAAGAAAAGGGCAGACCCAACGAGACTGCAGATCAAAAGGCACCTCTCTCTCTCTCCACTATGCTCATGGGTGCATTCATGAGAAGGAGTGCTCGATCTATCTCCATATTCCCGCGTTGATCGAAGTTCGTCGCGTGCTGCACCAAAGTTCAGACGATTGGTCGATTGGAGCGTGTGGCGAGCGCCATCTGCTTTGAGATCATTTTCTTTGAGCAGCTGTGTGTATCACACTCACGATGCAACGATGCATTCGACACAAGTAACAGTGACGACCACCATCACTTTTTCGGCATTGTAGTTCGTTAGCACCTGTTCAAGGCAAACTGGTTTCGATTGCGTGGACCTACTCCTGGTACGACGTTCTCAGCTGGATGAACTGGAAAGTTGGCAACGGTCTCCACATCCGAGAGCCGGTGCTTACGAACACCCGTCATTCTCTGCAACGTTCACGGCAACACAAGGCGACACTTATCGGTGTCTCAGTAACAACTGTGAAGATTGAAGCGCAACTTCATGAAGACCGGAAGATTGGGTGTGTTCTGTCGATAACTTCTGCAAGTGCGGAGTAGTGTCTCGATTGCCACTGCCCCCTGTCCTTTGGTAAAGGCACAGCTTGTACTCGAGCGTCATAAAGACCAGAGGTCTGCCATTGCGGGATCTTCGAATGACGAATTCGCTGACTAAGCTGTATAGTAGAGGAGCAAACTTTGGGGCACGCCTGTTGATAAGAAGAAATCAGCCCAGAGAACGAATCGAGTTCTGGATAATTACGTACCTATTCAGATGGCCGGAGTTGGCAGCTGGGGATGCGTTGTGCGTCGTGAGATGTAATGTCGACACTGTTGCGGTGGTCGTCGTGCGATGGAGCAAATTGTTGGCGTTGCTGCTGCGGTAAAGAGAAGGATGCGAGAAAAGAGAGACGACAGCTCGCTTTCTGTACAACAGCTCCAACGACTAATAATGCGACTGATCGCGTGTGTTTTTCATTGATAAGGAGGAGAAGAAATTTCGAAAACCTCCTCTGCTTCCGAGCGAGGAGGGCTTTCGTATCAACTTCTTGCGGTTTGTTTGTACGTTTTACCGATAAGAACAAGCGAGAAGGTGTCGCCTCATTCGGCTTTCTCCGTTGAATGCGCTTGGTGAGTAGTCAGACCCCCATCAGCGCTGCCTTGGCCCACAGTATATTCACTGCGACACGAGTGCACCATAAGTACTAAGGTCGACCACAACACACACACACCCACACACACACACACTGTGCCTTGAAAGGTGCACATGCCTCTTGAGAATCTATTTTTGCTGCGCACCTAGCTCTCATATGTGCAATGTCACATAGAAAAGGAGATACGGCGAAAGATGAAGGTGCAGACAGTTTCGATCAGCCAAAGTCAAGGCGTTAGCTACTGCAACTCTCGACGAGCATTTTGCTGTCGAGCTCAAAGCAAAGAAACCTCTGGCGCGAGAGCTCTATGTACGACACCTATTCAGACGGCGTCGATCCGACCTTGAGGATCCTACGACCCTCTGTTGTGCTCATAATAAGCAGCGTTGTCTCCGTTATGACTACAGCTGGTGGAGTCGCTGCTTGTTCAACTGCTGCAGGTGGGACTGTACAAATCGTGTATCTCCGTGAGTATGATTCGTATTTGATACAAAACAGCCCATCAATCCTCGTGCAGCAATGTGTCTCCGTGCGACTTAAAAACAGACACGAAAAGTGTCTGCTAAGAAGTTCGTCCTTCATCCCATGCACTTTCACATTTATACCTCTGTCCTTCGGCTTGCAACTACCTGCTCACGTTGAGCTAGAACTTCCATGTAGCTAGGAATGCTATGGTCTCCACGTGATACCTGTCGGAACAATGAGCGCTAGCTTGGCGATAAAGATGACCAGTGAATGAGGACGTGATAAAAACGCAAACGGTATTTGATTCTGATCACTGCGCTACCGCCTAGCCTCGTAGACGTCTGCGTACACGAACCGTTTCCTTGCGATTTTATTACGAGTCGGATGCTTCCATCTTGTCCAAGAAACTTTTGATGCATCTTTCCGACCTCAAAATCCTACGTGTTAGACGAAGGATGTAATGCGTAGAGGTCGTAGTTTTGTTAAAAAAAAACTTGTGAACCGTAAGACCAGGTTATGTGTCACCTTAATCAATCGATAGCCCTCAGAATCGAACGCGGCTAAGTCTCTAGAGTCCTTACCCACAAGCAGCTGAATTAGATTGCACATGTGTCAGTTTGGTGCCAAATTGCGAGGATGCCTTTTCGTTTTTTACTTAAGGAAGCACAGGAGCTCGAGCACTATATTTTTTTGATGAGATAATACCTTATACTTGTCGAATAGAAGTAGAGAGAAAACAGAAACGATCAATATATTGATTTCAGAAAAATACGGTTTAGTATTGTATCCATGGTTATCATATTATTGACAAACTGCATAAAAAAGCTAATTCTGATGTAGATTAGGTGGCGAGAAATATATCAATCATAATATTGATGGACATTACTACAATTATAGGCAGCCTATCAGCATTTCTAAAGCAAAAAAGCATTTGACATAAATTAGCGGTGTAAATTCCAGCGTGAACAGTCCAATCTCTTCATGCACATACCCAATTACCATGATACAGAAGCTCTTTTCTACAAAGCCCGATTTCTCTCTACTTCAGCATATTCTGTGTATTTTCTCGTTCATTCATTTGGAGGTCATCCCACACATCGTTCCCTATGATCCATACACAGCTCCCACTACAGCCATATTTCTCCTAATACAATGCCAACATATTGGTGTTTCGTTTGACCACCACTTACGTCCATCAGAATGTGCAATACACACAGTCTCCATCGCGTGAGATGACTACGAAGGCGTGTGGTCATAGCACAAATAAACGGGGTGGATGAGGCGGGTTTACTAGTCATATCCTAGCACAACGACCCTGTTTTATGGTCACTGTAAATATGTAGACACACCCACACTATTTCTAGTACGCCGAAATCACCACCATGATGCCACTAATTGTATCTTGAAGCAGCCCGAGCCGCTCTCGTTTAATTCGTGTGGCTGCAAGGTCATGCAGTGGAGCATCTATGGACAAACTATGCATAAGCTGAGCATTTTCGAAGGTTGGCTGCAAGCACGAGAAATTGCCGTGGTTGTACGAGGGAGAAAATTCGAATATGAAGCGTTGGGACGTTCAATTGTCGTTCCGGTGTCATTGTGCAACTTCTATTAATCACTAGAACGTATTGGATACAATCAACCATTTCGGAAAGGAGCTTTTTCCAAAGTAGCATTGGCTATGTGTACGCTACCTCGTATATGAGTGACAACGTTACGGACGGTGACTGTCGTCTGACGCGGAATGTCTAATCAAAGAGGGAGCCGTTCTGCGACAGGATTTGTTATCGGTAGGGGCGTTCCTTGACCCGTATCTCTGTATCTGTAAATCAGAATCACTTCTTCGAAACTCAGTCGCTTTCAATGCTATGCGTTAAGCATTCTTATCGATCAACAAAGCAAACAAGTGATACGAACCTTCATGTTGTGCCCCCTTATCCTATTTCCCGTATCAACGGCTCGATGGAGAGCTCTCCATCGAAGTCGTAAACGGGTATCATTTGGTAACGTCCGTTGAAGCTCGCGACCTCTACGCAGCGTAAATGTACATTCGTTAGCAGCACAAAAGAAGGTACCTTTCCCATTTGTGATACAACAAACAAGAGGATCGCGTGGACACTGTACGACGAAATATAACGCCCACTTGACACTGTCCGACCAACCCGTCGACTGGATATGGACTATTCAATCGGAACAGAAGGGCTCAAGCGCAGGAAGATCATGAGCACCGACGTCTTCGAGACGCCCAACTCCGAAGACGTGTGTCGGCCCTACGCACCCGCAAACGCTTCTGCCCGCCAATCCCGAGCCGGAGCGAGCGCCAGTGCGGAGGCGGACGGCCACTTCTACGACAAGGTGCCGTAATGCTCGAATAGGGGTCTCTATTCTCACGCAATGCTCACAATAGGGCTCACGACAATGAAATCACACAGAGGTCCATGGAGCTGGACGAGCAGGAGGTGCCGGCGGTGCAGGCGTTCGAGGTCTTTATGGGCAAAGTTTACAGTGCGTAGCGACCGCCTGGGGCGATCAGCCGCGAGGGGTGCAAACTGACTGTGTTCTTCTTGTCGTTATTGTTGTTATTGTTATTGTTGTTGTTGTTGTTGTTGTTCTTCTTCTTCTTCTTCTTCTTGTCGTTGTTGTTATTGTTGTTGTTGTTGTTGTTGTTGTTGTTGTTGTTGTTGTTGTTGTTGTTGTTGTTGTTGTTGTTGTTGTTGTTGTTGTTGTTGTTGTTGTTGTTGCTGTTGTTGTTGTTGTTGTTGTTGTTGTTGTTCTTCTTCTTCTTCTTCTTCTTCTTCTTCTTGTCGTTGTTGTGGTTGTTGTGTTGTTGTTGGTGTTGGTGTTGGATGTCTCGTGCAACTGCTAGAGCCCACTGTGTCAAAGCAGACCGAGTATGAGCTTTCCACTGGTACGAGCAGCAGCTGCAAGACGATGCTGGAGTCGCCGTTGGCCCGTTTCACGCGGCTGTCGCTGGAGCTGAAGGAGCTGGAGGCGGACCTCACGCTGCTCGCGGTCGACGCGGAGCACAAGAAGCACGAGGTGGTTCTCGACGCTGGCCAAGAGGCTGAGCTGAGCGAGGTGATGCAGGGACTCACGACGCTGCAGCTCAATCTGTCGGCATTGGGAAAGAATGCTGCTTTTCAGCCTTTTCTACGCGCAAACACAGCTGGCGCCAGTGCTGAGGCGGCGTTGAGTCTACAGAAAGATCTGACCGCCAAGTTTTTCAAGAGAATTGACACACTTAAAAAGCAGCAGCAGGCGCAGACGGCTGAACCTGCTACTTCGGACGATGCGGCCATTGTGTACGAAATCTTCAGTAACGCTGAGCTGAACGCAGCCGAGAAAGATGAAAAGACTCGGGTGGCTGTGCTTGAAGCACGGATCTCGATGTTGGAGAAAGCTATTGGGAGTTCTCAGGAGCAGGAAATGCGGCCACATGGCCTGGACTCACTCAGCGGCGTGTCAAACGTAGACCTGACGTCAGCAGTGGCACAACTCGAGCAACGTGTTGCTTTCATGAGCGAGAAAAATCTCGATGCTGTAAAGACGCGCACGACCGCCCTCGTGCACGAGTTCACACTGCTAAGCAAACTCAAGCAGTCGCCTAGTGTGCAGGGTGCGCTGAACTCGCAGACTGACAGCGAGCAAATTCGAAAATTGTACGACCAGCTTAGCAGCCTCGACACGATTGCAGCCTCGGTGCCAAGTGTCGTAGACCGGCTTGTTGCGCTCAAGTCCGTACATGATGAGATGCTGACCGTGGCAGCTCGTGTGGATAAGATGGAGAAAACCCAAGCCTCGCTGGACGAGCTGCTGGACTCGGATGCTGCCTTACTTGCTAATGTACGCTTTTTACTGACGCCGTATCATACTGGATACGCTTGATAGAGGTGCATGTAGGAGTGCTGACATGGATCGTTTCGTTTCTTCTATTTGTTGTTAGATGGAGACCAGCTTGGCTGAAAATGTGCAGATTTTCCAGTCCAACATCAAGCATCTAGACGACCGCATGGCCAATTTGCTCTCCTCTTCAGGTGGTTGCTAAGTATTTTCGCCACTATGACCGATGGCATGGATAGAGGTTGAGCTGGTTTGGCATGCAGTCGCGGAGTTGCCTTGGGCCGACTGCCTGAGCAATTTGTAAGGTGGGAATAGGTGAAGTTGCGAAGAGAAAAGTGTCTGTTAGATCCATATCGAGTTTATAAACATTCCGTGTCTGCGCTTAATGGCCTATGCTACAAGTCCTAGGAGTACTTCGTGTTTACTTCGTTGCTTGGAAAGGCAGCGCAATTGGTCATTGGTGTCAGTCTTGCGCTATGGCGCGTACGGATCGAGCAATAAGAAGTGAGATTGTGCTCACGGAAAAAATAACACCTCAAATTGTACCAGCCATTGGTGCTACTAAGTCAGATAACAGTTGACGAACTTGTAAAACAGGGGATGCGGCTCGAATGACGGGGTGAGCTCGGCATTGGAACGGCCCTGAATGACTGCCATTCACTGGTGCAAGCTCCCGGACTTGCAGCAACGTTACTGATGCCGATCCTTGCAAGATTGTACAATGACATTAAACTCAGGTGTTGCACTTGCTGCAGATCTGGACTAAATAATTTATTTAAATGGCTTTCCATGAGGAGTATAGTATTAACACCCAAGGTCTCCTGAGACATTATTTTTACAGTTTATGTGGAACCGACGAGCGGGCGCACTGTCCCTCGGGGGGATGAAATATACACCCTGTTCTACATTGTTTGAGCACCTGGACGCACATGCTATTCGCACGCAATGATGATTATTTACTATCGTACGGCGAAGAACGAAGGTTAAGAACTTGCAGGAAATCCTTATTTCGGGAGACCATTTGAAGGCCAAAATGTCGCGCAGTACGACAAAAACTTTATTTACTTTCATCTTAGTGCGATCAAGCTGATCTGTAGCACATTCGTCGACTAACATGTAAGCGCAATGAATGGGAGATTCCGGCATGATGGTGTCATGCAAAATACCAGGATCACGTACACGAGAAAGCACCAAGTGTCACATATGATTGTCGTAAAAGGTGAACGGCTTTTTGCGGTCGCAAATAAGCTTATGCTTGTAGACTTAACGAGCACACACTGATTCGTGTTTAGGCTGGCCAACAAGCTGTTGTGTGGACACCAAGACAACGAACAACAATTGCTATAGCGACGGCCAACATTGAACATGTGACGTCATGTGGGTCAATGATGAGACACTTCCAGTGCAAAGCATGTTGCAAGAGTTGTTAATGCATAAGTCGCGCAGATGTTGCATCCTTATTGATAGCTAGGCTGCATGAGTAATGGCGGCGAGCCTCACGTAAAGTCGACGAGCACAACACATCTGATAGCGATAACAAAGACGTGCGCACGAATGTCGAAGAGGAGTCATTGCATCTAGGAAGTTGTCAGCGGATGAATTTTCTGCAGACGCGAACAACAATTGCATTGGACAAGGAAAGTGATGTAGTGACTGTTGCAGAAGTTCGTACTTTACGCCTTTGATCACGGTGCAGAGTGAAACGTGTTGCCCATGATCAGTCGTTTGTTGGGAAAGGAGTTGAGGGCTTTAGCGATAACCTTGTCGTTTGGAAAGTAATGGAATTTTCTGACCTGGTATAAGTTGCTATCAGTGATTTGAAGGTGTTGTGGAGACAGCTTGGTAGTTTGCATTATAGTGTATAATCCATTTTGCATGAGGTGCTGAGGTTGCAGGACGCGTCGTTAACGCAATACATGGGCCGTTCACTTCTAAGTCGCGCTGGCACGAGCAGACTGCTTAGATTAGTCACAATAGTGATATTTTGGTACATTTTAGCTCTCGTCTGGATCGACAGACCCTTCCAGATCAGTCCCTTTGTCTAAGTACAATGACTACATAGAAAGTACAAGAAGGTAAATAGATCGCAACTGCAACAATAGAATGATCAAGAATCGATTCAGCGATACATAAACCTGTAAAAGAACGTTTAAACGACGTTTTCTGTGATAAAACAAAAGTCGAAGTATCGTTTTCATGCTGATCGCACTGCTTTCTTTTTTGCATCAGTTTACATCAATGCCATTATGTAACGCCAGCATCATTCAAAAAGAATGGTATCGCTGTGGGTGCTTCAGCTGTCAGTTTCTTTGTCATATACGTAAATTCGTGCACAGCATTATTCGATCGTATCCGCTAGAGATTCTTGAATTGAGTCGTTTACTAACGGCGTTCAAGTTACGCTTATGATGCGGCGGACAAGTTGCGTCCCGATATCATGCGCCAACTACCTGATCGAAGCGACACCGCCCTTCGTCGCTCAGATCAGGTGTGCTACTGTCGTCAATGGTAGTCGCTCGTTGGCCCACGTTTGCCCGGAAGATAGTTGTAGAATCGACTGATAGACGAATCCGAGCTGCGACAGCACACAGCCCCCTTTCAGGTTGCTGGCTACCCGGAAATAAAAGCAGCCCAGTCGCTCGTTGCGTGGAGAATGTTTACCAGGCACTTGGACGTAGGACGCGCTCGCGTCGATATTGTTCTTGATTCCACTTGGCCTTGTTGAAAGTATATTTTGGTTGCTGTAACTGAAGAGCAGTAGGCCATTGATTGACTAACAGGATGATATAATACTGTACTGGCAGAAGCCCTGGCTGAAGCTTGCTTCACGATATTGTATCAACTAGTGCACAATTGCTTGCTGTGTAAGGCAGAACAAGAAGTGATGCAACATCGCTGGACACGGGTTTCAAAGTGGCCATTTACGTGAACTTGTTACAAAGAAGGAGATGGAGATGCGCCTTGCTTATGACAACGACACAGATTGGTTCGTGGCCATACCCAAAGGTACCAACAAACCACATCACGTGGCAAGGGACAGCAAACGATCGACGTCGTGGACAACAATCGTCTCCCACCCGATACAAAGCCGCAGGTGAACATCCTCTCGCGATGTTGCGATCCTACGGCGACTTATGAGACCATTGCGACATCCTACGACGCACGTTCAATCCGCGTGACTGAGGTATCTGCAATCCTCTCGACAGAACCCGCCGCAGTGGCGCCACCGATACCAACAATCTGCTGAGCATCGGAAACACGGCTGCTGTGCTGCTGACGCGGATCATCCTGCGCCCCCACGTACACCGCTCGTGCTGTGCCGCTGTCTTGCGGTGACCCTTGAGACGATAGCAGCCGTGTCTGGTTACGGCCTTCTTCAATTTGCACCGCTGGGTTTTCCATTTCGGCCGATGCAATGCCCTGCGGCTGCTGAGAGTAACAAGCGCGCTGCTTGCTCTCGCGCTCGATCAAAGCGCTTTGCATTTTCGACCAGCCTGAAAGTCGTAATCGATTCGATGGGGACGCGATGGCGTCAACGTTGTTGTACGGCCCTTCTGGCCGTGGCGGTGGAGGCTGCGCTTGAGTCCCGCGTCGACAGAGCCCGCGTCGGTACATAAACACAGCCAACAGCATCACCTGCAGCACGAGAAAGAAGACCAACATGGTGCTGTAACTAGTGACGTCGGTCGGCGCCACCTGTTTGCCGTTGTTCGACGCACTTCCCCCATCGTCGCACGCCGCCGGCATATTGGCCGCCCAGTTGTCCGACTCACAGGCCATGACACAGACACACCCGTCAAGTCCTCGACAAAAGTGCCGCATCACTTCCGTCGACACGTTGCTGCTCGCGTCGCGCCAGGTGAACGACTGGCCCGTCCAGCTCCCGCTCTGCACGAGGCCACGGCACCGCACACACGCGTCGTCCGTCGGTGCACAGTACGTGGCGTTCACGGACGGGAAGTAGTTGTACCAGCCCGTGAGCCGCAGGTCTTCGCCCGTGACGTTCCGGCGAAAGTCGAGACTCGTCTCGTACCGCGTCATGTCTTCGCAAAAGCCCGAGGGCGCCAGCAGACAGCCGCCACTCGCACCGGCGACGTCGGCATTCAGACACTCGTGGCACGTGCGCGGCTGGCGACAGGACGATCCGCTTGCGGGCGGCGCGTGGTACGAACACGTGTCCCTGTGGTCGAAACGGCCACCGCGAGAGGGTCCCGAGGTACCGTCAGGAGACAGCAGCGAAGAGGAGGAATTGCTGCGCGGCGGCACGTCGTTGGACTGTGCACGATCGCTACTGCGGCTACCACTGCTACTACTACTACTACTGCTGTTGCTGTTGCTATGGCTACTGCTGCTGCTGCTGGTGCTGTGGTGGACGTGTGTGTGGTTACTGCCGCTCGGGTCAGCGGTACTGCTGTCGGTGCTCGCGCCGCTGCGAGTGCTCGACGACATTCGCCTGGCGCATAAATATCGCAAGCGGAAGTGACGACCAAGTGCCGATTCGCTTTGGTGCACGCACTGCGCTGAATAGCGTGCAGTGATTGGTCCACCGCGGACCAACAGCCAAACATGCGGACACGAATGGGTTCACGGTAGAACGGGCAGTTGATTGACTTTTTCTGTCGTCTTTGTTTTTCCTTGTGGAAAGTTGCGATTTCGAATGTAAACACTCGATCGTTCGAGATGGGTCAAATCGCTCGTGATGACTTCGCTCACGTCGGCTTTGTGCTGGAAACGCACTGGTACGACGACAGCACCGAAAAGAGCCCACCGCTCTTGCGCTTCTTCTCACGCACCGCCGAGTTGTTGGAATCCAGAGCACGACGACGCTTCGACATTGTCGTGGCGCTACTCCGGCCTTTGCTATCGCTGGTCTCAAGACGCTCAGTAACTTTTGTTTCGCCGTGATCCGGTCCTTCACCCACGTCGTCGGCCTTTTTGCCGGAGCTAAATGAAGTGAAGATGAAGCTCTTGGAAGGCGTTGCACCGTTGCCCTACAGAACACCAGCGTAGTATGATACATGAGCGAGCTTCCACAACCTGCCAAGAGCGGACCAAAGTGAGGTAATAGGCACGTACCGAATTGGCGCTGAATATCTTGCACTGGTCAATTACACGGCTAAAGGATGACGACGGTCGGGACGCCGATGTGATACCGCCGTACGAAGTTCCCCGATCGAGCTTCCGATCGGATGCGTGTGGCCGAAACTCGTTCTGGTTGCTGCCACTTACGGCTTTTTGGCTGCCATGTCTGGAAGTGACGTTCGTGCGGTTCAGCAAGTCCATCAGCTCTTGCGAGTCTTCGTCCTCCTCGAGCAAAAGGTTTGGCATTGCAGTGTTGCTTGTTGCAGTGGGGTCTACTCCGTTGTTCTGCAGCGCAAGCTGGCGCTGCATGTCCTTCATGCGCTGCATGCGGCGGTTGATCCGAGCCCGCTCCGAAAAGAGTTTCATCTGCTGTCGCTCGCGCTCTTCGTCGGATTCAATACCATCGCCGTCCGATGCGCTTTCTTTCTTGGCGTCCTCTTCTTCCTCGTCACTGCCAGATTCAGACGATGTCACGTAAATCTTGGGCTGGTTCAAAAAACGCTCGCGCAGCATACGCTCCATGTCAGCCTCTTCATCAATCTCTTCTTCCTCTTCTTCGCCGCTGCCATGAGCCTGCGTCTTCTTTTTCGTTTTGTCATCTTCATCCTCACTCAATTCTTCGTCCGACCCCAGCAGACCCAGACGGGCTGCTTCGAATCTGCTCCCATCGGCGGCTACGAGCTCATCCAGATTGAAACGGCCCCGGGCCCCCGATCCGGAGGGTAGACCCGAAAACGCGCGGCGGTTGCGGCCAAAACCCTCTTTGACGTTGCGCATAACTTCCTTGACTTGTTGACGATCCAGTTCTTCACGTTCGCGACGAAACATCTCCTCCAAGTCTTGCTCCTGCGCTTTCTCGTCATCCGAAAGGTTATCGACAATGTGGTCGAGGTCGTCCTCACGTAGCACAAGCGCATGGCGCTCTTCTTCGGCCTCTTTGGATTCCTGGGTTTTGCTTTGTGGCACACCAAAACCAAAGTCACCTAGACCGCCAATCCTCAGGACATCTTCTTCGTCGTCTTCCTCGGCTTCTGACTCGACAAATGTATTCCCGCGGCTTGACACCAGCCGCTTGCGCTTGCGATTCTGAAGTGCCTCTGCACGCAGCAGGCTTCGATACCCAGCGGCCTTGTCCGCTGGTGTCGTTGCTTTTGCAGTCACCATGTTCTCGCTGCCATGCTTCGCCGTTGCTTTCTCTACATCGAGTGCATCACTCGTGGACTTCGACGTGGACACAGTATCTTCAATGTCATCACACGCATCGTCTTTCTGGTCGTCCCACTCGCTATCCGCCTCATTACCGTCTTCCTCTCCACTATTTTCAAGACTCAAGACTCTGTTTCGTCGCCTCAGTACATTTTCACCCGCACCCTCTTCCTCCTCCTTCTCCTCGTCGCTCTCCTTCGCGCCACTTTCTGTTGTCCTTGTCGCAAGACTAAGCTCCGTCTCCGACGCACTCTCGTCTACGTCCGCTCGGCCACTGCTTCTCTTCTTCTTCCCTCCTTCCAACATCTGCGTGTCCTCTCCGTTATCGACGGTATCAGCCACTGTACCAGCCGACTCGATCTTCTCTTCTTCTTCCTCTCGTCTCTCCTCAACTGCATCCTGCCGAATCTTCTTCTCGTCCAACATATTCAAATGCTTGACATGCTCCTCGTGGCTCGTGTACCCAAACACTTTGGCCATGTGAAGTGCGCCCTGTTGAAGCGCCTGTGTCTTCAGCTGTCGCACCATCTGTTGCTTCTTCCTGGAGGCCACAGTTGCAGATACGGCGACGGGCAGCTTCAGGAACAGGGGCAGCTTCGACGTCGTCGGCTCACGCGCAGACTCCGATACCAGCGGCTCTCCAGTCGACGGCGCTGCTGACAGCCCAAAGCGCCGCGTGTGGAGTTGCTGCTGCTGCAATCGGTTGGCCGCTTTCTTCCTGCGCAGCTTCGCCAGGAGCGCGTGCGTAGCTTCCTCGTACTCGGACACGAGCGGCTTTTCGCTCTCCAGCGCCTCGCGCTCGACTGGTGCGACGTGGGTGAGCTGCGTGGTCACGCCCTGCAGCAGCAGTTGCGTCTCGAGCGCCAAGTCGTCGCCGCTCATTGGCGCCAACTGAGGAGTGGCGGGAAGACTGACGACGGCATGCGGGTGAGCCGTCTGGGGCTTTTTCGTGTGCACCACACAAACATTGAGCTCACGGAACGGGTCCATGATAGGACTACCCAATAGGAGGTAAATGAAGATACGATGGAGGATTGGGGTCTAGTGCTCGCCCTTTACTGTAAGTAATTCAGTTCAGGGAACCGAACATAGGGCCGAAAAGTTACATGCCGGTGGTTGAGGCCCGTGACGAGAGGATCGTGTATTCTAAAGTATGTACTAACGAAAGTGCTGTCGTAGTGTCGTATGGTAAAGTAACGCGTTGACCTTGCTGATGTTTGATGACGAAAGAAAAGAGAGTCGGTGGCTGGTGTAACGGAGTGAGCCCGCTTCATTTCATTGACATTTGCAACTGTCAATGCGAATACATCCTTTGCGGATACTATTCATGAACAATACTTTGAACGCATCGATCACTAGCTGCATCTAATTGGATGGTACAGGTCATTGTATCAACCAACAAAGCGTATAATCAACGATGGATGCGCGCAATAGGTGAATGAGCAATCAGTTGCAGTTCATGTTTTGGACTTGATGCAATTACTGTACGGTAAAAAAGCTTGAATAACAATGATGAAATGGAGATAAATAGAGTTGTCTTTGTACCTCAGGCCAACGCGGTCATTAGTCTGCTTGCGTTCTCTGTACCTCGTTTGCGCGAAGCACCAAAGGGCCTGGCACACAATTGTCGATTTTGTTCATCTAATGATCCGTGCAGTATAAGCGCGTGGATCTCGTTTCAGCAGTCTCAACTGTACAACAACAACATTAACCATGTACAGCCGACAACATGATTCGATTGATGAGGAGAAAGATGGAGAACTTCCGTTGCTGTGGGGTGTCGAGGGTGTTTATCAACTTCGTACATCGTCTTTTGTAAGCTCTACGGGTAACGCAAGCTTTGTGTATGATCAATGGGGCACCAAATGATCAAAAATTTGGCACTGTAAGCAACCTACACTGATGTCATGTCTAGACGGGCGTTCCGACACCTCGCGTAAAAGATTATGTGCAGAGAAAGCGCAATCAACTGAAGTAGATATACGATGGATTGAATCACGCTTGTACTGACAGCACCTAGTCACCTTGTGTGTAGATGGGTGATTCGAGACCTCAAGCACGCGGTAAACATTCAGAGCAAGTGCAGGCGACTAAACGAGACACTTGGACTTGTCTAAGTGAGATAAATTATTACTTGTATCGAGTCTGGATAGGTAGCTTTCGAAAAACTTGACTCAAGCGTTACCAAAGCATGAACATTACACCTCATTATGGACTACCGGGTAGTGCACGCGTCTTGCACTACACGGTGCCTTCGAGGACGATAACGTGGCCCAATTTTCCCATGAGCAATGTGTCCTTACCTCCTGCCCAATGCTACCTTCGAAGATAACATGCCTCAATTTCGCCTACAAAAATCGACCATATTGTATCATTTCTGTCTATATTGACTTTATTCACCAAATCATTGTCGCTTCATGTCCTGTGCCACCACTTTCCATCAGCCCACCTTATCCGAAAGTTACAGCTGAGAATGTGATGAAGTGATTAATGACCTTTGTTATAGTCTCTTGAGCAATAGTACCACTAGTCAGTCAAGTCTGTTCGTTCCAAAATGACATTACGCCGGTAAAAATGAATATTGTACGGTGTACAACACAAAGATGAACACTGCGCATCTGCGGGTGAGTGTAGGCGATGCTATATTAGGTTGTGCGTTATGCATATGCAGTGAAGGATTGAACTATTAGCATAGGGTTGGATGTGCAAGTGTGTGTACCGATTGTGTACGCCACTTGCAGGAGTGTATTGTGTTCTGCATGTAAGTACGTTTGTAGCTTAACTGGTTTGGTGTGGCAGCATCATACGAGAGGTCGCCGGTTCCGAGAGCCGGTACGAGTAAAACAATAAGTTAAGCCTTCGGGTTCTGGTGTACATGGTATAGTAGCCCTACCTGCCAGTAGTGACGTCCCCTACTCTTGCAGATATGACACCATCAAAGAGATAAGAAGGGCGTCTCTACTCTAATTGTTGGCCAAATAGAATGAGCGTCCAGAAGTATAGAAGCGCACTCACAGTAAGAAAATAATGCAAATATGAATTAAATACTATTCGGGTAACTGCTTTGCTATACAAAATCTTGGATTCGCACGATTGCTCACAGTAATTGTTTTTTTATCTCCTGCACTCACATAGCTCCATGCTGCTGCGGTTTTGCTTCAGCCTATAAAAGTCCAACGGTTCTAGTCTGCGTGGTGGCCGTACAAGTGATATTATATGTTCCACCTTGACGCTATTCAATTGATTTGATACAGATATATACACCAGACTATACATCCGGCTATTAGTCGCTTGCGAATTAATTCGCTTGATTGGGACGATGGAAGCAGTTTTTGTGAGAGAATGATGAAAGTATGGTTAATGACTTCTATACTAAAACGCGCGCCAGACGCGTTTCTGCCCCCTCGTCAGTGGCTTTATCAATCTAGAAGTGAGATCTTGTTCTATCATGCGCTTAACGACTAAGAACCTTCTAGAACTTAGTGTAAACACACAAATCACCCACTATAACTACCAAACCTGGCAGCTGAAGCGTCTACCCGGAAGGGAGTGACTGTTATGACAGCTCCACTTCTAACAGTTTGTGTTCCGTCTATATATAGTGACACAATAAGTAAAGAGAAGCACACATTTATGCGACTTCATGTCTTCTTCATCTCCGTATAATGTGTGCGTTTGAACATTGGTGCTGCCTACTCTTCCACCAAATTCTCTTTCCGGACTGCAGTTGGTTCAAACCACAATATTTTTTTAACTGATCAGCATATACAAGCATATTTCATAGAAAAAAGTCGAGCTTCAGGATGTAGCCATTCACCAAGTACTTCGTGTATGGTGGTGACTTGTTGACAATTTGAATGTATGTGGAGGTGCATTCCTGTCGGGATCCGTTTGTGCTTTCGGTATCCAAGAAAAACATTCGTGTGTAAAGATTAGTATCGCACCGACTGCATCAATCACCGGATTTTTCAACAAATATTCGAGATCACGGCATAAGGTTCATTTTTGTCTATAAAATCGCATCATTGATATGTACGAATTTGTTGTATTTCAAGTAATACTAGACTTTGCAGGTCAGCTACGCCACTTTGCCACGTTCGGTATACAATGGCAAGGTGCATAATGTCCATGTCCACGATCATTCGATGGACGACCTGACCACCGACAAATCATCGAAGTGGTATAGTATCATTCCTCTACACATGATCTATGTATTTGTGAGTCCTTTCATATTTTGTATAATGTTTATTTATCACACATGTTTACTTCTGCCTTATAACGCTTGACATAGATGGACATGAGAATTCAAACTATATAGACTTTGACTTCATATCTAAAGTATGGTTTGTGTATCGAATATATGATGCCACATAACGCTTTAATTTGACTTTTTTTAAAGGAATCGAATGTGTTTTTCGATCAGATCAGTTGTGTTTTCACATCTCTCTCTTAATGTCTTCCTTTGACTTTCGTGTAAGTACAGAGTCAAACTAGCGAGCATTCTAAATTATAAATTGATAATTTTTTGGAACACATAGCCTGATTGGTCGGAAGCTTAATCTGCGAGTATTATTAAAATTATAATCTATAGGGGCTTGATCACCAACAATGTTTTTGTTTCAAACATCGTAATCAAAGAAGCACGTAACAGAGGACTTTATATGCGTTGAAGATCTCGAAAGGTCAATCGCTTTATTATTCATTAATGTCGTGCTAAAGCGACGAGACACTTGATTATGCATTCGATTGCATATTGCGATCTTGGATGTTGTAATATTATAGGAAAATCTACTAGTATCTACTATCGCTTATCTACCTCACGCTATCTGATGTTATAGACATTGCATATTGCGTTAGTATTGTATTGTCTACGCACTCGATCTTATGAATTCGAGTTGCAGCCTAAATGCTACCATCCTGTGCAAGGATCACTATCACTGTACAAGCCAGAGTTATTTCTTGTAACGTCACCACAATAAACATATATAGAGAAGGTTTGAGATATATTCGGGAACGCGTACGACCCAAAATATCCTGTTTTGTTATCCGCTCTCCAGCAATGTGTTTCGTACCGCTCTTTCGCGGGCATCGGGCCACGTAACTCCCGGTATCGGTGCCAGTGCTTATCTACTCGGCCACCGGGGTCAATAAACTCACCGAACTAGAGTATTGAAGGATTTTGGTATAGTCCAACGTTTAAATGCTTGTCCGGTTTTATGCGTTGATACGCACAAATAGTTGTTGTCTCTCATTCTCACCTCTTTAATTTTCATATTTACTCGATTATACAGATTCTACTCAGTCAATATCTAAATTTATATATTTAACGTCGTCGCAATGGGCGGCAGCCAATCATTTGGTGGATTTACTCGCTTTCTAGACGCATTCTCCCGTGGAGTATGACTCATACGGAGTATTATCCGATCGCAATCGCACAAAACCTAAAAAGCTCAGAACTACAAAATCTTACCCTTTGTATGAAAAGTGTCGACATGTTTGCTAGTTAACTACCATGTGTACTTTATAAAACTTACCATGAGGGATAAGAAACGTTGATATAGTCTTGCGAGTATAGTTTATAATATATATACATCACCGACATGGGCATTATCTAGTAGAAAATCAGTATGGCACTTGGTAAAACCGATCATCACTCGCAAATTATACCTTCTCGTTCGTAAAACCCAGCTATTTGATCGTCGAGGTCCGACCCTGCTGATTCGTAAGCTATCCCCCAAATCAGTTCATTATAAGTTGCCAATATTTCTTTGATCACTACAGCATATTGATCCATCTCATATCCAAGAACACGACGAAAGTATTGTACGATAGTGATCCCAATCTTAAAATAAATGCATACACCGATATAGAATCAAACCCATCCATTCCATTTGCTTACATAATTGAGCGACCCTGGTACACCTAAGCATTCTTTTGATGCTGATTCAAAAATTAATTTTGTAAGGAATTATGTACTCATTAAGTACTTGAACTATTATGGATCGAGTTAAATAGATGTGTGATCACTTAGCACATATCAAAGAAATGCGGTACCTAGTTGCCCATAAGAAAATTCAACGAATCGAATGCTATGTCCCTGACTTTAATTATTCGATCGTAATTACATTGTGCATTAAATGGCCCACACACGCTACAAGGAGGGATAATACATGTTTTTGTAATCGTAGACGACACCTGGCGTTGTGCGTTAACCAGAACAGATCTAGGATTCAAAGATCGACCCGATCATATGTAATCACTGAATATTTATATGGTATACCATATAATGCCGTTCAGATTAATAAGAATATACAAATTTTGTCTGTCCAAAAGGACGGACTATAAGATCATAGCTGATCCGCAAGTATCTCCGCGCATATCTCCTTACACACGGCATCTTTATCGTCCGATCCATGCCTTATCAATTGTATCATAATAGGATCTGAACTCGCTTACCTTCAGTAGCGCTATTAGTTGATGCAGCGTTCTCGTAATCCAATGTATATATATAATTTATATAGTATATAGTATATAGAGTACAACGGGAAGCAACAAGTTCTGCAAAGGAACTATAGCATACATATAAAAAGACATTTTGCGTCGGCCATATAAGTTTACACTCTTACAATATTGTAATTAAGGTCCAGTCCAAGAACTTGCCAACCTGGATATTACTTCGTTGTTCAGATCCTTCGCGCATTTTGTTTGTTTATGCTACAATATGAGATCACATCCTGATATTTACATCATCATCGAAGACGAACCCATCGTAAAATTCGACATCAGCCCAAAATACACGCACACCCATTACTGTGGTGGAAAGCGATTGCTATATCTTGATGTAATAGCATTTCATTCCTATCCCTAGGCTACCGCTCAAAAAATGTAAATATAAATGCGCATAGATTATTGCAAACTCGTGTACCTTTATTCAGTGAGGGCAGAGCAAACTTAATCGGCAAACTTGACGATTACTTGGGCTATTGTAGTGCAAGAATTGGACGTGTTCAATCTTATATAATCTACGCGCGTTATTGTCATTTATAAGAAGCCTTTCTTTGTCAACTCTATATGCAAACGAGTCACCAAGCTAATATATTCATATGTTTTTCACACGACGTTATGTACTTTACGGTATTTTCTTCATCATAAAGTTCTTAAATTTTGAAGTCATGATATTTTTAATCGCGCTAATACTTTAAGGTATAATGCATGACAAATTAGTAAAGCTAAATTTGAGCCTTAGTGGCGCGCTTCAATCTATCCAATGGCGTGCAGCCATATAAATTGCCTGGAAATGTTCTACACATTTATTTGGCGTCCAGACACGCCGTATTTATTGTTAGCAAAACAACACAGAACAAATTTCTTACTTAGAACCTTATCACGATAGTATATGACTTGTTTATCATCTCTGGTATGCAAACCTTTACCTTCATTTGACACATGCAGCTACTAATTATGCGTACTGGTCTATTTGAATCGTTGTGGTCTGTAGAAGCCAAATCCATTCACTATTGCGAACTTAACTGGCGATAGAGTGATCGCGTAATGCGGAAAATGTCATATTTTCGGTTTGAAAGCGGCTGTATTGGTTCCGTTTTGTTACTTCTCATCCAGTATTGTTTATATGTTGCAGCAGTGATCGGTATGGTCAATGATGTAACATATGATCTGCCATCGCGCCGGCGACTAAGCTGCCGATAGATGAAATGTCGATCACACTTAGACGATGAATAAGGAAGAAATCACAGGAAAGATCCAAAGAGAACACGTGGATTATAGACCGAGACAAAAGCGTCAGCAGCGCGAGTGTCCAGTAGACGCGAAAAAGGCGCAAGACGATGCTTTCACAGCCTTCAGAATGAATAATACAAATAAGCTGGCTAAGAGAGCTGGTAAATATAGCCTAGTGCAATATATAAACTGAAATAAAACTGAATGTCATTTAAATGTTGATCGTATGCCAAGTGAGCGAACGGAACCGTTATTTCTTATACACTAAATGGCATTGCACTGATTCACAAGTGGTGGACTACGGTGGCGCAGAAGGTGCACAAAAACTGTCACATTTCTTTAGCGTCATTGTTTAGGTAATCATTGTCGGGGTTGTATTTATAGTGTGCGAAATGCGTCCAATTCGCAAATAACCGAAGAGGTGATTCCAGCCGCGGTTGACAATCGACCAAATATGGGCCGTTGTAGCACTTTTGAAAAAATTATGGCGTTACGTCTCAAAAGCAGCGGTGCAGCCTGTTTATTGGCACTGCACCACTTCTCGACGAGTACGCTGTAGAATAGAGAAGCGATACCCACTAGGTAGCGGTTAGAATGTGAGACAGAACTGGAGATAATATTACACCGAGTACAACAACAAATAAGCATCACTGTCAAAATAGGGAACACTAAAAGCATTATCTGCATGGGCTGAGGATAGTATACTTGATATTAGGTGAGGTCTCCTCTAAAGAAAAACATGGTATAATGACGGACTGCGCGCAGCGTAGTCTTCAGTAAGTGGAAAATTGAGTCTCCGACGACAAAAATATGAAGCGACCAAGAGAGGTGAAACGCAGTTTTTCTGGGAGCACGAGAAATAACAACAGTAGTTGTCGCAGCCAATTATTAAAGTAAAGCTGTAACACTTTCTTATATAAGGCACGAAAGTTTTGCTGTTGGGACACGCAGTGACTTACGCCATCCAGATAAACAAGCCGTCTATTGGCTTGACCAGGGAGTAAAACTATGTTAAGAAGGGATTAAGTCGGAGAGGCAGCGGATACCATGCATTATTGCTAGTAAAATTATCTACTGGCGGTAAGGACCAAGGATATAATCGAGGAAGCGAGGACGAATGATTGACGAAGTGGACATCAAACGAAATTGGACAGTACCTATCAGAACTGAATGTTAAGATCTGACAAAAACGAAGCGTTCTGTCAACATAAACCACCAGAAAGAAGTTGTACATATTTTCCACGATGTGCGCCTCCGGGAAGAAATCACACCTAAATATACAAGCATGCGGTGACAATAAAGGGCGTTGTATGTGGATGTATCGGCCGGATTTCACGGCCGAATGGGCTGTGCACAGAAAGTATAAAGGTGTCTGCCTATAGCAGATAAGTCTGCTAGAAGGGCATAAAAAGATGTGTTAAGTTAAATTAGAGACGATAGATGCCGTCGAAGAAGTTCATTCAACGGAGGAACTTTAAGTCCTTCATTCATTTTAGAAAGATCGATAAACTCGCGTCAAAGTGAATAAATTGGTGTTTTGGCAGGCCCAGCGCGTCGGCAGAGAATAAATTGTTTTTGTAGCCACTGTCAGCGGTGATCTATAGTTTCCAAAGGTTTGCAGTGATGTGTAAAATACGATAGGATTGATTGAATGACGATCGTGGCTAGAGTGCAACGCTCTTAAGTGTTCGCGTGCGTTACCGCCAAAGTATCACCTTTCAGCTAGTCTCTGGTCGACTTGCGCAGTTCGCTTGGCCGAGAAACCTTGTTGACCAAATAATACACTCAGAAAATTAATGTATTTTTGTGGCAGGAGGCCTATTTGACCGGGAAAATAAAGGGTGCGCGTGTACAGTAACGTGTGAAAATACAGCACTTGGGCGATCTAGCCGTGCATCGATCCCAAAAAATAGAGCCTTACTAGTTGTAAGTGTTGCTCAGAAGCGGAAGGAAAACGTGCAAGGAGCGTGGATTAGTCGATAATGATTCCCCATCGGGCGCAAAGTCGACGAATCAGGAATGCATAGATCGAACCAAACTCGCGAAAGACATATGATCCCCTCATGTAATAGCAGTAAAATAACACAGTTAGTAGTCTACACTGATTTAGTTAGCGGGTGTTCCACAACGGAGCTGAAAACCTGCCAGTGACGATAGCACACGTCTCACGGTACCGCAGAGAACCTCATTTCACGAGTATTATCGAAAAGCGAGTCCCATCTATAATAGTAATAATAGCATTAACGCCCAGTTCAATCTACCTTTAGTCTTGGTAAAATCGAAATCACCGCAACTAACTCTGCATACGGATACTTCTGAAAGTGCTACCGATTGCTAACAAAGCGCATATGGTGGATTGAAGACCGCCTCCGGATAAATTCCTTGTATTAAGACTGATAATATGTGACATAACTTGGATAATTCGATGATTTAACGTGCAGGCCGCAACTTTGACATCAAATTGCATCATTGAGACACACGAGTAATTATCAGGGTCGGACCACCCCTTGCTTGATGGGGATGCCATGCATGCTAAACGCTAGGATAGGAGGAGCTTCCCACGATGTAATTTTCAGCGAGACACAGTGGCGAGGATTATATTTAATGCGCTAAGTACATTTTTTATAATGTTGCTCTAAAAATGCTGGCCCTTAGAGTAGATGATAAGCAAAAGTGACGGATAGTGGCAGCAAGCTCATCGGCAATTATGCCTAAGTAGAGTTTTTAAGACGAAGAAGAAGGCATATAACTTTGAAGGGAGGAAATTATGGTGGGAAGCTACGGGGTCGATCTCCGAAAACCAATGCGGAGCAACCGGGGTCGCTTAAGATTACACCCAAGATTTGTCGAACCATATATGTGACATAGGCCGAATTTGCAGGCATACAAGGTTTCGAGCGTACATTTGACGCACGCGGCACACGAAGAAGGTTCGATATTCCATCTTATTTTCGTGTAATTAAATCCCGGTATCTTACCCCGACTTACTTTATAGGTGTTGTTAAAATTGTGTAAAGACACGTAGCCGCATAACCTGTTGCGGGGACTTCTATATGTTACTAGAAGTAAAAGCGGCCTCAGCACATTGGATTGCTTCATGAACTTAGCATTATTTACGGATGAGGTACGACGTAACCTAGTTTCTGTAACGGGGTTACACGTCGACTAGTAGTCGACGATAGGTGTGGTGCACACAAGGGATGGGATCCCCTTTAAAATGATATTCGAACAAAGTATCAATTGTTGAAGACTGATGTCTGTCAACCATTCATTACGAGATCTTATGAGAGGTTTTATTTAGGACATCAGCGAGTGAGTTAATTACGTTGTTCTGAGGTGTTCTTTTAGGTTAAAAGAAGAAATAAAATTCAGTTTCCATTTTGACCAACATAAGACACGTGCCTCTTTGAGGCGTCTTTCGATCGTTTGAGGAGGTAGCAACGCCTTGTAAAGGCAGATACTCCTTGTGCACTCTGTGCGTTGATTCTTTGAATCGTTTGGTCCCCCTGGAACAGGAACCGTAAGATCTCTGAGCTTGTTGACTCCTTGAGTCGGGTTCTTTGAACCAAACCTTAACTTTATGAGCTGTTGATGCTTTGAGTCGGGTTAGTAGAACCAAAGTTGCTCGTTGAGCGTTAAAGTCTTCCTATGACTCAAGGAGCTGTGTAGCTCCGCTACACTTGGTAGCACTTGTAGTCAATCTACGCCTGAGTCGGTAACGACCAATCCTCTGTGAGGATGGAGCAATGCACACCCCTCTCTGAGGCCCACAAGGTTGCGCTTGAGAAGCTGACCGTGGCCGTACGCCCTGAGTATGTGGGGTTTCTAGCTGCACAAGGTTCCGATGTGCTCAATGCACGAGTCGAGACCTTCATGCAGTATGAAAAGGCCCTGTTAGGGCAGGTCCAAAACCAAGTACCGTCGGATATGCCAACACGCTACGTGGCAATGCCACCAGAAGAGGCTAAGCCTCGCCTCCTTCGGGTAGACGTTAAATATTACTCCGGGAAGGAGGGGGGAGAATCTTACCCTCTGGATCCGTGATATTGAGATGGCCATGAGATCCGTCCACACCTCACATGAGCACCAGCGAGTCTCGCTGGATATTTCCGATCTCAATAAGAGATCTAGAGAGCGGGCTATGACGTGTGGCACGTCTGTCGACTTGGATTTTTCCACATGGGATTCGATCAAATTAGATCTTTTGCGAGTTTATCGCCGCCTAAACAGGCTTATCACGTGCGCTGACGCTTCTTATCCACCCGTCAAAGTAAGAATGAGATAACGGACTATGTCCAAGAGATTGAGAACTCTGATGGATGCTATGCAGTGTGACCCTGTCTTTGAGACAGTGTGTGTGACTGTCTTCATGAAAGGTCTCCGCAATGACGTTGCCAGGACCGAGGTCTTTTGGGTCCATCCCTCTACTTTTGAATAGGCGGTGAGCATCTTTCAGAATGCTGAGAACAACTTCAAGTCGGCCAGACTTGGGTGGAATGGGTACAGCCCAAGCTTTGCGAGGGCAACCTCTGCGAGCACCTCGGCTTACTGTAAGCCAGAACCGATGGATCTCAGACATGCTGAAGATGGAGGTGAAGTGGAGCTTCAACTTGCAGAGCAACTACAGGAAATGAGACGCTGTTACATGTGCGGAAGCACTAAACACTTGCGTCCCACTTGTTCTTTGCGTCAGCAATGACCGACTTCTATAAGTCGAAACCCCAGCCCCAACCCGAACCTCGTATGGCACGGGGAATCGTCGACACCCAGTAGGTGCGGGCGCCCTACCGGGGTAGAACTGAGTTCTGTTACTTCTCTACGAGGTAGAGTAAAACAGGGCTTAGCCCCACCGAGCTCTGTGCGCGCTAGCATAGAGCGTGGACACAAGCCTGGCTTGTTAGTCGCTGAGGAGACATTGAAAGGCTTTGAGAAGCATTGGTCGATCATAATCGACCCCGGAGCATCATGCAATTATGCTTCAAGTCGTTCCCTTGAAATAAGTCAGCGATATGCTGAGGCGCTCAAAGCGCATGAAGGTGGTTCAATCGCCGTTCGTTTAGCGACTGGTAGCCGTGTCACGGTGCCTAAAGTTCCGTTGAACTTAGGTGTGAAGTTTTTGGACTTTGACAGCATTGAACGCTGTCTTGTCCTCGATTTGGATTCGAGATATGATCTCATCCTGGGTATGGCTTGGCTTGAACGCCATGAGCCACGGATTGATTGGAGGTAGAAGACCTTAGGAGCCACGCGCAATGTTCTTAGCGAAGCTTTGGAGAGTCATGAACCTACATTCGCTAGGCAACAAAAGAGCTATTGGCGCGAGCCATTGAGGGAAGGGTTTCAATGTGATTGGCACTGGTATGTCAGAGTTAATTAACTCCAATGTCAATGACATTAATATTGAGCGGAGCTCTTTCACCGTATGTGAAGAGAGTTATACTTCGTTAAGTGATACTCGTTGTGATACTGAGTCACTGCATGCTGCAGGTATGGGTGGCCTAAGGCCAAGACATCAAGAATGTAATTCCTCTGATATGAGTGGGGTGGCACGTGAAATTCCACCGAGTGAGGGCGGCCGAGATGGCACCTCACTGAATGTCGGTAATGACATTGTTGGCGAGAAGTCGAAGCATTCAAGGTTAGGCCCGGATGCAGTACGTGAAGTGGTACGTGTAAATGTACTGGGTGAAGTGTTCGAGTTACGTAACAATTTAACAGATGTCGTTCAAGACATGAGCTCTCGTGTAGAGCGTGCTACGATAAACAGCAACCACGGGGACCCTACCGTCCCGGCCTCTAGGAGGCGTAAGGTTTCGTTGAAGAAACAATCTCAGCGTAGGGTAGCAACTGTTTAGCGCCCAACGTTTAAGAAGTCACGAAGTGATGATAGTAATAATACACTATATACACTTGTCAATGGGTTGGCTGGCCATGTTGATGGCAATATTAGTCTTGAGACTCTTCCATCCTTGGATACTATTAGACCTAAACGAAATGTCTGACGGCTAATTTAGCCAAGCCTTGCAGGCAGGAGAATTATCCGAGTTAGTGGTCATTCGACGAATATTGCGTTGAACTCATCCTCGTTATTGGACGGGTCTGTCCTTGAGGACACAAAGTCGGCATTGGATGCCCGTAGTGGATCTTCGATCCTTAAGGATCCTCTTGATCCGTTCTATCCTTTGGTAAAGGAATTCAGGACGTGGTGTGTCACAACCCACCGTCCGTCTTACCTCCAGATAGAGGTGTACGTCATGAGATTGACTGGGTTCCTGGAATTAAATACTGCGTAACACGGCAGTGGCTTTCAATGAAAAAAACAGTGTGACGTCATTGACGACTTCTTTCGTGCAAAGCACGCGGCAGGAATGGTACGTGAGAGCAAATCTCCCCATTCCACACCGACTTTCTGTGTCAAAAAGCCCAATGGGGAGTGGCGCATTGTTCATGATTACAATAAGCTTATTGCGGCCACCTTCCCGGCTCAGACGCCAATACCTAGAAAGGATGTTTGTCAAACAATCTGGTGGGATGTACAACGCACAGTGCTCTCGACTTAGTCGATGGTTATGACCAGTTGATCGTGCGAGAGAGCGATTTTCCGCTTACAGCGGTCAGCACTCCGAGCGGAATGCTCTGGGAGTGGCTTGTTATGCCGAAAGGGTTATCATATGCCCCGGCTACATTCAATCGTCTTGTGATACAATTGTTCAGACCTCACCGAGGATGTTCACAGACGTACTTTGATGGCATCTTTTTCCATAGTCGTGCTATGAACGGTCGGTCGGATGCGGACAATCACATTGACCATTTACGAGCAGTGCTCGAGTGCATGCGCACAAATAAGTTGTACGCCAACGCGTCTAAGTGCATCTTTGGTGCAGAAGAGATTCCCTTTTTAGAATGATTTATTGGTAAGCGAGGACTAAGAGCGGATCCCGCTAAGGTAAAAGCAATAGTTTATTATCCGGTTCTAAATAACTGAAAGGAATTACGTAAGTGGCTTGGCCTTGTCAATTACTTGCACAATTTCAGTGCGAACTACGCAGATATGGCTCGGCCATTATCCAATCTTCTTAAAAAGGATGTAGAATGGGGCTGAATTAGCACCGAGCATGATGCTTTTTAAGCAGTAAAGGAGAGTCTCCTTCATGCGCCAATCTTGGCTTTGCCTGATCCTGATCGATCTTTCAGTGTCGTATGTGACGTATCTGACTTTGCCGTAGGGAGCGCTCTGTTACAGACAGATTTTGATGGAGGGGAACGCGTCATTGCGGTTGAGCCCCGACAATTAAATGCTGCAGAAAAGAACTATCCTGTTCATGACAAATAGCTACTTGCAATGAAGTATGCTCTTGTCAAATTCAGAAATCATATTCTTGGCTCTAAGCCGTTTGTGATCTACACAGATCATGCGTCACTACGCACTGCAAACCAGTCGCCTCACCTCTCTCAGAGAATGGATCGTTGGCTTTCCTTCTTTGCCGAGTACAACTTCGAGGTGAAGTATAAGCCGGGCAAGCAGAATGCTTCTGCTGATGCGTCGTCACGCAGGCCTGACTATGAGCTTGCTCATGTCACGACTCTGTCGTCGTCGGTCACTGACCTCATTCGTACGGCATATGCCAAGGATGAACATTGTGTAGATCTGCTACGTGCTCTAGGGAGCGGGGAGTTTAGAACTCATACATCGAATTGTCGGCACGATTACGTGCGAGGATGCGTCGATATTCCTGTGGTGGAAGGGCCATCACAATTCCTTGTGATTCCGACTCTCTACTGGCGCCCGGACGACCGACAAACGAAGGGGGTACCCCGATACCGTGTTCTGTATGTTCTTGTTCACCTTGTGTACCCGTTGGTGGGGAGGGTTGAGCTCTTCTTGGTGGACTTGAGCTGAAGCTGAACTTGACCGTCTTAGGGATAGGTGTTGATCGGGTGGAAATGCTTCACCCGGTCAAACGTAGGTACGAATCGCGTGGAAATTCTTCATTCGACCACTTGTAACTTGGGCGCTCTCCCAGAGTCGCCTTTGCCAGGGGTGATGCTTGATACGCGAGCCTTTTGACCACTTGAGACGTCTCGCTATCTTGAATCTGAACCGTAGGGTTCACTGCGTCCTATCGCACTTGATAGGGGGGTGATAATTGACTTTCCACCTGGCCAAAAATTCCAAGGGCGAAGTTCGCTAAGACGTGGGTGATTCTCTATTCAACGGGAGTCCAAAGATCCTACCCGGAAGAAGTCGACGCGTGTCTTTCGTTGCAAATTCAATTCTGTTTAATGTTAACCAACCAAGTCCAAAACCTATAACTATGCCCATCTGTTCGCTAGGTCTGCTGTTGTGCACCGCCTGTCTATGTCATTCATCTCTTACCTTACGTGGTCCACAGCAGATAAATCATACCGGATCGCAGAGTACCGGATCGTAGAGTACCGGATTGCAGAGTACCGGATCGCGGTATGTGATCCACACCAATTAGGTTATCCATGCCCATCATATGTCCACATCAATGACGTATCCACTCGATCGCGGGGTAGTAGATCGCGGTGTAGTGGATCGCGAGTCAGCGGGTCGCGGTGTGCCGGATCGCGGTATGTAATCCACCCTGGGTACGTAATCCTCTCGATCAGCAGGACACACTCCGGATAGATTGTGGTCGATCGTTCGTATCTCCGATCGAGCATCCAAAGCCGGATTACCTACACGTCCGAAACTTCTCATACTGCATTGTTTTGATGATCCACTCTCCCAGCTTGCTTCCATGTCCACCTACGTCCCATTTTCTCCATCGATCCAGTACTCTACTTGACTTTTACCCCTGCAATGATCAAGTTCTTGTACCTTGGTAATCCAAAACTTCGATCGCTGATCGCGATCGGTCAATCGTAGATCTTGAATATACTCCTTGACCGTTAGGTGGGTCACTCTACATAGTTTCCACAGTCGATACCTGTCACTCAGTCGTGTGACACCATCATCCGTGATAATGGGTCCATCTCCGTACGCGCTTCACCAATCAAGTTTATTTTCGCACTTAAGGCGGATCGCGCGATCCACACTTCCGTCATTCTTCCTTCGCGCTTCTCCACAACCGCCCCCCTGCACCGAAGATCGACATACAGTGTCGATGGACTGTGCAACCACAACTCCCATGGCTCTTACATCACCTGCACCTTCCACCTTGGAGGTTGATAGCCCGATACCGCCTTCTTCTCCGCAGCCGGATCCACCCGTTTCAAGGCTGATTGTATAGCCATCGTCTCGGGTGAGAGTTGCATCCCTGTTGGATCGCGATATTTTGACTGCGGGGGTCGCAGCGCTATACGATCAACTGGATATTCATGCCACAGTTGTTGCAGACTACCACTCGTTGGAGGAGTTGTGTCTGGACCAGAAACTGCAGATCGACCAACTGCAAACGGAGTTGCAATCGTACGTCAAGCTCGCCCCGCGCGTGGCGATCTATGTTTAGCAGCGTTATCTCGGCCTCTGGAATGATCGCCAAGACATGATCGAGAGGTTGCACGGGCTCCAGACGAAGCTGGCGCGGCTCTTGGGCAAGATCACGTAATCTGAGAACTCAAGACGGCTCTCTTAGAAGCCAAAAGGAAATTCAATAAGTCGAAGATTGGTGCATTAGTGAATCGTTCTTCGCCCAACAGCAAGTGGAAGCGTTGAATTCGAGCGTGGATGCTGCGAAATAGAAGCCGGGAAGGCGATCTCCAAGCTGCAACAGCCAAGGTATCCATGTACAATAAACTCTTGAATAGAGTTGATAAGAAACTTGACACGTCCAGACTGGCGTTGGAAGACATGTAGAAGACATATCAAGACCGCCTCTGTGAACAAGAGCTCGTAGAGGCGGAGCTGCAACGGCTGCGATAGGACCTCGCGGACCGAGACGCCCAGGTGAATCGTCTGCGCAGTCAAGCATCGAACTGGGAACAGCAGTGTCTCTCTGCCGTCCGCGATCGCGACACGATCCGGACTCACCTAAATCAATTGGACTTTGGGTCGCTCCGCCTTCCTTCGAATGTAACGTCCACGGCCTCCGCTACCGCACCAACCGGCAAGCGATCCAGGTCCACGAATCACGGTCTCCCGACCAAGCGACCCCACACTTCGAAGCTGAAGCGGGCCGTAACAGAATCAGTAGATACCCCTAAGGCCAAGTCAGCCGGTAAGTCTCCACGATCTACGGACCAGTGCGATCTGCCAAATCTTCCGGATCTGATAGAATATCACGCGTCTCTACGCGACCTTCCAGACCAACTCGCTCGGACGGGTCCACAGCTATGTCAGGATCAGCACGGACTCTAAATACTTCATGCACAGCGGGTAGAAAACGATCCGCCTCCCAAACAGGAAGTAAACGGGCCCAGAAGCTTCCAGCTAGCGTTCCACCGCTCTCCGATACCAAATCGTTCGGGTCTTCTATAGAAGATAATTTGACCGCCTTGTCTGGATCGCGTTCTTTGTTGCGGCGCCATGGATCGTAGAGCGATGTTCCACCTTCTGCCGGATCGGTGCCTGCATCAATTCCAGTGGATTCCGCCCGCCCTAAGTCTGGATTGCTTCCACTTTCGAGTAAACTGCATTACCTGCAAAGCACCGCGTCTTGAAGGTTAATATCTTTGGCGAAGCATCAAGTGACTCCGACGGATAGGTCAGCATGACCGGCAGTCCGCGGGATGCCGAGAATGCCGTGCTTCCGCCCGCGAAAAACGATCGTTTGGCTCCGACCCGGGTACCTCGCGCTGAACGGTTTCCCGGATACCGCGATCGGGTACCCTGGTCCCACCCCCACGTACATCCGTGGTCAGCCCGTCGTCTCAGGCTGACCTCAGTGACGGAGCTGGACGTGAATAACTTGTACAAGCACCTTGCACGGCCGGCAGGGTACATCTTCCCAGCACCCATCGCGCCTCGATCCAAAGCTGCTTCGCCTAAATCCGAGTGGATTCCACGGCTATTTACTTCGGCTCAAGTGTTAGCGTTGTACCGGCAAGAGCCTTGGAACCAATAACATAGCCAAGTCACTCCGGTCTCGTTTTACGCGACTGGTTGGTTCGCAGAGTTGGCATCCGCGTACCGAGACTTCAAGACCCGGCATCGACAGGCTCTGTGCGAAGCAACCCACGCCATTTTTTTGCCGGCCGAGCAATGCGAACGCGATCCGGAGCTGGCGCGGATTTACCAGCAGCGCAAACAACTGCGATCGCGATCCGGAACCCGATAGAAAACCGTATTGCGCTTTATCCTTCAGGAGATGATCGACGGACACTGAGATTTGGATCTTTTCCTGGATTCGTTTTCATGCTTCTCCCGTCATTGGTCGATAGGCGTCCATGTTACCCGGGTTTCAGAGATTCTCAGAAAAACATTCTCAAATTGATCTACGCGTTGGCGCGTTTGGATACAGCTGAACCCTGGCGCAACCAATTTCGACCCTGCATCGAGGATCATCCAGGGTCGTCTATCGCTCGCTTGTCGAGTGTATATTTTTCGAAGTAGTCCGTAGCGATTTGACAATCCGAATTAATCGGTCAATATATATCCATGTTTTTCTTTATTGTTGATCATCAATCGACTTCATCTCATTTGCCTTTTCTAATTACTCACCGCGATCGGATTTGATACCCTGGATCGCCACACACAACTGTTGCCTTTGTCACATCTGCAACCTTCTTGCAGGCAACTTTCAATACGACACGTCGCTTATTCGATCACCGCTGCTTCGTGTAATTGCATCACCTCGAAGCGATTCTTGCTGACTCGATCGCGATCGAACTCTTAAAGTAAGTCCCCACAGTTGAAGTCGACCTCATCTATGTTAGTCGGATCTACCTATCCCTTCCCTTGCACCAGATACTGGCGCTGCACTCTGTCAAAACTTGTCCGTCTGCCTGATCGCACATCTAATATATCCTTGACTTCAAATTCATCTTTCTTTATTGTACGTTCCCAGCTATCTTCCGGCAGCAGGGATTCGTCAAAATTTAAGCGATCCGCCTCTTCAACGTTTAACAATTTTTTGGCCGATCCGGGAAGGTCTTTACCCGCTTCAGCTTGTATATATGTAGCAACAGGAATAATCGATACGGTGTACTCGATATCTCTAACCGTACTGCGTGTCTCCCGCAAAGTTCTTTCACCCGGAATGACCCATGCCATATATGTGCCAGCTTTCGGGCGTATCCTTCTTTCACTAGATTAAAAAAAGGGCCATACTTGCGATCCAACTTCGATCTCATGCGATCCGTCCTCAGTATTGTGTCGGTCGGCCCGATCTTGGATTACGATCCGTAGACGATCGTTAACGGGTTCTCTCGCTCTCTGGTGATGACGTTGCATTTGGTAACGCCATCTTTTTAGATCTTGGTATAGTCGTTTAGCGCTTCCTATAGGCAAATTCGCTTCCAGCGTCGATCGTGGGTCCCAATCGTGGATCAGGTAAAACGGCGTATCTTCTCGTACGCGATCCTGTGCCGTATTGACGGCGAACGTCAATATCTATGCGAACTCGTCCCAATCCGTCTGATCTGTATCTGTATTATACATCGTCGACGCCCTCGTCAAAGTCTGCGCCATTCTTTCTGCTGTTCCATTCGCTTGGTTCAGTATGCCATAGTAGCACGCTGTTTCTGCCCCGCGATCCGGTTGAACACTCGGAAGAAATCGGACATAAATCCTGGCTCTCGATCATGGCGGATTGCTTCCCTCGCTCCAACTCTTCATAACACACACTCTTCGTAACTTTCAGCGATCGTTTGAGTAGTTCTGGAGGAACTCGCCTTGGCGATTACGTACCCTGAAAAAGGATCTACCCACAGCAATAACTCAGTATTTCCCTTGAAAGACCGCGGAAACTATAGAAAGTCATATGTAGCAGTTTTCTGAAACGGATAAGTGGCTTGGACATTTCCCGTAGATTCGCCGCGCAGGATAGGTTTATTATTTCCCGTCGTGCAATCAATACATTCTCCCACATAAGTCTAGACACTCCGATAGAGCCCTCTCCAATGGAACATGGACCGGATTCGTGGCTATGTTCTGGCGATACCTTAGTGCCCGCCCTCCAGACTTTTATGATGATGATGCAAAAAACCTTGCTTCAGTAGTGTGGTGAAGCCGATCTCACAAATTACTTTAGTGAGTGTCAATCTTCCACTTGCCCAGACTTGCCGACTCACGGAGGGGGTACTCCGATCCTTGCCTTGCTGTATAATCTTGTGCTTCCCTTGTGTACCCGTCGGTCGGGCTGGCTTGAGCTCTTCGTAATGGCCATGGGAGACGTCGATCTCGCTGAGAGGTTGGGTTGAGAGTTCGCTTCCGGTGCGGAAATCTTCACACCACGAACGGGGGTTCTGCGATCTTGATCTTGAGTCGCGGCGATATCTAGTTGAAGATGTCGCGATCTCGATATTGAATCGCACCGATCTCAATTTATCTTTGGGATCGGGGTCTTTGCTGTGCGGAAATATTTACTCAGCAAATAGTAGTCTTGCGTCGATCTTGCCTTGGGATCGGTCCGATCTGTTCTTGGGATCAGCCGATCTTGCTGGAAGCGCGCAATTTGGGCAGACCGGTCCTTGGTTTCGCCAAAATGAAACACGCCGATCTGCCCAGTAGATCGCTTCGATCTTGCTCGGTCTTGTCTTGAACGCCTTGTTCAGATCTTCTGACCACTTGAGCCGTCTCGCGATCTTGTGTCCAAAATCCTTTTCCTTGCGTTGTTATTTGCTGCTACCCTAGCAGTTGAGTTGAGTGTGAGTACTTGATCGATCCGGGCCAGATATCCCGAGATCGCTCTTCTCGATCTTGGCCAACAATCCAATATCGGTCTTCTGTGTTCCTGCAACACGCGTGTCTTGACTCGCCGGGGAAGTCAAATCAATCTTGCCCGGAGAAGAGGGAAGGAGAACGTGTGTCGTGAGCAGAAGAAGTAGAGTTCAAGTCTGTTTATTAATCAACCAAAATAATAGCGAACCTATGCTTACGCCTATTCCAAACTGTAGATCACTCTCCAAACCGATACCACCTTTAAGCTTGACCGCTCCCTTGAACACGTGTCGAAATTTCGTGACCTGTACTCCAAAGATAGCGCCAATACTCCCGATATCGTTCCTAGACACCAAAAAGGGACCAAATTCCAAATACGGTACCAAATACCCACTTTTGGTACCGAAAAGTCCAAAATAGTATCCAAAATGCAGAATGTATCTAAATCTATTTTGCGACGTCAATTCGACCGGCTTCCACTGGCTCTTTCGGTCTGAAATTTTGGGACATCACTCATGGACCTACATCAAGCATGTTTATCACGATTCAATAGCTCCATCACCGATATATCCATAGTCAACAGGGAACATGACCGATCTGATGTCCGACTCGAGATTGTTGAAGATCGACACCGTGCGATCCGGTCATATGTGTTCTTCCGTCCATTGAGCGTACTCCGATACCATCTTCAAGGGTTTATCTGCTCAATAGGACCATCCATAGTTCTCACAACGGTCACACGGACTCCCACAAACATCCACAATTCCAGATCGGGCCATAATTAACCTAAATCAGTACTCCCTCTGGGAGACCGGTAAAGAGTGTCACCGATCTGCAGGATGTTACACCTTCGTCACAGAGTCATGTCACATCACCTGGTTCCAGATTCTTGTACCAGATCACTCCATGGAAATCTTCTATTTGTCGTCTTGTCCCAGATCGCTCCGTCTCAGGCCGATCCATATCCTCAGTCTGGTAACAGTTGGACCAGATCGTCGATCCCCGTTGAGATGGTTTTCCACCTCCTTATTGGATCGCCAGGTCCCATGGCCTCATTTTTCACCAGTAAGAGAGACCTTAACTGGGTGGCCACCGATCCACGTCCCATCATTTAATTAGTGACTTTACCACAACCGCCCCCTGTACTTCAGTCCGTTTGGGCAGCAATTGGCTTCAGTCCAGTCACTAGTAAACTTCGTTTCAAGCACTCAAGTCCATCCTATGACCTCCCCGACGCGTCTCCCCACTTCGCCAGTACCCTCGGAGTGTTCTACCGCACTTTTGTCGCCGGATCGCGATCGGTCACCCAGATCGGCCGATCCATAGGAGCATATTCTCTAAGTGCCAGATCGGCCGGGATCCCCAGATCATCTCGGTCCGACCGGATCGTCACCCAACGCTACGGAATCATCGGACCGACGACCGACAAGGTTTATGTCACCAGGCCTAGCACCGCCGGCCAGATCTCCAGGCCATGAGGGGCATACTACCACGGTTCCAGATGATCCAGATCAACTCAAGTTTTCCAACTCTCCTGGCCCGGCCGGATCGCTATCCATCGTCATGGGATCGCCAGACCGCTCGCCTGAGCCGATCTCGCTTCCCGCATCTCCGGCGACCCTGGATGCGTTTAGATCCGACACCCTGGCCACTAGTGAGTCTTGTGGAGGGTCTGCTCCAACTGCGGGCGTCACCGGCCACGTTCCAAGAGTTTCTGCCGGCGACGTTCGCCTTACGTTGGCTACGATCTCTTATTTATGGGATCGAGAGGCTACCTTCTGCAGCCAAGCCGATACCATTCATGCGCTTCAGCAGTCATACCGAGATGCGGTCGCCAGAGGAAATCGCTTGCAAGACGAGATTAATTCTCTGTATAGATCGGCCGCCCCATCGTCTCGGTCGTCCAGCGTCAATATGATTTGGCACAAGGCCGCTACGTCAACGCAGTACATTCTTTGAGCGAATGAAAACGAGCTCTGCGGACGCATCGAGATCACTCGGCGCAGATTCTTCAGCCACGCGCTTCGTCACGTGCCAGCGATGAGGATCAAGGCAGCTTGGAACGACAGGTGAAAACTTTGAGGGCTCAATTCCATTCGCTCCAAGTCGAGCTCAATTCTCTTTGACAGCCACGTGACCAGCTGATTTCCGACAGGTCTTTCCTTCACATAGGCGTTTTGCTTTTATAGGAAGAATTGGATCGGTCTCAGGCGGAGATCTCAGAGGGCCTGGCTTCGATCAGCTATCTCATACAACAAGTGGATTTTTTGACTCCTCCGGAGGGTCGGTTGGCACTTTTGAAGATGGAGTGCGCCAACCTCCGTCGTCAGCTTGCGGAACACCTCGCGGTATACGACCAGTTACAGGTGGCAGAGCAGGATCGGAATCGGGCTATAGCAGAACACCAGACTCTTCTTCACACAATCAATAGTGCCATACTTGGGTCCCAATCGTCTGCGTTGTCCGCTCGGCCGACACCCAGGAGAGCCTCTCTGGCCGGATCGTCCCCTGCTTCCGCTACCTAGAATTAGAAGTCGCTTGCCGACGAATCCAGATCGAGATCGCCTATCCCGCCTGCCAAGCGTCGACGTGTCCATCTACAGTCACAGTCCAAGGGTTTTAGCCACCCGTTTGGGCTCCCGGCTATTGTCGTTGAACTCCTAAACACCTTCCAAGACTCTTCCCAGATCGGCCCCACCAGAGCCTTCATCCAATTCATCTTCTTCTCCGCCTTTGTCCGCGCCTCCTGGGACTGGATAGGGAAGTGGGGAGCTGACCGAGGCGGACTCTAGCTCGGATGATCTGACTCGGTCTGTGATGTGTCAATCTAGATTGGCCGCTCGTCGACGCCCGAGATCGGACGATTGATTCGCAACTCCAGACTCCTCGGCGGCCACTCCAACAAATTCCGCTCCGTCCGTGACAACTGTGCCAGGTTAAGAATTGCCACGTCTGCCTTCACCGAACGAGCTGGAGCCTCGTTATCTCTCTTATTCTACGGATCCGGTAGCGACTGCTCCCGTAATCGACCTTTAGGATGATGGTGATAATTCTGGAGATGCGGATGTGCCATTGCCGGAAGAAGCACCCAGCGAGATCGGCTATGTTAGCCCTACCCCCGAATCCACTGGGCCCCCGGCCAGATATTTGTCCGATAGCGACAACAGCATCACCTTTCCGTTGTGCCAAGTGGTTAACAGAATCCTCGCGACTGCTGAATTTGACGATCTGCCACCACTTCATCAACCACGGGATCGGTGAATCTCCAGTTATTTGGCACCTTCCCGCCGGGTAGCTTCTGAGATCGCTCCTTGGTCAGTCTCGCGGATCGCGATGGTTTGCATGAGGACGAGGTCGATAGAGGTGTTGTTCCACCACTACTTCAAGCCCAGATATTTTGTATTCCCCTAAAACTCTCACAGCCGGGCTCCTCCTACGGGGACTTCGGCGTCTGGGCTAATCTCGCGGCGACACATTGAGGGACTATACGCCCGATCTCCCTGGGACAACATCGTGATTCCCGTGAACCCGATCTTGTTTACCCTGACCGGGTGGTATCGGAACATGGGCACTCGTTATCTGGATCTTGTGTCCAGTCAACGCCAGGCGCTGTGGGAATCCAATCACGCTATCCCGATCTCTCCGGCTCAACGGCGATCTGATCGGTTCCTGCTAACGTTTTGGCGTCAGCGGAAGCAGCGGCGACCTCGTTTTAGAGCGCGCTGGATGAAAATCCTGAAGCCGATACTCCGCGGCAGGATCGAAGGTCATTGCGATCTGGATATTTTGCTCGCTCCTTTCTTCTTGCATTACTTACGCATGCATGAAGAACGAGTTTGAAATCCCCGATTGAGACGTAATACCGACCCAGCCGACCTACTAGAGGCTTTGGAAATAGCCGATCACGAGGAACCTTGGCACAACCGGTTCCTCAACGCCCCTGGGGACCATCCGGGATCGCAAATTCCATGTCACCAAAACAAGTTCAAGCCTGCTACATCGGCTTAGCTCAAGATCGTTTCTCGAGATCAATCATCTTTCTCCATAGTGTATGTCGTTCAATCGTTTTCTTTGGTAATTAATCCTTTTTAACTCCCACAATCACTAGTCTGCCTCGGTCCAAATCGTTCGGTAAGGTAATTCAATGGAATGTCTCCATCCTCACACACACACACCTTCTTCTTCCAGCATATACTACCTCCTAGCACATCTTGAAACCCCACCCACCAGCCTGTGCTACCGTCTAGCACACCTTGTTCCAATCATTAAAGCTCGTCCGACTGGCTTTCATGCGATTGCATCACTTCGAAATGGTTCCTTCTCACCCGATCCCGCTCGAGCTCTTGCAAGATCGCTACACAACTCAGATCGGCCTCATCCACCCAACTTTAATCGGGATATCCCTTCCACTTCACCAGAAATTATCGGTGTTCTCGCCCATAACAGGTTTTCCTACCAGATCGCACGTCCAATATTTCTTTTACTTCGTATTCTCCCTCTTCAAGATCGCTTTCCCAACTGTCTTCTGGTAGCAGAGCTTCATCAAAATCTAAGCGATCTGCTTCATCTATTGTCAGCTGGTCTTTTGGCCGTTCAGGGGACGTCTTTACTCTCTTTAGTTTCGATATGTGCACAATCAGAAATAGTCGATATGGGGTTCCGGCGATCTCCAACTTTAGCGCGTCACCTCCGCATATATCCGCAAATCGGAATGGACCATGCCATATATGTGTTACTTTCTTCGCGTATCCTTCCTTGACCCGATCTAAGTATAGTCAAACTTGCGTTCCCACTTCAATATCGTGTTGCTCCACATCTTCATTATGTCGATCTGCCCTCTCTTGGATCGCAGCTCGTAGTTGATCGTTCACTGCGGATCGAGCTCGCTGATACTGTCTTTAAATATTATATCTCAACCGCTTCGGATCGCGATCTCTTGTTCTCGTGTTTCCCACTGATAACGTAGCTTCCAGCGTCGATCGCGGATCCCAACCATGAATCAGATAGAATGGGGTATACCCCCGGATCTGATCTTGTGCAGTGTTAATTGCAAATGTGAGTCGCTCAGCATACTCCTCCCAGTCTCGTTGATCAACATCGGCCACGTACATCTTGAGCGAATGCGTCAAGGTTTGCACCATTCTTTCGGCTGTTCCATTTGCTTGTGGCCTGTAGGCCATAGTAGCACGCTGTTTCTGTCCTACGATCCGACTGAAGGCTCGAAAAAACTTGGACAAAAATTCCGGTTCTCGATCGTGTCTGATAGCCTCGCTAGATCCGAAACGTCGGAACACACATTCTTCGTTATTCTCCGCTATTGTTTGTGCCGTCCGTGATGAGCTAGCCTTTGCAATTACATATTACGAGAAGAGGTCCACCCAAACGAGCAGCTCTTTAATCCCCTTGATGGACTTAGGCTACGACGGTATATGATCCATTGCGATGATCTGGAATGGAAAAGTTGCTTGTAAGATGCCCGAAGTTCTCCCATGAATCATCGGACATCCTTTTCCGATTTCGCATTTGGTAGATTCGCCCACATGTCGTTACACACTCCGATACAGTCCTCTCCAATGGAATCGCGATCTGATCCTCTGAACAGTTCTGCCGATACCCTGATGGCCTCCTTCCAGACTCGAATGATAGTGATCCAAAAATCCTGTTGCAAAGTCTCAGTGATCACCAACCGTATCATACCCTCGCGATCTTCTGACTCTCTTTTCGCCATAGGGCAGAAAACTAGCAGATCGTTCTCATCGATCTCGTACTCCGGTGCCAGTTTTGCGCACATCTTTACTTCTCCCGCGTCCAAGTTTAATACATCACCACTTACATACTTCTTGAGATTGACAATCCAACGCTTTCATCTTGAGCTTGGACAATTCTTTAAATCCTAATTTTCTGTACTATCTCCTCCTGTATCACTTCAGGTTCATGACGTATCCTCCCGGCTGATCCCGTGATTGCAGTTATCCGAGCCAGCTGACCATCTTGCTTGGGCTTCAAAAATTCATCGAGACGGTTCAGAATCACCAGATCTTGTCGATCTTCTTCGGCTACAACAGCTCTTCCTGTTTCGTTCTGCAGTGCTGTGCTGGCTAGTCGATCTGCACTTTGGTTTCATTCTCGCTTCATATGCACAAACTCGTGACTAGGCCAAGATCGCAATTTCTCTAACACTTTATGCCTGAGAAGTTGAAGGCTCGGTGCCTTGCAGTCGATCTCACCACGCATCTGTCGAATCACCAAGTTGAAGTCTCCGCACAGAATTACTCTCCCCCTGTCCAGATCGGCCAGTAAATCGAAGCATAGTAGCAAGCCACCATACTCAGCTTCATTCACGGTAACGTCGAGAGCGTATATGGATTCTGCCGCCAAGATCTTCTACTCGGGTAAGCTCCATATCACAGCACTGTGCGACCCTCCTTTCTTTTTTATGCTCGCCGATCCATCGAAACTGGCCACCAGCAACTCCTCATCTGCTTCCACATTTGGAGGAGGCGTCGATATTTTGAGTCAGCAGTCCTTTCGGGGGGAATCCGCAATCAGTATCTCTTCCACCTCTTCTCTCGAGTTGATACTTGCTGCTAGCATGTCCAAAATCTCTTCTTCTCCTTTTTCGCACCTCTTCACCTCCATAGTCCTGTTCGACAGCAAATCAGCCCACCGTCCTAAAATCTCACGTTGAGCCCTTGAGATTGCGTTAACTACGCTAACGTAGAATGTCGGGTCAGCACAGTGATCTCCAGCGAGGCAAGCGTATTTTAGCATACATCCAAAAGAAGAAGTAATGCCTGCACTTCCTTTTTACCGTTCCGTGTTTAAGCTCATTGGGCATGAAAGTGCGGCTAGTAAATGTCACCGAATGGAACTCGCCATCGTACTCCTGTATCAGGGCCGCTGAAACATCCCACTTGCTAGCGTAGACTACGATCACGGGAGGGCGATCTGGGTCGAAATGTTTGAGCATAAGAGCATTAGCCGCATTAGCTTTTAGCATAGTGAAAGCAGCCTTAATTTCTGCCCATCGACCCTCGTTCGACCGTTCGTCTCTTGCTGCGAGCCGAGATCGGCCGATCTCGAAAAAACCCGATTCTCTTAAATCATACAACACCGCGACGTACACCGCAAAATCCTCAATGAAGCGGCGGTAGTAGGTCAGGCTCCCGAGAAAAGATTGCATAGCTCGCAGCGTGCTACGGGACGGGATGTTAACCAACGACTCCAAGTTCTTGGGCTGAGCCTCCAGGCCATCCATCGACACTCGATGTCCAAAATAATCGACCTTACGGCACCGTTAAAAACTATTTGTGAGACTGATAGACAGATTCCACTTATCACATGTTTCCAGCAATCGCTCTACTTTTGCGTACAGAGATCCCCATGACGTGGATGGTATGAGGATGTCGTCAAGGTAAGATCGGCGTCGCAGTATGGAGGGTAGTCGATCTGTCTGAGGTTCGCCGTCCTTGAACACGTCTATCGGACCATCCGAGGTTGATCTCTGGCCGATCTTGAGAATTTCATACAGCGCATTGTCAACCAGAAGCAGGTAGATCTGGGGCGCGTTTTAAAGCCCAAAAGGCATTCGTAGCCACACGAACAGGCCAAACGGCGTGACAAACGCTGAGATCAGTTTTGCTCCTTCTGTCATTTCCACGACCCAAATCCACTAGCGATGTCTATCGAACAGTACCACAGAGCTTTATCTAGGTCTTCCAGCAGATCGCTGTTCAACGGCATGGGATAAACCATCAGGTGCGTCAGATGGTTCACTTTTCGATAATCAATACAGAGACGAATATCCACTCCGTTCTTCTTGTATGATCACCAATATCGGTGACGCCCAAGGTGACGTGGATGGCAGAACGATCTTGGCCGCCAACAGTCCTTTAATGAGTTCTGACAGCTTCTCCCGATATTTGGGTGCGACCGGGCGGACTCTTTGCGCAATTGGTGCGGATCCCCCGACATCGATATCACAAATCGCTCCTCGTGCCGCTGGTGGTAGAGAGTTTCCCTTCCCCATAAGAAGGTGACGGCTCTTACATATCAGCGATCTGAGTCTTTGTTGATCTGCGGTGAGAGGCACATTGGGATCGCCGATCCGAATGTCGTCAATTGTAACTTCCTTCATAGCAGTAGGCATCTCTGGTAACACCGCCAGATGTTGCTCGATGTCTTCGGCAAACAAATATCCACTGTCGTGATAGTAGACTGGTGCTTCTGCGGAGTCAGCTTCGTCGATCTTGAACGACTCGTCCTCTTCAGATCTTTGCGTCTCTTCGGACCGATCCGATCCTGATCTGTTATCTACAAGAATTACGTCCAACGAAAACAGTCGGTTATCCTTTTCTCCTTGTTCGGTCCCGTGATTACTTTTCATCGCGATCTCGGTTTCGATCCCAGGATCGTTATCCATCGACGGTAGATTTGTTCCATCGGGTGTATTCGATCTTGCTCCGTTGACCGTTCCTTCCTTTGCAGCCGCAGTATCCGCCTTTTGCAATTTGTCTTTGCCGACTTGCTGCGTTACAATGGAGACTATTGGAGGTGGATCCTTAAACACATCGGACGGACTTTTCATGATGCATCTGGGCGTGGCGTACGTAGGGCGATCTACCAATGGTCCGATCTGTTCTTTTAGGAGTTCATTCACTCGATTAGTCGTAGCCTCATACGCCAGCGTCTGCCACTCTTTGTACTTCCCCGATCCGACCGTCACGAAGCCTTGACTCCTCGGTATAATGTCTCCTTCCACCCACACGCCCAGTACAGTATGAGTAGGTAGAATGATCTCGTGATCGCCAATATTGGTCATCTGCAGATACTTCCTCCTACCAAACCACGAGATCACCGTGGGTACCCAGTCAGGTCCTCTGGCGATCCGCAACTTCATCTTGGCCCCACCGATCCCAATCTCCACTTCTCTTGACTCCCCGACCGGGATCACCACGTGTTGGTCATTTGCCGTTACATGCTGTACCTTCTATCCGTACGCGGGACGACGTCCTGCGAGGTGAATACGGACTTCCTCGGGAAGACATAGCGCTCCGTCGGATAGGTCGAGTCGTACTCCGGCGGGTATTATTAATCCCATTCCCAAAATCGCATCTTGTCCCGCTTGATCGCCTACCCATACATTGAAATAATATACCAGCAATCCCGCGAGGGTTAGTTTGATCTTGGTACGTCCTATCATCATGTACGGAGTTTCTCCGATCCCGATACATTCTTGTCGTTGACTTTCGTCAATCTGACAACCGACCTTACGAAAATCGGTGGTGTCAATGATCGACACTTCAGCACCAGAATCAAATAGCAGAGTGGCTTTTACGTTGTTGATCTTGACAACAACTTTCGCCTGTTTGAACCACTTTCCTGGCGAGTAATGTTTCTAGTATCCGCGAGATTTACCGTAAGCGAGCCCGATCTCCATAATTGGTTTAGATCGCGAGTATTCATCGATCCTCTTTAGATGGTACACGGAAGCGACACGTTTTGACTTCGAACGATATATAAATGTTTTCATATCTGTTTACTACCTACGCTCGCGATATGGATTCTTTTTTTCACTTATGCATTATGCAAATCCCAGAACGCTCGGCTCGTACCAGATTCAATCCTGGAGAGCGTCCTAGTTTAACATCTTCTCGGCCTTCTCTGGCAGCATCCCCGCATGCTTGTTTGAGACGTAACACTGGCAGGTCATGTTGTAGAACTCCTCCATGGGACACTTCCACGGGTCATGCATCTCACCGCAGGCACGACACACGAAAAAACAATTGTCAAAGGAGTGTCCTTTACGCCCACATATCTGACAAGTAAGCCGCTTCCAGCGACCGAGATCTCCATGCTTCGTCAATACGCAATGAGTGCACGGCTTCAATGGCATATTGCGATCTTGATAATCTCGACGAGTGTTCGGGTCGACCGATCTCGCGTTTGCTGTCCCGTCACTGGGGAATGAACGCCGATCCGTAGTAGTAGCCACATGATTCGATCTCAATCGATCTCTCGAATCCAATTCGTATTTGTCCGATCCTGACTCGCTGCTGACGTCTGTATTACGGGTCATCCTCACCGCTCGTGCAGGCTTAGACAGCGCTGGACCCGGATTTCCCTTCTGCCTGAACTTGGACGATCCCATCATCACTTTTATTGACGCGATCTCCCTTGTTGATATCCTTCCAGTGTTTTTTGCATGGCATCTGCGTCTTCTAAATTCAGCAGTAGCAATTGATTGGACAGATCGGGGTCACCCAAGGTGTCAATGAAATGGTTGACATGTTTTTTGCGCGCAGCTGGCAATACAGTCATCACCGGTATCTTCGCCTGCATTTCCATCACATTAAGCCGATACAGGTACTGAAAAGGATCTTTTTCCGATCGTTTCTTTGCGTGGTAATACTGCCGGCTCGCGGACATCCCGTGTCCCGCACATTCCACAAGAAAACTGTTCATCAATTATTTCCAATTGAATCTCGTCGATCTACTCAGCTGTCGGTACCAGTAGCGGGCTGGTCCCACCATTAGATCACCGAAAACCAGACATCTCTTTTCGTCCAGTGCTTGGTCCCGGATGAACGCTGACTTCACTTTGCCTATCCAGGTTCTTGCTTTGTCTTCTTCCCGATCCTTCCATGGGAATTCTTTCAGCTCATAAATCGCTGAGATTTTGATCCTCTGCGTGATGCTTCCCCCTCCGGTAGTCGCACCGGTCGTGGCTACGTGAGTGCGCCGTGGTCCGGGCATCCATAAATCATCCGGGTCGTATTCCGCCCCATGATGGATCTGTTAGTAAGTGTCCGACTCCACCGATTCCATGTCCACATCCGGCATGCATTAGCTTTCGCGCGAGGGTTGGAGAAAGGAAGGGCGATCTGGGTGGCGGTTTGGCTGTCGATTTATTCGCTGAGCTGTACGTTGATCCGCCTCGTACATCTTCATGGCTGCATTGAAGTGCCGGCTTAGATCGCCCTCTTCTTGATCATACAGCCCAGTACGGGTACCGGCCGATCTCATTGGCATGTCGCTAGAGGTTTATCCTTAAAAGGCGTCGGTCTTGGCTTGGACGATCTTGTCCTTTAAAACCTTCCACCAGATGGTCCCAGAGACATCCGACGAATGCTGATGGATCCATCTGACTAGCTCTTGGAGTCATCCGAGGCTTAGCGGGGCGATCCCGCGGGGTGTTCCTGGAGCGAGTCTGAGGGTGTCTCGGTATTGTCTTCAGGAGTATTGGCTTTCCCCACCAGCATTATCATAATCTCCACAAACTCATTCGCCGCGTTCTTCAACTGTTTGAAGCTGCAACTCAGCAGTTGATCTCCATCAAAAGAGTTAGGAGAGACACCCATGTCGTCCAACATCTCCAAAATCAAATCGATCTCGTTTACTTTGTTGTTCTTAAGAGTTGGGACCGAGATCGGCCTATCCAGAGAATCAATCAACTTGGGACTTAATTTCTTGAACACTGGATCCGTCTTGAGCAGATTCTTCAAATGGCCATAATAGTACTGCTATTTCACACACCTTCGCGTCTCACCCGTCGCCTCTTTCTCCCTGGACGCGATCTTCATTGGGTTGTATTCCGTATTTGGCATCGCGATCTTATCTGGTATTTCATCGTATTCCTCTTTGACTCCGATCTTCGATTGCACGATTCGGCCGATCTGGCGATCTTTGACGTCCGATCCGATCGATCTCGTCGTGGATCGTTCCGATATGGTCGATCTCGTGAGAGTGTTCCTCGGCTTGAGGTCGGGAAATTCCTCGACGAGAAAGTAGGGTTTGGCTTTTGCTTCTGGATTTTTATTTAGCAGATCGCTCATTGCAGACGGATCTGCAGTGGCCCCCAAAAAGACCCTAGGAAGGAATTGAGGTTTATCTTCCAGATCGATCTCTCGATCTTTCTCTCTCATTTTCATGTCATCAAAGCCCCTCCAAAACCTCTGATGATATGAAGATCTTGTGCTTCTGCGTGTCTGCGTCGATCCCTCTGTCGCTGACAACTCAATCCCTTATTCTTGCTTGATATTGACATCTTCGCCAGTGGACTCACGGTGAAATCCAGAGGCCTCAGAAGATCCGGGACGCGCGCCATTGTGGTGAAGTCGATCTCACAAATTACTTTAGTGAGTGTCAATCTTCCACTTGCCCAGACTTGCCGACTCACGGAGGGGGTACTCCGATCCTTGCCTTGCTGTATAATCTTGTGCTTACCTTGTGTACCCGTCGGTCGGGCTGGCTTGAGCTCTTCGTAATGGCCATGGGAGACGTCGATCTCGCTGAGAGGTCGGGTTGAGAGTTCGCTTCCGGTGCGGAAATCTTCACACCACGAACGGGGGTTCTGCGATCTTGATCTTGAGTCGCGGCGATATCTAGTTGAAGATGTCGCGATCTCGATATTGAATCGCACCGATCTCAATTTATCTTTGGGATCGGGGTCTTTGCTGTGCGGAAATATTTACTCAGCAAATAGTAGTCTTGCGTCGATCTTGCCTTGGGATCGGTCCGATCTGTTCTTGGGATCAGCCGATCTTGCTGGAAGCGCGCAATTTGGGCAGACCGGTCCTTGGTTTCGCCAAAATGAAACACGCCGATCTGCCCAGTAGATCGCTTCGATCTTGCTCGGTCTTGTCTTGAACGCCTTGTTCAGATCTTCTGACCACTTGAGCCGTCTCGCGATCTTGTGTCCAAAATCCTTTTCCTTGCGTTGTTATTTGCTGCTACCCTAGCAGTTGAGTTGAGTGTGAGTACTTGATCGATCCGGGCCAGATATCCCGAGATCGCTCTTCTCGATCTTGGCCAACAATCCAATATCGGTCTTCTGTGTTCCTACAACACGCGTGTCTTGACTCGCCGGGGAAGTCAAATCAATCTTGCCCGGAGAAGAGGGAAGGAGAACGTGTGTCGTGAGCAGAAGAAGTAGAGTTCAAGTCTGTTTATTAATCAACCAAAATAATAGCGAACCTATGCTTACGCCTATTCCAAACTGTAGGTCACTCTCCAAACCGATACCACCTTTAAGCTTGACCGCTCCCTTGAACACGTGTCGAAATTTCGTGACCTGTACTCCAAAGATAGCGCCAATACTCCCGATATCGTTCCTAGACACCAAAAAGGGACCAAATTCCAAATACGGTACCAAATACCCACTTTTGGTACCGAAAAGTCCAAAATAGTATCCAAAATGCAGAATGTATCTAAATCTATTTTGCGACGTCAATTCGACCGGCTTCCACTGGCTCTTTCGGTCTGAAATTTTGGGACATCACTCATGGACCTACATCAAGCATGTTTATCACGATTCAATAGCTCCATCACCGATATATCCATAGTCAACAGGGAACATGACCGATCTGATGTCCGACTCGAGATTGTTGAAGATCGACACCGTGCGATCCGGTCATATGTGTTCTTCCGTCCATTGAGCGTACTCCGATACCATCTTCAAGGGTTTATCTGCTCAATAGGACCATCCATAGTTCTCACAACGGTCACACGGACTCCCACAAACATCCACAATTCCAGATCGGGCCATAATTAACCTAAATCAGTACTCCCTCTGGGAGACCGGTAAAGAGTGTCACCGATCTGCAGGATGTTACACCTTCGTCACAGAGTCATGTCACATCACCTGGTTCCAGATTCTTGTACCAGATCACTCCATGGAAATCTTCTATTTGTCGTCTTGTCCCGGATCGCTCCGTCTCAGGCCGATCCATATCCTCAGTCTGGTAACAGTTGGACCAGATCGTCGATCCCCGTTGAGATGGTTTTCCACCTCCTTATTGGATCGCCAGGTCCCATGGCCTCATTTTTCACCAGTAAGAGAGACCTTTACTGGGTGGCCACCGATCCACGTCCCATCATTTAATTAGTGACTTTACCACAGTAGTATCGGTACCACTAAACGAATCAATTCCACGCGGCTATCTGGATCTTCCGTCGATCGCGGGAAGAAAAGCAACAGTCCGCTTTCGTCAACGTTTTAAATGAATGCGATCCGAGCACATAACTTTGCTTCTTCAATACTCAACTTTGTTATGTCTCCGATCAGAAATTCCATCAGGTTGGCGATTTAACTTTCGTCTTCCTGCGCTTGCTTCATTCTCTCGATTATGAACCTCTGAACGACTTCCTCTTGCATCACTTCAGGTATTCTCAGTCTTCCTACGGATGATCTAGTAACGGCATATATTTTTACGACCCGATCGACACTTGTGGGTGTCAATACTTCGTCCAACCGATTCAATGTATGTAAATTCTGACGATCCTGATCAGATGAAGTCATCGTGCCTTTCTTTTTGTGTAAAGCGTTGCTTGCCAGTCGATCAGCACTCTGATTCCAGTCCCTCTTCATGTGTTAAAATTCGTGGATCGTCCACGATTTAAGTTTCTCCATAGCTTTGTGACGTAGCAACTCTAATTTGGGCGCCTTGCAGTCAATTTCTCCCCGCATCTGCCAAATCACTAAATTAGAATCGCCACAAATGATAATGCTCCTCAGCGCCTGATCGACCAGGAGATCGAACCTAGTAGCAGGCCGCGATATTCGGCTTCGTTTACTGTCATATCTGTTGCGCATTCGGCTGCGAAATTTACGATTTCCATTCTACGATTTTCCACACTATTGCGCTCTACGCCCCATCTTTTCGTTTGGTTCGGGCCAAATCATCGAAACTGACCACTAAAAGACTTTCACCTTCCTCCACCGTTGGTGGTGGCATTCTTATGGTATATTTCGGCTGCTTCGTCGGGGCGATCGCAATCAACATCTCATCAACCTCTTTGCGCGGGCCAATGCTGGCGGCAAGCGTACCAAGTAATTCATCTTCTCCCTTTTCACACTTCTTGATCTACAGCGTCCAATTTGATAGCAACGCCGCCCATCTCCCCGGCTCCCATGGAGGCCTTAAGATTGTACCATCCAGTCCAACGTTGAATGACGTGTGAGTAGCTTGATCTCTCGTGAAACCAACATAGAAGCCGATGTACAGGATGCGTATCAGAGCTTAAACTTCTTTCTCCACCATTTCATAGTTAAGCTTGTTAGGTTTTAGCATTCTGCTGGTGATCGTTACAGGCCAGTATACATTATTGTGTTCTTGTAGCAAAGCTGCAGATACTGTCCATTTGATAGCATAGACCACGATCACTGGAGAGCGATCCGGTTTATAATGTTTAAGATTTGGAGTTTTAGCGATCTTATCCTTCAACATCGTGAACGAGATAATTGCTTTCTTCCATCGACTTCTGTCGGTTGAGGTCAAATAGCCCCCTGTAACAACGTTTAGGGCTGCATCGCCATCACTACAGCACTTACTGTCGTCAACTTGCTTTCCATTCAGTGTAGTCGGTTCCGTCTCATCCATGCGTCAGATCTCGTGGAAGTCGGCTTCACGTAATTCATATAGCACTGATGCATATATCGCAAAGTCTTCAACGAATCGGCTATAGTAATTCAAACTCCCTAAAAACGACTGCATCGACCGCAGCGTTCGAGGAAACGGAAGGTTGACCAGCGATCAGAGATCCTTTGGGTGGACTTCCAGCCCAGCGAGTGATACTTGATGACCAAGATAATTCACCTTGCGTCGTCCCCAAAAACTTTGACTAGGCTGATCGACAAATTTCACTTGTCGCATGCACGTAGCAATCTATCCACTCTTTCGTACAATTCGGCCCTCGGTGTAGCTGGAATCATTATGTCATCGATGTACGATCTTCGACCTAGCACATATGGTGTCTGATTGGTGTCCGGCTCTCCTTCTGTGAACACGTCGATCCGTTTGGACGAATCCGTAGAGGAGGTGTCCGGATCAGCACCGATTTTCATATATCCATACAATGCATTGTCGATCAGGTGTTGGGAAATACGTGGAGCGTTCTTTGATTCAAGCGGCATCCGTAGCCATTCAAAGAAGCCTGACGGCGTGATGAATGTTATAATTCTTCTTAATCGTTCCGTCACCTCCACCACCCAAAATCCGCTTGCCATGTCCAGTGAGCAGTACCACATCGCTTTGTCCATGTCGTGTAAAAGTTCATTGATTAATGGCATTGGGTACACCATCAGCCTTGTCAACTGATTTACCCGTCGATAGTCGATGCACATTCGAATGTTCTCGCCATTATTGTGGATGATAACGAAGATCGGCGAGGCCCAAGGTGATGTGGAGGGTCGAATAATTTTGGCCGATAGCAGTGCTTAAATCAAATATGCTAGATTTTCGCGAAAGTTGGGTGCTACTGACCGTACTCTTTGCGCGATCGGGATCGCTCCTCTCACGTCAATATCGCATATCGCCCCTCGTGCAGCTGGACGGGATGCGTTTTTTTTACCAATAATAAGGTGCTTGTTTCTCCAGATCCGTTGTCGTAATTGTTCTTGGTCATCAGTCAGCGGTACATCTGGATCTCCTACCTGAATATCTTCGTTCACAACTTCGGCAGTGGGCATACCAATGTCGGACAGTATCGCCATGTGCTTTTCCACATCCTCAGCGTACAACTCCCCACTTTCATTACGATAGGTAGCGACGTTTTATTCTCCTGCGATCCGGTCATTATCCGTACCAAGCTCTTCGTCGATTGTCACACCTGATGAATATCCGGCCTCTTTGTTTGACTGACCCCCTGCTTCATCATTCGTTGTGCGTTCGTGAATCGTGTGAACCACGGGCATGACACTTGTAGGTCGGTGATCCACTTGTCGATCGTCGATTGCGTCATGCGATCCGTCATGCGATCGATCGGAATCCCTGTCCATATTCGTTGCAACATCTTCCATTGGCCCCCGGGTGCTCGAACGCTTCCGCCCTTCCCCTTAATCGTGTTAACGACAAGTGGTAGTGGTTCGACACGGGAAACAACTTCCTCTCAGTGGGTCGGGCTGTCTTTTAAAACATTATTCCCGGTAGGCCGACCTAAACTTTGCTTTGGCGTAGAGTTAGTCGGGTGATCCACAAGCGGTCCAGCGTATGCGGGCGGTACTTTTTACTCTCTATCAGTAGTAGCTTCAAAGGGTAGCGTCTGCCACTCGTTGTACCGTCGCGATCCAACTGAGACGTAGCCTGGGCATCGAGGCACCATGTAGGCAGCCATAATCCAGCCTAAGGTCGGTCCGCAATCTAGAGTAACTACCTTATCACTGAGATTTATCAGCTGCCAGAACTTGATCCGAACTATCCCGGTGGTCACGGTGGGTACCAATGTTGGATCGCGCCTCACCCAGAGCTTGGCGTTGAACTGGGTATATCCGATATATATAAATGTCGATCTACTGACCAGTTGGACTACATGCTGTTCCGGGATCACTATCGACTGCATGGACGATCCGTACAGAGTTTGGCGTCCTGCTAGATGAATCCTCACTTCATTCGGCAATACCGGCGTCCCATCAGCTAAATACAGACGTATATATGCAGGCACCATGACATACATACCCAGGATCACTTCTTGACCGACTTGATCATCCACCCAAACATTAAAATTGTACACCAGCGATCCAGTTAGGATGATTTTGATCATGGTACGTCCTTCGGTCATGTATGTGTTTTCACCTATCCCAACAAACCCCTTATTTATTCTCGTCAATCACACATCTTACCTTACGAGCAAAGGTGGTGTCCACGATCGAGATCTCAGCTCCTGAGTCAAGTAGCAATGTGGCCTTTTCGTTGTTAATCTTCACAATCACTTTAGCTTGCTTAAACCATTTTCCTGGCGTGTGGTATTTCCAATAACCCCTTGACTCGCCTGGCGCTAAGACAAGCCCCATCTTGGTGGGCGATCGGACGTACTCATCACGTCTTCTAACACTCGAAATGGAATGCAGACCGTTTGAAAAATCACATGTATTATGTAGATCATCCAGTTTGACATCGCTACCGTCGACCAAATTAGTCTCCACAAATGAATATAAGCAGATTCTAAAACACTCGGCTCGTACCAGATTCCAACCTGGCGAGCGTCCTAATTTAGCATCTTTTCAACTTGTTTTAGCAACATCCCTGCATGCTTGGTAGGCACAAACCACTGACGGATCATGTTGTAAAACTGATTATTCGGCACTTTCCTTCCCCGTGGACGTCCTTGCATACGGAATATACGTAGTAGCACCTGTCCTCAGGACGACCCTTACGTTCACACTTCTGACGCGTAAGTCTCTTCCAACATCCGCGATCGAGTTGTCTCTTCGACCCACAGTGCGTACACACTATTTAAGAACTAACAAGATCTTAGTGTCTCTCTTAATCGACTTAAGCACTTCGAACGAGTGGGTCTCCCGGGTTTGAGCGCGATCCGCACCGGTCGCCATGGACACATTGTGTCGATCCGGCTTCTGAGCACGATCCGTAGCCGTGGACATATACCCGTTGCTTCGAACCGAGTCGGAGTCTGATCCACAGGAGTCTATGTCTGATCCACTGCTCTCGCTTTTCACTTGAATCGCTCTCACAGCTCGCGCTGGTTTTGATGGCACTTGGGCCGCCTGTGGAGCAACACGCTGTCACAATCTACTCGACCCCACAGAGACATGAGCCTCTCGACATTTCATGCTCTCACATTCTTGCGGCGTTGCTTCCAGATCGTATGCATCTCCAAGGAGTAACATCGTTGGCATTCTAGCCAGATCGCGATCGTCCAGGGTAGCAATGTAATGATCACATGTTCCTTGCGAGTGGTGGGCGATCCATCTCGTATTGGGATCTTCGACCGGATCGCGGCCACATTCAGACGGTACAAGTACTTTAATGGAGTTTCGTCCGATCGCTTACGCGCATGGTAGCAGATTATTCTAACTGTAACACTTTTCTTACCTCCGTATTTGGCCATTAAGCCTTCCAGAAGTGCCTTCCACGAAGTCCTCGTTGAGAGAATGAGCTGGTTAAACCAATCACGCGCCGGTCCTGTAAGAAGATCGCTGATTACTACTCACTTCTCCAGTTCTGGCGCTTAATCGCGTAGTAACGCCGAATTCACCTTACTGATCCAGTTCCTGGCCCGTTCTTCATTCTTCTCTCGGCCGGACAATTCTTTCAGTTTGGCCATGGCAGACATTCAAATCCTTTGGTTAGAAGATACGCCACTCCCTGCCGCTTTTGTCGTCGCCACCTGCGCTAATCTCTTGCCTCCTTGCTCCCGATGCTCATGACCATAGTCATGCGATACATTAGAACGCAATCCGACTGACTTCATGTCAATGCCCGGCATGTGGATCTCCGGTTCGGGATGGCGGTTAACCGATTGTCCAGCGTTCATGTGAGCTTTTTCAAGCTTGTATTTCTTCATGACTGCTCGAAAATAGGAATTTACTTGTTCTGACTCCACCATGTTCATAAAATGCGTTGCCGATGGCCTTCCCGTTTGCGCTTCAGCCTCATTCCGGTCAAAAGCCTGCGCAACAGATCCGCACCCTTTGGTCCTAGCGACATCCGTTGGATCTCGAACGAATCGATCGAGTCCTCTTCCGATTTTGATTAAGCGTATCGGGACGATCCAGAGTGGTCCTCCTTGAATAAATTGTTGATCGGCGTGAAATCTTGATATATCGTGATCCGCGGCGTAATCCGTTGATCCGAGACGCCGATCGGCGACGTCGGGTTGTCTTCAAGGTCACGTATGCCTAGAAGCGGACCCAACGTCTTACATAGCGACTGTCCGGCAGCGATCACTCGATCGTGGTGGCATTATAGTATATTTTGTGCGTTGAACGTTACCGCCGTAAACCCCGCCTCCGTAGCAGATTGATTAGACGTCGGAGCGCCTTCAACATGTTTGGAGTTGGTTTGGGCGCTGTTATCGGTCCGCATAGCGATCCGGTCAGGTTCGGCTTGATCGTCTTGAGTACTGGATCTCACGACAGCAGGTTCTTCAGCTCCTCCAAGTGGTACTCTTGCCTGAGATCGTCGAAACGCCAATCTTCAAAATATACTTCGCGATCCACTGACTTTGAGCCTTGATCTATGATGGGTCACTCTGCATAATTTCCACTGTCATTTCCTGTCACTCAGTCGTGTGACACCATCATCCGTGCTAACGGGTCTATCTCCGTACGCGCTCCACCACTCAAATTTATTTTATCACTCAAGGCGGATGGCGCGATCCACACAACCGTCATTCTTCCTTGGCGCTTCTCCACATTCCGTCGGTCATGGCCTGTTGTGATATAGCACGGATGTGGAGGATACTCCTCGTATGGTTCTACCCCATGATAAAGAGTTGAGGTATCGGATCATCTATGAGGCGCATGATACTGCAGTTAGCGGTCACCTCAGTCGAGAGAAGACCTACGGATCGGTTAGCCAATGCTATTGGTGGACCAAACTTTACAAACGGGTGAGCACATATGTGCGTACTTGTGAAACGTGTCCACGCGTAAAACCCGTAGCGCATGCGACTGCGCCGCTGGCTAGTCTACTCATACACTCGGGGTGTTGGGAGTCCATCAGCACGGACTTTATGTTCGGATTACCGAAAGATGCACATGGCAGTTTAAATATTGTGTTCCTTGTTGACCGTTTGAGCTAGATGGCTCATTTAGCTGCGGTGCCGAATACCATTGATGGTGAAGGTACAGCTACGCTGTTTATCGATCGAGTGTTTTGACACCATAGTTTGCCGTTGGCAATTGTCTCTGATAGAGATCCTCGCTTCACTGGTAAGTTTTGGAAGTCCATCTTCAAGGTGCTCGGCACACGTTCGGACATGTCCACAGCGGATCATACGCAGACTGATGGTCAAAACGAGCGAGTGGATCGCATCATCGGTGACATCTTGCGCAGTGTTTGCACTGAAACGCCTAAGCCTTATAGTTCGATGCTCCCTGTCGTTGAGTTTACGTTGAACAACGCCGTGCATGCCTTGACAGGCTTTCCTCCGTTCTATGTGAATGGTCTCACACACACCCTCGCGTTCCGTTAACGCTACCACTGCGTGGTTATGGGCTTGGTGGCGGAGGAGTTGCCGATCGGCTTGCTGATATCAGCCCTGCTACTGTTCAAAAACAGGTAAGCGAGTTTCTCGCAACGCGATTGAATGTCTTACGACATGTGCGTGACGCACTGTCTGATAGCCAAAACAAGCAGAAAGAACAAGCCGATGCTAAAGGCAGATGTTGTATTGAACGTTATGAAGTCGGAGACCAAGTTCTACTCAATGCTAAAAACTTACCTACAAATGTAGTGTGTGCTGTCTTTAAGACAAAGTTGCGTCCGCGCTTCATTGGACCATTCACGGTCGTCGCCAAGAAGGGACTTGCGTATGCGCTCAACCGTACGCGCAAACTGAGCACACACCCTGTGTTCTACGGCGGCTTACTTAATCTATATCGGGATTTGTTCCACGTGAACTTGGAGGCGCTTGCGCCGCGTAGGCTGGCCTTGCCATCAGTTGCTGAATCCGTATCAGGAGGTCAAGCGGAGCCTCCATCCGGGCTTGGACCAACTTCAATGCCTGGACACGGGCTGGCATCGCGTCAAGCGCACTCTGGGTCTTACCCAATGTCTCACGGAGACCACTCAGCTCGAGAAGTATCATCTCATGCTCCTCCTTCGGTAGACCGACCTACTCCGACGCTTCTCGATGAGCAAGGGAACCGCCAGTTCCATGTGGAGCGACTCCTGAAAGGACGTCGTCGTCAAGGTTAATACCAGTATCTGGTGAAGTGGCGAGGGTTCCCGGAGTCGGAGGACTCGTGGGAGTTTGAGATGACCCTTCGTCAGGATTGCCCATACACCGTTGATGTTTTGAACATCATGACAAGGGTCTTCCTGTGACCAAAGACGCTTCTCACCAATAGTGGAGGAGGCAGGTGGGTAGTTGGTTACCGCTTGACCAGCACTCACATCGACCGGTACAGCCGGAGCATAGAGTGTGCGAGTTCGCCACTGGCCTCTGGCCTTCAGCATGGCGTAATCATACCGAATCTTTCGTTCCAGACATATGTCTGCCACATCGGCACTTGCTCTGAGAGCTAACACGTTGCTGAGGTGTCGTTTCCGATGCACCCAGCGAATAAAAGCGTTGTCTTCTTCCTCCTGAGATTCGCCTGCAAATAGGAGGATGGGTATACCCTACATCGGTGGAACAGGTGCACCCCGTGCTTGCGTGTCAAGTCGCAACTTATATTGACTCTGAGTCGTCAAGTAAGGTTGCAGGTACCTCTCGCGAAGTACCTGTCGACTCGTCAACTCATCAGGAGATGTTGGCTCAGCGCCAATGGCCCACGTTGCCAAATAACGGCCTGTCGTTCGGCGTATACGTTCTTCCTTACCGAGTGGAGTGAAAAGGTAGCCACGACGACCCTCAAGGGTTGCATCAAGCTACATACGGCGCCGATCCCTCTCTTGTCGTTGGATAGTCAACCGTTGTTGCTCATCGAGCGGATTGGTGATGATTGCATCGCCCATGATGGGTGCTTGAGGCGTCGCCGGTGGCGCGTTGGATTTGCCACGCTCGGCAAATGAGTTCGGTGCAGTATGAGGAGGTGCCTCGTGTACTGGTGAGTCGTACATTGTCCTCTCTTTACCATGGATCTCGGTATCGCTACCATAGTCCACCCCCACATCAATGACGAGGTAGGAAAAGAGAGTCGAGGACTCATTGGGTGGAGATGCCATGGTTTTTCGTGTTTTGCCAACCGTGAAGGTTAAAGCGCACACACACCGTCATCTTCAAAGGAAAGAATTCGATTGACGTATTGTGGTAGCGTCAGTCTGGTGGGGGAGGGTGTAACGGAGTTACACGTCGACTGGTAGTCGACAATAGGTGTGGTGCACTCAAGGGAAGGATCCCCTATTAAGTGATATTAGAACAAAGTATCAATTGTTGAAGACTGATGTCTGTAAACCATCGATTCCGATATCTTTTGAGAGTTTCAGGACATCAGCGAGTGTGTTAATGACGTTGTTCTGAGGTGTTCTTCAAGGTTAAAAGAAGAAATAAATTTCAGTTCCCATTTTGACCAACATAAGACACGTGCCTCTTTGAGGCGTCTTTCGATCGTTTGAGGAGGTAGCAACGCCTTGTAAAGGCAGATACTCCTTGTGCACTCTGTGCGTTGATTCTTTGAATCGTTTGGTCCCTTTGGAACAGGGACCGTAAGATCTCTGAGCTTGTTGACTCTTTAAGTCGGGTTCTTTGAACCAAACCTTAGCATTCTTAGCTGTTGATGCTTTGAGTCGGGTTCGTAGAACCAAATTTGATCGTAAGAGCGTTAAATTCTTCCTATGACTTAAGGAGCTGTGTAGCTTTGCTACAGTATAAATCCATCATCATGGTATTCTCAAATGCCACGTAAGATATCACATTATCATTTTCATACATCATGTCGCCGATAGAAAAAGCGTAAATTCCACGGCCTGTCAAGCGATTACAAGTCATCATGCGCTTGGCTATGTGGCTTGTAGTAGTCACTCAAAAACCTATTTGCAGTGAATACATTATTGACAAATGGATTTAATAATAATGCGACATTTAATCACTTGCAACAAATGACATCAGGATTCTGTAATGCGTCACTTCTTGCGCAATTTATCCTTGCACAACATTGACACATCACAAGCGAATGAACAAATTGCTCCAGTGCTAGTATTATTGTCGTAATTATAGACCTTCATATTTTATCACTCACCTTTTTGTTAACCAGCACCCACCCCAAAAATTAGGGCCTCTGATTTGTTAATGGCCTATTAGAACTCAATATTCAACGACTTCCCTGACCCCTAATAACAACCACCATGCACTACTATTTTGACCAACTTTAATCCCTTTTAATCCACAACGGAAAGCCTTGCACCCCTCAGCCGCTTATAGACGCTTCCCTGAGAGAGGGGAATGCAGCAATTGATGATCATGTGCAGCTGGAAGACTATGCTGTTTTTAACAAACGCACAAGAAGGTTTGTTAACAAAAAAATGGTGATGCAAAAGGTTTGATTCTTGTTTGCTCCCAGTCGAACCGCCCTGTCATACCCCAAGGTGCTAGACACGCCAGCATATGGCTCCCAGCCGCATTACGGTCTATATATAAGGCCCGTATACAGCAGGGAGAAGCTGGAGATTGGAAGGTACAAATTGTCAATGGAGAACGCAACCACGAGCCTTTTGCCCACCAGTATGCCCAATAACAGGGACGCACTTTGACATGGGAAGCTCGGCAAGAAGTCTTGGCTCTAACACGTGCTAGAGTGACACCTGGCCGCACAGTAACCTCACTGCGGCAGAAACATGATGCCTTAGCCACAGCTCAAGACGTTTACAATCTGCGTCATACAGATCGTAAAAGGATGCTGGCGAGCCGCTCTCCGCTTCTAGATCTCTTGGACTCTTTGGGAGCAAGTGAACACTTCTATCAGGTTGACCCACATCAATAGATTACTCACCTGCTGGTATTATCCCCATCGCCAAGGAGATATGTCGGAAGTACAGTGATAGTTGTGTGTGGTCGATTGACAGAACATACAAGACAAACAGATATGGACTTGCTGAACACAATGCACTTGCTCTGTTTGGGATTTTTAAGGCGTGCGGAAAAGCTTTGATACTAGCGGATGCAAGTCTGTCATTGTGACTTAAAAGATAGGAAAGCTGGCCAAAATGGTATTGTAAGGAGGTTTGTTCGATATTGGAGCAGTCGTTGACTAGAAAGTTCTGATTTGCCACTAGGACCAATCAGAGGCCCTAATTGGTGTGTGGGTTTCTGGTTAACGAAAAAGTGAAAGATGAACAACCAATCCCTGATTATAATCGTCATTTAAATTGGTCCTCGTCGTATAATCAACTGCTTTTTTAAATTTTTAATCTTTCTAAAGGACTTTTTGCCGGAAATCTGGTGCGGTAACTTTTTTCAGCAAGACCTCGCTATATGAATCAACGAGACCACGCTTGCGGCATTGCCTCGTATCGTTTACCAAGTTCCAAATTGCACGATCGTCTTTCTATGTTAAGCGTTTCATCTTCTAGTCCTATAATAGATGAGACACGCTAATTTACAGATGTAACGGGGCACAGCCCATGTATGAATTACACAACATGTGTGGGTTACATAACATTGAGAATGACGCTTGGGACGGAGTCCCAATGAAGATGATATTCGAACACCATATCAATTGTCGAAGGCTGACTCGTGTAAGCTATCAAATTACGAGATCCATTCAGGAGATATTAATTAGAACATGAGTGTCTGGACTAAGTTCGTTATTCTGAGGTAATCTTTTCGATAAAAAAGAAATAAGGTTCAGTTCCCCTTTTGACCACTTAAGATATATTCCTCATGAGGCGTCTTGAGATATTTAAGAGCGTAGCAACGCCTTGCAAAGGATAGCTACTCTAAGAGCACTCTCTGCTGTAATTATATGAATCTTCGGTCCCCTGGAACCGGTTCCGTCAGCTCCTCGAGCTTGTTGACTCTCTGAGTCGGCTTCTGTGAGCCAAAGTGGCTATTTGTGCGTTAATTCCTTCCTCAGATTCAAGGATCTGTGTCGCTCCGCTGCATTAGAAGCCAATGAATTGATGACAATGCAGCTGTATTTGCTTTTTTGCCATGCCCAAGACTTGATCTGCTTAATTTTTACAAAGCTTTATCTTCACTATACCTCCCCGACTTTTTCGCCTCCTGAAGAAAAACCAGATACAATAAATACTCAATTCATTATTGACACTTGTACTTGCAAGATCATTCAAATTTCAGAATCTTGGATATCAGTACCGCTGAAATGAGAGCGCGGATGACGCTAGTCATTTTCCGGCATGTCTGAGGAGATTCGAAAAAAGTACTGGAAATAAAAGGCTTGCGAACCCTGGAAAATTGTAGCACACATTCTACTTGTTAATGTTTCGTAGCGGACAAAACCTCGGAGCGCCGATACTGTTCTACTTAACAGTACGTTAAGGTTAAAGCGATGTGATCTGGCAATCATACGCTACCAAAAAACGTATCATCGGCGCATTTTATACGTTGTTCTCGCTTAAAGTCTAGATGATGCTCTCTACCTGCCGCTAAAAATCGACATCCGTCATGATACATAATGACAGTCTCAGCGTGTACCCAAGATTTCTTCACTGAGAGTTTTAGATGCTTTGTTAAGCAAACGAATTTCCGATTCGATACCGACGAGGCACCTAGAGTCCGTGAGTAATATAAACGTGGGTAGCAGTACGAGGATAAATTATCTAGGAAAGAAGTGGATCATTCGATTTTAGACAGATTCAGGTATATTATCCCGATAGACGTTTGGTACCTGCTGGATTATTCTGCTGAGCAACTAATGTTGTACATTTCTAATTTAGAGCCTAAATTGAGAACGAGCAGGATGACAGCAAGAAACCGCCTAAGCCTAGTATCTTGTATGCTTTGAAAGCAGTCGGGGTTGGCCAAAACAGCATAGCTGCAACAAGAAGGCGATTTACTCCAGACATGTTTACGTAGTGCTTCACATCATTTATCATGTCCAAGTTTCTTCTTTGAACAGCGTTGTTTGTATTAGCGGCACTTTGACAAAGAGACATCAAATTGTGCCAAAATTAGATAATCGAAATTTCATAGTTTCTGAATTTTGACCCTTCAATTGTTGGGGACCTCGTCAGGCTTGTCAATATAAGTGAGAACTACCCAACCCAAATATCCGTGGTGTATAAAACAACACGTAGAAGCCTATAGAACTTTCCGTATATGCCCTAGCGTAGGTTGAATTTTTGCAGCCGATGCAAGTGCAACTTGCACTTCCAACAATTTCGGGGTAAAGGTGTGTTGACAATTAATGTCGACGATTAAACTATATAGTCACATACTAAACAAATTCTACTGTACTGTCTTTCGGGAGATTGAACTGCTTAATCTATGTTACTTGTTATCAAAAAGCACCTGCGGGGCACTTCATTGGTTGGGATGTTGTTGAGCTGGCCATTTGCCGCTTCTTGATCACTTTATCGATATCTCGCTAAACTTTACGTTACCCTGGATGTAACGGGGCACACCCTTGCGTAACCTAACGCAAGTGTATCGGTGCCCCGACAGACGTACACGTGGCAAGCGAGGAAGCGTAGGTAGGGTAAAAGCAGAACTGTTATATTAATATAATTAAGTCTTTAAACTACTGTCTCTCTGTTTGACTTAGCTTTACTATACTAATATAACTGGATGTATGGTGACGTCTTGTCACCAATCATTGCGCGCGTCTTGCGGCGATTGGTGGGTTGATATCATCACGATATCAACCAATGAACAGACTCTTTGGTCGACCCTTCAATATCGCCACTTTGGTGATATTGTTTAAAGAATATTTATCTATATATTCTTTATTGTCACTTTCCTTAAAGTGACAATTCCATGTAACGGCTGCCCCGCTACACTGGACCTGTTAGCAATTTTCATTCAAACGAAATATCAATAACCTCCGCTTCATCGGTGCTATGTACAGAGAGGCGGTACTCATGCAGGTTGTAGACAGATACGATGCAAGTCGAAGGCTCGGCGAACGGTGAGACGCATGCTAACAAATTCGGCGAGATGCGAAGTTCATACGTACATAAATCGTTCATTTCTATCCGGACATTGTTTGAGTTCACCGTGTATGACTCAAAACCTGAAAAATAAAGGGGCGATATCGTAGCGTCAGTGTGATCTAAACCTATTGCGCAATTCCATCCCTCGTGCGTGACGATTGCGCTCGTACCAACAATCTACACTAGGTAAATGTACTGCTTTGCTACGTGCCGCCTTAAATTACAAATAAACAGCTCATCAATTTACCACAAAAGTCCAACAATCGTTATGTATCAGGAAGACCAACAATGAGTGCAAACTTGATTACCAGGAGCCGCTCTGAGAGGGCTTGAGAGGGCTCCTTTTACCGTGTAATGACAAGGAGAAAACGTACCTGAATGCTCGTAACACGAGCGCGCGTGCTACGTGTTAAGACACGCTCTAACGAAAGCCGCATTCACCAGATCAAATCACTATTTGAATGGCCAAGCCTTTCCCAACTCTTCCACAAACTCACTGTCACTGATGGGTACCTTATCTCCTTCCGATCTAAAAGCGTTGACCGCATCGCGAGCCACTTGAGGCAGCTGCTCCCACATGATCAGAGGCAGGGAATCACCAGCCTTCTCAGTTAGTCTGAGCACGTGAGAGCGCAATGGACCTGCCCTCTCGTAGCTGAGTTTGACACTCGTCCCGTTCAGGTATTTCAGGTCTGGTCCAACCTTCTTCGAGTACTTAAGGCCTTTCGTCAGCGACACCGCCAGCACCGATGTGCTCGTGGCAGGATTTTCAAGCCACACAATGGCCTGCTCGAAGCCGTGGCTACGGCCGATAAGATGAGACGGCGAGTCTTTCGGGAAGTAGAAAAAGTACATGATGGCCCATTTGTTGTTGTACCAATCTGAGCGTCCGTAGACTTGAGACCCATGCCCAGATCCCTTGCACTGGCCATCCGAAGATCCCCTATTCTCGAGACCGCCGCCAATCTCACCAGCTGCGTTCACGAACGGGTACGAGGCGCATCCGTTAGTAATGTGGAGCTCAGGTTTGAATTTGACGCCCGCTTTCTCGGACAATGTCGTGGGCTCTGGCTGAGGAAACGGCTTCACGTCGTTGTGCTTGATCGACTTCAGCATCCTCTTCACCACATCCGGAGTTGACTCGGGATTCGAAACAGGGGAAACGTTCTTCACGACGTCGTGAGACGCATCGTGGGCTTGCACTACAGTTGCGGCGAAGAGAGCGGCATACACGAAGAGGCCGGTCTTCATGGTGTTTTTCGTCGTGTCTTCTAGCGGGGGAATTGGAAAATGAAGAGCGCTACAATGGTACCGGAAACAAGTTCCCGTCTTGTCGACGTCTGCTGCTTCGACGGTTTGCCACGTTGCGCAAATAAACATCTTCCGAGCTAGATGTTCCGTTTGCTCCAGACGGTTGATGCGCTGCTCAGAGCGAGCAGCACATCACAGATGGAAACCGCTTGCGCATCGAAGCTCGATTTAGGACAGCCTCTCCCGCGAGTTGCACATGTGGTCGTATGTATCCTCTTTCTGCACAGACTGTCCCGCGTGTATACCATATGATGCCAAGGTAGTCAAGCCGCTGATACAAGATTATCTCACAGGCTCAATGAGCAAGGGGATTTGGTCCAGGCTGAAGCGTTGACAAACAACAGCACTGATGGTAAGCTGGTACAAGCTGCCTGTTGCGTGGTATATCCCGTGATGGTAGACGAACGTGAACAAACTAGAGTACACACATACGGTACAACTGAACAATTGCGAAAGGGCGGCAGATAAGAGTGAAAGCGATGGAATGCAGCTGTTAGGTACGTATTATTATGCCTCTTCCAGCACACCGTTTGAGACCAACGGTCGGTCTTATTCGGTATGCAACGGTCCACTATCATCCGTCGAGACATCGCGAGTAATTTCAGCAGCACCGATCGAGACATCACAACGATACGATAGCGTTCATCGAGACCTTCTGTTTTTGGACAGCATGAAGCGACAGAATTTGCGGTTTCAAGCGTGTTGGTAGCAGACCTGCCGACCACATTGGCGTGATACATCGGCTGAAGTGTCCAAAAGTCTGTTCGGGCCGATTGAGTCGACAGGCTCTAAAATATAAAAATAGCGCGCGGACAGTGGCTAGACCCAGCACTTGCACTGCTGATCAGAAAGTCGATATCTGCTTAGCGACATTAGTCACGCAGCAAGTTGCAAACTAGGCAACACTAGATCTGTCTTTCGCTACATGCGAGACGGTCCTCGTACGATAGCCTCAAAGAATTTCGTTGATTTGACGAGGCGGCAATGCGTGGACCGCAGCGCAATACCACAATTAGAAAAACTCCGTAGAAGGGTAACGTTTGACGACGTGAATTGCGGGGACCACATCACAGTAGATGAGGTAGCAGCAAGCGCAGAGGCGGGCGGACTTGAGAGCCTCCTTCTCTTGATCAACACATGTGCAATCACATCTCGGAGCCATGGTGTGCTATATTTTTAACAGGGTAGCCCTTTACTTGGAGTTGTCATTTAGATGAAATTAACAAAAAAGAATATTACGTTGAATATTCTTTTAATAATATCACAAAGCATGGTGATATTATTGGGATGACCGAAGGGTCTACTCATCGTTTGATATCATGATTGTAACGGGGTAGCCCGTTACATGAGATTGTCATTTAAACAATCTGACAATAAAGAATATTACGTTGAATATTCTTTTAATAATATCACAAAGCATGGTGATATTATTGGGATGACCGAAGAGTTTACTCATCGTTTGATATCGTGATTGTAACGGGGTAGCCCGTTACATGAGATTGTCATATAAACAATTTGACAATAAAGAATATTACGTTGAATAACCTTTCTACAATATTAGAAAGCATGGTGATATTATTGGGATGACCGAAGAGTCTACTCATTGGTTGATATCGTAATGATATTAACCCACCAATTGCTGCTAGACGTGCGCAATGGGTGGTGAGTAGACGTCATCATACGTTTAGTTATATTCATATAATCAAGTCAGGATAAACAGAGACACAAGAGTGGTAGGACTTGATTATATTAATAACAGTTTTACTATACCACGACTATGGTCCTCAACCCTAGTCGTTCTATACTTCCCCTGTGTAGTTCAACACCTAGCTGGGCACTGACTATCCCTCCAGTCAGTGATATTTCACTTCGTACTGGTTGACCAGTACGTAGTCGTCAGTGCCCCGTAACACCTGGTAGCACTTTGTAGTCCGTCCAAGGATCATACTCGCACCGCCCAACATGAACATGTTGGACGAAGTTGACGGCAACGAATTTCACGGATCCCGTGAAAGCAACTCCCATTTGAGAGGTATAGAATGTAGTGCGGTCGAAAGAATGAGTTCGATCATTAGAGAAGATGTTATCTAGGCCGTGCTATCCACAAGGGGTAGAAACCAGCAGCATTCCGTAGTCAGCAAGTTCTTGCAACGAGAACTTGATGAGTCGCGAGTGCAGGTGACCTTGTTGCAACAACAAGACCACATGCGGAATGAAGCACTGAGACAGCATCAGTCTCAGTCCGCACAGTCGACGCGTGAGCGTCGATAAAAGTTACTTAATCTAGAGACATTGAAGTATTACGGAGTCGAGAACGACTTACTGTTAAGATGGTTCGTCGAAGTCGACGGTGCCATCGAGGCAGTCGCATCGACGATGAGCGAATGCAAGTCGCAATTTTTCAGTCTTACTTGGCCGAGGTCGTGAGAAATTGGGCCCTAAATCTTAAATTACACATCCCGAACGTGTTTAGGTCGTTAGACATCTTCATGACCCTGCTCAATGAGACATTTAAGCCACCCAGGCTTACGCTCAGCATGTACTATAACTTGCAAGTTGTATGGTAGTGAACCCTGTAAGTGAATTTGTGAAGATCACAATATTCATTCGGGGTCTTCTAGATGGTCCCGTCCGGGACCACCTGTTTTGCGGAGAGCTAAAGACGACCTCCGAAGCAATCTACGCTGCGGATCAGGAAGACGTTAGTATGAGACAGACTCACACTACGCTGACCCCCCATCGTCCACATAGACGACCGGCGGCCGGAGGTTCAGAACCAATGGACCTCTGTCATGTCGAGGGCTAGAAACCTCGCCTTCTGAGCGACAAGCGAATGTTGAGATGCCATCGCTGTCGCAGGCTGGGAAACTATGAATACGAATGCAGTATCCCCCACTTAGAACCCCGTATTGCTGAGTGCAGTAACCTACTACCAGTTTAAAGAACTGGAGGACGATGTTCTGATGATGTTGCAAAGCCGCAACAGCGAAGCAGACCATCAAAAAAGGTCGGGGTCAGTAGGGGCGGAAGGTCCTACTGATCCGGCAACATCAAGATATTTTGAAAAATTTCTGAATAGGTTGCTCCCGACACACATTCTCTTTGTGTCTCTGCACCTGGTGATGAAGTTTTCCTCATGACCTTGACATTGGAAGTTACAAAAGACTTGTCACATCGCGACCTTGTTGACTGTGGGGCGGTGAACAACTTTGTTTGTCGCCAGTCGCTAGAGGCAGGAAGTATTAACATCGTGGAGCGGGGGATCCCTCCAACGAAGATGACGGTGCGCCTAGCGACAGGCGCGTCGATGACTGTGAAGAAACGTGTAGTCGGAATCCACTACACGTTAAAAGGCGAACAATACGATGATGATTTTATCGTACTGGATCTGGATGACATGTTCGACGTCATCCTAGTAATACCTTGGCTCAAGACATACGATCCAAGGGTGAGCTGGTATTATAGACCAGTAATAATGACTGCCACTTGTTCATCAGATGATCATCTGAAGAATGTCTTGGAATGCCCACATTCATGTGGGTGTACTGCAATTGAGTGCGATGGCCTTACTCGTGGTAAGGTCGTTAGCACGACTGTACAAGAACACAATGTAGATGATCACTACATTGTAGAGAAAGCTCTTAAGATCCTGTGAATGTTACGTCCCAGGAAGTAATCGAGAAATTGCATGTCTTTTTGATAAAGTATCAGGCGTAGGCGCTTACACGCTCGATCTTGTTGTGCCTCCGAAGTTAACTTTGGATTTAACCCAGTTGCCAACGCTAGAACTGAAACGGTTCTTGCGTGATCTACGTAGTGGCTAAGTCAAGCAGACCTGTTAACTCGTCTCGGAGGACAAGTACGTTACCGATATTCGATCGGCAACGGTGTTTACTGAGACCGAGAGGGTTCTCAGCAGTTCATCGATGGACGAAAGTGTCATCGATGAGAAGACTTGGATTGAGAGATATGAATCTCAATCCTGGAAGTCGCTTCAGGCAAATCCTTTGTATAAGGATTTGATCGAATTCAAGGATGTGTTCCCTGAACCCATGCCTTGCGAGTTGCCTAAGGATAAAGGAACTCGATACAAGACTATGCTCAATCCGGGCTCGAAATGTTGTGTCATGAAGCAGTGGCCACTGCCTCATGACTACGTTCAAGCGATCCATAAGTTCCTTACCGATCGCTTGTCTACGTACCATGTGAGGGAAATAACCTCTCCTCACATCTCTCCGACCTTCAATGTGCGAAAGACAACAGGAGGATGGAGGACAGTGCACGCATTTAACGAGTTGAATTCTGCTACGATACCGGCGTAGACGCCGATACCAAAAAAGAACGTAATCATAGATGGTATGTCTATATGTACCATCTCCTCGTCCTTGGATCTGTTGGGTGGATTCTACCAGATCCTCATGCATGAACGGGATGTTCCGTACACGGCATTGAGCACCCCAAGCGGCATGCTGTTGAGGGACTAGTGATGCTACAGGGGCTGAGTAACGCCCCTGCAACATTCGACAGGTGTGTAACAAATCGGTTGAGACCGGTGCGACACTTCGCAACGAGTTACTTGGACAATGTGTTCGTCCATGGCCGGGCGATGAACAGAAATACGGATGTTGATGTTCACTGAACTCAAGTTCGTCAGGTGCTTTAACTTATGCGCAAGCATAAGTTATATGCCAACCTCAAGAAGTGTATATTTGCGTCTGGCGAAATACCACTTCTTGGGTGCATCGTGAGTAAGCACGGAGTGCACACCGATCCCGAAGAGATCGAGGCGATCATTGACCGGTCTGTGCTAGTTAATGTCAAGGAACTGCAGATGTTTCTTGAATTAGCGACGTACTTGCACGATTACTCGCGCAACTATGCCGAAATGACTGCGCATCTTTCTTGGTTACTCAAGAAAAATGTCAAGTGGTCATGGAACGCTGAGTGCCAGCGTTCCTTTGAAGGTATGAAGCAAAGCTTGATACAAACGCCGATAATAGCGATTGCAGATCAGGACAGACCATTTCATGTTGTCTGCGACGCCAGCGATTTTGCAATCGGCTGTAGGTTGATGCAATATGACACAGATGGCACAGAACGCATCATCTGCTATCAATCGCGTCAGCTGTAAGCAGCTGAGCGTATATACCTAGTGCGTGACTAGGAACTACTTGCAATGAAGTACGCACTGGCTAAGTTTTACGTCTATCTCTCAGGAGATAGATCGTTAATTGTCTATACGGACCGACCATGCGTCACTACGCACAGCCGAAAACAGTCCTCACCGTTCACAAAAAACGGCGAGGTGGCTGTCCTTCTTCGCGGAGTATAACTTCTCCGTGGAGTACAAACCAGGACGACTTAATGTCGTCGCTGATGCGCTATCACGTCGGCCTAATTTCGAGCCGACTACATGCGTCAACAGTTGGGCTTAGCTCACTGTTGCGACGGTGTGAGTTAGTATGCCTTACTCGCCTCACTCGACGAAGTGCGGAAGGCATACGAAGGAGATACGAATCTCCTCCGTTTGATGGGACACCTTGCGAACGAATCCCGAAAATTCTTGTCGAATTTGCCGGCTCCATAAAGTTCCATTTTGGATCGATATACGACTCGAAACGGTCTGCTGAACTACACAGCAGTTGCCGACGACACACCTCGTGTCGTCGTTTCCGATCACGATGTGTTGCGTTTGCACATCATCCTCAAATGTCTCGATGCACCATCAGGCGGGCATCGTGGTAGACATAAACATCAATTTTCAGCAAGTCGTGACTTTTACTGGCCCCTCCTGTATCAGTTTGTCCGCAAGTAGATTTGTTCGTGTGAAGTATGTCAGCGAATAAATACTGGTCCTTTATCCTGCGCACTGTTGTAACCTCTGCCGGTCCCGGCAGAATGCCGGGATTCCATACCATTTAGCTGTTATCGGTCTTCCCGAATACTGTAACGGGGCACTGTTGACTACGTACTGGTTGACCAGTACGGAGTATACTCCCACTGACTACAGTGGTCGAAAGTGCCCTGCTAGGTGTTAGATGAAACACAGAGGAAAAAAAGGAGACTAAGTATTCAGACTAGTCTCTGGTAAAAGTAAAACTGTTATCAATATAATTGACTCCTATACCTTCTTGAATATCTGTTGTCCTGATTTAATTATACTAATATAACTGAATGTATGATAATGCTACTCACCACCCATTTCGCGCGTCTAGCAGCGATTGGTGGGTTGATATCATCACGATATCGAACAATGAGTAAACTTTTCGGTCATCCCAATAATATCACCATGCTTTGTATTATTGTAGAACGAATATTCAACGTAATATTTTTTATTGTCAGATTGTTTAAATGACAATTTTATGTAACGGGCTACCCCGTTACAAATACACTCACAAGAAGAATGGTGTTCTTGTGTTTGTCGATCTTTCAGCTCGATTATGCGTCTTACTGCGGTCCCCGAGTCGACTACGGCTCAACGCTGTGCGCGTGTCGTTATTGGCACGATATTTCGACTACACGGATTACCCCGTGAACTCGTATCTGACCGTGATACTCGGTTCACGACGGATTCTTGGAAATCCGTGTTCCCTACTTTGGGAACACATTTAAAGATGTCAACCTCTGACCATACTGAAACAGATGGTCAGACAGAACGTGCGAACCTTGTCGTTGAAGAGAACAATCGAGGATATGTCCACTCGTTCTCGAGTTGGAGTGAGTTTTTGCCGATGGTCGAATTCGCTAGTAACAACTCCGTGAATGCGTCCACGACGCATATACCGTTCTACGTGAATGGCTTAAGCCACCTACGTATTTGCGCACTTATACAGCGATGACCTGGGTTGAGGGGGGGGGGGCTAGCTCGAGCAAAACCTAGTAAGACTCTTTCTCATCACGTATCACTGCTCACGCCGATACGTTTGATGCAGATGTCGACAACGTTGACATCGAGGAAATCGAGCTTAGCAGTAGCGATGACGCTGCTGCTACATCAGACAATGACGACGATTATGGGATATTCAACATCGTCAACAATTATGCTAGCGGAGAAGAGGACAACATCACTGAAGAAGAAAATGAGCGCTTATCAGTGCGCTTGAAGCGCACTGAAACACACAACAACGAGTCCGTATAAAATTTCCTGCTGACTCGAGAGGCAGTAGTCCGTTTCGTTCAGAACTCCATCGTCAATGCGGTAACCCTCCGGAAACGTAGCCCAAACAAGAATGGAATAGCAAATGTTATTTCATTTAGTGTTAACTACATAGCGCTACTGTCGACGGTAAAGCTACCTGGACATGTCGTCACTAATGTCGGCAGTCGTGAAAAACTACCGAGATACATCGGTTCCTTTCGTGGATTAAATTGCAATTACAATGCATACACGATTAAGTTGCCTCTCAGGATGCGCAAGCATCCTACGTTTTATGTTGGTCGTCTCCTCACGAACTATCTGCAAGAGTCCTTTACGAAAACGGATACAGCCGGCACGCTACAGAATCCCCAACAGATTCTTGTTATCACGGACCATACTTTCATGGTAGTTCTTTAGTAATAACCTCTCGCGAAAACTCGCGCCTTCGTTCTCAAGCTGAGCGAACGCGAACTCCGATCGGTCCTTCTCCCGATCGGAACGGAGCCTTCGTACGGGCGTCATCAGTACGTGCCGACGATTGTACTCGTTTACCACGCGCTCCCTCAACTAGATCAGGTAGCGTTCATAGTTACACAAAGTCTCATGCAGGCCCGGCAGCTCAACCTTGCCTTGTCTTTCCACCACCACCGGAGCCGCTGGAGGATTCTCACGGTAATCGACGCTTTCACGTGGGCGTATCTTGAGCTACCGCGTGAATACGGGAAGCGTACAATTTACCTTGTCCGCTGGCGTGGGTATCTACCATCATATGGCCGCTGAGAGCCTCGATCCTAGCTGAAGGCTGATGTTGACCCGCCAACATAACGAGGTTCATCGGATTGGTCCAAGGGCATATAGGTAAACACGCACTTATGGCGCCTATAGACGAATTGCAAGTTTGCAATCGCGTTCCTCATCTCGTCCGAAATGAGTGCCCTTCCCTAGGACGAACTAATGGTATACACATCACTTGTGTAAGTTGCGAGTTGTCAACACAACTCGCACAAGGGTGAACCCACTTGAGGCAAGGAATGCATTTCCTCACGCGACAAACAAAATACCCGGTGCCTTGCACCGGTTGGTGTTCGCTTTTCAAACTTGATGCGTACTGCTTCAAGTTTTTGGAGCCATCGTTCGCGTCCAAAATTCTTGACGATTTGGAAAAACGCGTTCCACGCCGCCAAAAGCGAGGTCTTGTCACGCTCTTGGTTTTCGTCTTACCATCGATGCCTATAGAAAGCATCGATATATAATTCTTTTTCAGCGCAAAAGTTCTTCGCGCTGAAACTCAAACCATATAGACTACTAGCATCGAAATATGGAATTCAATAAGGTTGGCATGACTCGTGGTAAAAGATATTAATGAGACGTTCAGGCAAACGCCATGTCTTAAACTCATTATTCCTTAACTTGGCGCCTTTAGCGGAACCACGGATTTCAGTATGACGACGGCTCGCGCCATCGTCGACACGCTCGTGCAAAGGCGCACGAGTATATGATGTGATGAGTTATCATACTAATCGATAGATTCATTTTCGCTGCCGAAAAGACTGTAACGCATGTCGCGAGTCCGTTCGTTCGGCATGACGCTTGATGAACGAGGCACCGCGGGGGTTCGCGAATCCTCTGTAGATTTTCTTGAGTCAGATGCGTCTGACTCGCTAGGAAGGTGAATCTTAACTCGGAGTCATCGTATGAATGTGGGTTGATACCACATGCGACTGCAACAACGGCTGCTGCAGGCATAAAACGAGCAGCAGACGAAGAAGCGTCTGTCGCAGAGACTAGCGCAGCAACGGGCTGATTCGTCAAAAAGTCAAACCCAAATAGGCATGTTAACTATGCGAAGCAAAGTCATAATGAATGGGTCTGACCAAACAAGTGCTCCCTGTCTCACTGGTGTCCAACGGGTGGCCACCGAGTTTGCGATAGTCACACGGTGGCTATCAGATAAGGGGGGTGATGTAACGGGGTAGTCCGTTACAGAATATTGTCATTTAAACAATCTGACAATAAAGAATATTACGTTGAATAACCTTTCTACAATATTAGAAAGCATGGTGATATTATTGGGATGACCGAAGAGTCTACTCATTGGTTGATATCGTGATGATATCAACCCACCAATCGCTGCTAGAGGCGCGCAATGGGTGGTGAGTTGACGTCATCATACGTTTAGTTATATTCATATAATCAAGTCAGGATAAACAGAGACACAAGAGTGGTAGGACTTGATTATATTAATAACAGTTTTACTATACCACGACTATGGTCCTCCTCCTTAGTCGTTCTTTACTTCTCCTGTGTAGTTCTACACCTATCTGGGCACTGACTATCCCTCCAGTCAGTGATATTTCACTTCGTACTGGTTGACCAGTACGTAGTCGTCAGTGCCCCGTTACTATATTGGGCTAGCGGTATGGATGCCGCCATTGCTCTCACGATGACCGATGTGGCGTTCAAACTCACCACCATCTTCCTACAGATAGTGTCACTTCCTAGCACGCTAGTCGTTCCTTTGACACCAGAAATATGAGCAGTGCCATGTGAACTAAAATAACTCGCCGGAAGCGGAAATGCACAAAATTTGCAAGCCTTGGAGGGTACGGAAGTGCTCAGTGGCGCGTGTATATGCACCATCGAAGTACTGGAGCATCGTTCGATGCAGCACTCCGATTTTTCACATGAACTTGTCACATGCATTCGATTGTTTGCCATTGCGGCCTCTTGATTTTGATTGGATTCAGTTAAGGAAAGTAGCGCACTGAGAAATATAGGTCCATTAGTCTATTTGTAAAGGCGTATGTTCTGCTAGCTATTTTAAGCCATTTATTATCTTTGCTGGATTCTCACACGCACTAGGTCAACCCGTCATGGATGCGCACGATGGCGTGGTAACAGTCCATCTTCCCACACTTATAGCAGCCTTCATTACGCGATTTGCGATCTGAAAATTAACGAGGGCAGTATTAATGGGACACCGCAAATTTCTTCCCATCTGTTCAACCGCGGGAGTCGAGACTCTACTTAATGATTTTGTAAGATTTAGCTGCTGATGAAAGCAAGTAAGCGTGATTTGGCGAACCTTTGCCATGGTCGGATTGGCGCACAGCTACATGTTTTCAGGCCGTCGGGATGAATCGAAGCGGCAACACTTTTACAAGTAGGCGTCAGCTTTCGGCCTCGTTGAATCAGAAGACTCTCTACACGGCGCATTCGAATCCAAGCAGTCGATATGAATCGCCGCGAAAGAAGTGCATCAGTAAATTTAAAGTTAAGTAAGGTCAGTCATGCCCTATCAGTGATTGCTACCCTCAGTCAATTTGTCAAACAGACCTACTATGGCGCACCTGGGAAACACCCAACAGCCTGACCGATCGACTTATGATCATTACTAATTTAGATCTTGACCTGTCAGTGTCTTTAACATAGCCGCTCTCCACGTCGAGCTGCTTAAAAGTAGTTTGAGGAAGAAAAAGTACGGACCACCTCCTGGTTAAAATCCTGCGAGCATATGCGTAATCAACTGGTTTAATTATCTCGATATTGAAGAAGCCTTAATTCGTGGTGAAAAACCTGACGACATCGATTCAAGTGGGTATACCAGGCTGCAAACTTCACACAGTAGCTTGGCCTTGGTATCATACGCTTTATTACCGATATCGTCAATTGAGATGACTCTCGGGGACGAACTAATTGATGACTTCGTCACAGAGGCGGCTCACGAAGCCGCATCCATAGGCCTGTGTGGATGATAATTTTAAGTCTATGCAAAGCAAGATCCCCCGCAATTGTTTACAATCATACGTGATGAATACCACAATAGCGATGGTGCAGAAATATCTTTGCACGTTACGGAACGATAGCCATCGATCCTCTTTCGATCGTGTCCGCTTTGTGCCCAGAACGTTGACTGTACTGACGCCATTGACTCCTCTTTCATAACCACGACGAAGCATTTCTAATGAACCGGATTGCTAACTTGCAAGCCTTCTGCTACTGCTGCATATTAGACTGCATGAAGCGATCTCAGATATTGAAGACGTTGAGTATGTGTCACATCGACTCAGATTCGTTCGTGTAATGGGGCGAACCTGTTTCATGATAATATCATTATAAGGTCTGATAATGTTGGAATAGTACCTTTAAATGCTCCTTTTTAGAATATCAGAACACAACGTAATGTCCTTTCAGCGATCCAATGGTCTGCTCCTTGGTCGATGTATGTAATGGTATCAACACACCAATCCCTCCTTGCAGGACGCAATAGTTGGTATTTAGACGTCACAAAACATAATTGTATATTACTGTAATTAGGGTAGAACTTATTGACAGAAGAAGAGATATTATGACTTACTTATATTGAAGAAGGTTATGGGTTACAAATCCTAGGTTTCATCGTTGTAGTAGTTAAGCCTTCCTCTGTAGAGTGTATGTGAGGTGGTAGGACCCCAAAAAAATCTTTGCGATCAGTGGGCGTTGTACCCGTACTGTCTATCAGTAATTGCTTGTTGGTACCCCTCTTACAGCTATGAGTCGCGAATCGACAATATAGCACTTTATTTGTTGCATGCCTAACGGTATCTATGAAAGGAAAAGCTTGGTAGCAGGACGAAATGAGGTCCTCCAGGACTCGACCTAAGTATTTTCGCTACTTGTTGGCTCAACACGCGATATATAATCACCCTTGAATGTCTTACACGGCTTGTGATTGCGAAATCGATGGTCGTTGGCGTCCATACTGTAGGCTATAACTTTTTCAGAAATTATATATATGAACACGTCACGAAGTGTAGATCTCCTGTATCTTTGCCGCTTTGTTAAAGTCTCACCTCATCCTATACGGAAGCAGAAGACGCGATGAATATCATGAAAGAAACGCGCGTTATAGTTTGACAAAACATTCCAGATTATCAGTAGGCCAAATGTCTTGACGATGTCGTACCTTAAAGGTTCTACACATATCATGCCAGTAGGTATTTTTATCGTGTGTTATACAAGCGGTGTATAACGCCTTCATTAGTGTACAATATGATTATATTTTCGTCGTCATGAGTCGTAGATGCATGCACGTACATTCAGTGTCTAGTAAATTGCTTCAGAGATTTCGTCAGCATTTTCCACGCCAGGTAGACATCAATGATTAGTCCGTCGGAAACATGTGTGGTATAATGTATCAATCAAAATGTTATCCGAGGTATCGACAATTTCATTGAAATGTTGTAGATGATAAGACGAATGAACAATCCATGGCGTGTCATCGACAGGGCAATTTCAATCGTAAACACTGCGTAAGAGTAATGACTTGAATGGTTTGCAGCGGTACCTTTTTTATAGTATTACTGTTCAATCTCTTACGACGTGAAGCCCGCGTAGATATAGGATTAGCTGCTTTCATGGTCCGAAAAGAGGGTATGTTACGGGGCGAGTCCTTTATGTGTCAGTGGCACGAATTTTGTCAATTAACTGTCTCCTGTTTGTTAACTTAAACAAGTTTAATAAAGCGAGGCAAGATTAAAGATCTACTAATTTTAGAAGTTTCATTTCAATGCTATACAATTGGTTGATATGTATTATGAAATAGCATGAGTTAATCATAAATCGCTGCTAGAAGCGCGCAATGGGGTCTTTGAATATTTTACAATAAATGGTGTTAGCAAATTGGTCAAAGCGATATAAAGAATCTTTATCATAGGGGTCTGATTATTAGAATTTGGAGAAGTGCACAGAAAAGATGATGGTAAGTTTGGATCGTGGACCTGCCTTGAGTGCAACACTAATTAAATTTGTGGAGCGCAATCGGAGATGGGCCCGTTGGCACGAGTGATGAGATCAAAACAGACTAAGTGAAGGAAAACGATTGTGGAAGTTATGCGAACTGATCTCCCTAAAGGGCGAAAAAAATATAATTAAGGAACGGCGATTGATCGATCACTCCCCGCGATCAAGGATTTGAGTTGCCAAGCTTCAAGGACAGGCTTACTCAAAAGTTGATCAACCTCAGGATTACGTGATTAGTAGCGAACAATTGATGATGAGGGAAGATGGAAGCATGCCGGAGGAGCGGATCATCAAGAATGAAAAGTTTCAGGAGCGTCAGCGATGCGACCGTGGATGCCCGATCGAAGACGCAACATATTGACCACGATCTATCCTAAGTGTGTACCGCTTGATTGTGTGATCGCATAATTGGTGCGGACCACATACTACGATCCATTACCCGAGCGATTTGCTACACGAGCGATCCGATTCCCAAACGATCCACAACCGAGCAATGCGCAACCCGAATATCTTATGTAAAACACATGATGCAAGATGTTGATTAAATAGACAGGCGATACTAATAGTTTACCTAGCGAATAGATAAGCACGGTCATAGGGTCGGGATTTGGTTGGTTGACACTTAACATAATTAAATTTGCTACAAAAGACACGCGTAGAATTCTCCAAGGCAGGAACTTTGGCCTCCCGTCGAATAGGAAGTGACCCGCATCTCTACAAACCTCGCCTTTGGCATTTGTGGCCAGGAGAAACGTCAATTCTCAACTCCCTCCCCAAACTGCGATCGGACGCAGGGAACCATACGTTTATATCTAAGACCGCGAGACGACTTAAGTGGTCAGAAGGCTCGCAAATCAAGCATCACCTCTGAACAACGGCGAATCTGTGAGAGCGCCCAATCATACACACGATAAGTGAAGACCTTCCACCCGATCCACCCCTAAGTTTGACAATGTGAAGAATTTCCACCCCATCGATCTCTATCCCTCAATCGTTTTAGTTCAGCCTCAGCTTAAGTCCACAAAGAGGAGCGCAGCCCGCCCAACGACGGGTACACAATGCGAGCAAGAAACACCTAGCACGGAATCGGAGTACACCCTCCGTTAGCCGGTCGTCCGGGCGTCAATGGGTCGTCGAAATTGTCTTGAGAAACGAGCGATCACTACTCCATCACGAAAATTCAAACTTCTTCAATTTCCTATTGATAAATGCTTGCTTAGAATATTCGTATCATCTGCATATACGACGTACGTGAATATATGGAGCGCGAGGCTTTGTAGTGATACATGAAAAGGATCCCCAGGTATATATAAAAAGGTGTGCCCCATTTTACTCCAAATAATTTCGAGATTTGTTCAACGACTACGATTGTTCCAACCAAAATTAAATATGATAATTAAGTTAGAAAGTTTCTACACATGTGTAAAATGTCTTTTTTATGTGTGTGTGATCTCAAATGGGACGGACATAAACGATCACTGTCCTCCTTTGGTGATATCGTCATAAGTGCTCTGTTTTGAGTTTCGGAAGGGATGCTAACAAATGACACTCTCGCCAAGATCGTTTTTACGAGATTGCTGTCGAATAGAGCTAAGTATTCTTGCCTAATTTTTAGGTCTATTGACAAGAAAAAACTGTATAGAACTGGAAGCTCAACAGATAAAGATCCTCAGTTAGCATCAATTTGATGGTTTTGTGGACAGACTTCACCGTACGTTTAAAATGTATATAAAAATTGATATCATTAGATACATAATATTATGAAAGAGTCTCACATCAAGTACTTCGTCGAAATGGATTACGCTATAATGCTCGTCGCATGTCTACGACAAATTAAAACACACATTCGCTTATCACCTTGGCCAAACTGCCGCCGGTCGATCCTTAGGCTCAAGCTTTACTACTTATGCGCCTTTTTGACCTTATAGGAATATAAGTAACGAATCAGATAAAGTTATAAGCCGCTAATAGACGAGGTTTAGGATCGTGCCCAGTTTTGTAAAAAAAGGCAGTAAGCCTTTAATGTGCATCATTTCGCGTAATAAGTCTAAAATGGGTCGAGTTTTAATCATGTCGGCCCCTTTGATGAACAAACCGAATTTTTTAAGTCCATTCAGAGATAAGTGAATTTGCCCGTCCATACTCAACTTTTTCGCGTAACTAGATATAACTAGAACAATCTATGTAAATCGCGGAACAATAAACTTTAAGGTTGATAAAGGCTAAAATATATGAGTGGATATTCATCAACCGTGTGGACAGGAACTAAGGAGGTTCGGACCTGTTTGGAATTTGGTTGCCTGAGAACGGTAGATACCGCTTGTCAGGATACACCCGATTGCATATTTAAAATTGTATTCAACATACAGAGCACCACGCCTTAACTTGTATACCACAACCGTTTTTGAAATAAGGCCCTACACACCGCCTGCCCAGTATTTTTATAATAGCCCGAGACGCGTGTCCGACCTTGTTGCGAACTCGGCAACGAGCCAGAGCGAACGAAACGGTCGTGAGAATTAGAAATGAAGGCTCCAACTTTCCTAGCTATCTGAATAGATTTGCAATTTTTTTGAGGAAAGTTGTCTTAGGAGTCTTGTCATTAGGTGTATCTGCACACGGCCATCTATTAGTATCATCACCTTATAGATCGAAGTGAAATACGACTCAACACTTTGTGTTCTAGTAAACCATGGGGCGTGGAATATTCTGCTCGTCTACAATCGCTATAGGATATTAGGTTTAAGTACGTTGCGTACGCAAGATGTTCCATGATCATGACGGTAAGTCTTGCAACAGGCGCATCTGTGATAGTGAATAACCGTATAGCGGGAATCCTTTACACGCTAAAAGAAGGACTGTAAAATGGTAACTGCATAATACTGGATTCGGATGACAAACTTGATGTCACCCTGGGATTACTTTTGCTTGGAAGTTACATGTCAAGGGTCAGCTAAACGCCTTGACCCGTGAAAGAGATGACCGTGTTTGATTTGATGGTATATCTAATAAACGTATTAAAGCTTTCACTAGCGTGTGGGGGTAGTACGCGTACTTACTATGTCACATCGTTCAATGAGTTCAATAGCATGATTGCTTAAACTTCAGTCTATTTTTCTGCAACCATGTGGAAGATACTGATGATAAACGTATTAAAGGCAGGTCGTCTTAAAGGTTGACCACTTGAATGGGTCGAGTAAAGTCGACTATAGATATTCGTGAAAAGGACAACATCCGATCCAGTCAAATTCAATTGCCAATGGGGTGCGAATATTATCTGGTCGACCGTCAGGAACCTTTAGATTCTACTATGGAGACATCCCTGTTACAGCTTGAAGACATCGAGAGAAGAGGTCGTGATGAACTTCAGGTCAACCAAGCACAAGTCAAAAATCGAGTGACATCAGGTTTTAGAGAACTGAGAAAAAGTTTTAGGAAGCCACTTAGAACTTTGATTGTTGGAGAGTAATGTCGAGTGTAGATTCTGGAACACTTGATCGGTTTTTACCTTTGACATTAGCTTTACAGATAATTAAGCTGGTGTCGGAAGAGCACATAAAATATATTGCGACATCTGAGTTGCGGAAAGATTTAAGAATGCTGCATACTAGTCGCTAAGGACGATGAAATTTTTAATGTAAGTTTGAATATATCATGTATTGATAACGAACTGACATTTAGAAGCTAATTTATAGACGAAAGTACCTGGTGAGAGAAGTTTGGGAATCATAGATCCACGTATTACAATTGAGAGCCCTAAACGCAGGTTATCAACTAAAGACTATTTTTTTAGTTGACGTGTATATATCTCAAACATGCCTAGTAAGTTGCCCAGAGAAAACGATACTCATCACCTAATTAAGATTGTAATCGAACTACTATCATAGGCGGTGGCTTTTGCTACGGGAACAGGTAATAGCGATCGGCAATTTACTCATAGATTGTTTTGTATCTGGTCGTGTGAAACTATCAAAATTTCTGTTGATTCACTATATTGTTTGCAAAAAAACACGACAATATTAGACGTATTGGACACGCATTCAGTTATTTGAATGCTAAAGCGGTACAGGCAGATTGATCGATACTGAGGATGGATGTGGCCAACAATCCAAGGACAAAGAATACTAAATTTATATCAAAAAATTAGTTGGCCAACTTCAACCCTTTTTTGCGCTGAAAAGAAACATTCCGTATATAGCGGTTATTGCACCCTGCGGTATGCTCTAGGCGTGACTTCTTTATTCCACAAGAGGAAAGTAACGCTTCTTTCCTATTTCACGAATGTGTCAACAATATACTTAATCTGTGAGACAATTGATGCCGATCTGTTTCGATAACCTTTTTGTTCATAGCCACCCAAAGAATTGAAAGTTGGTAGTGAAAGTACATTGAATAGGGTATAGTACAACCGCTTAAAGTCTAATCAGGCGGCCAGCAATATATACTACATTGCTAGTCGCCTGATTAGACTTTAAGCTATACCTATCACTAAATCTTTAGAGATAGTGTATTATAGAATGACAGCGACATTCTCTAAACGCGATATTATTAATTATGAGGGTTTCGATGTCAAAGTGATAAATATTGTACATAGGAAAAATGATGTCGACCGTTTGTCACCGCCCAGTCCTAAAGCCACGAGAGCGCTGTTGCTACTGTTAAAGCGATATTAAATGCTATCGTCTCGTATCTAAATTCGTTCAACAGCGGGACAATTTTTATTACAAAAGGTTTTTTTCTTTGGATTTGTAATGCTTGTTAAAATTTTGAATTTATTGACTAAATTAAAAACTTGAGAAATGTTTGGGGCCGTCGTCCGCATATCTTTTATTAGAATCATTTTTTCTATGTGATTTCACAAATGAAGAAGATTTATTGATCTAGGATAGTATGTATTTTAAAATACCAGATCGATTCATACTCAATTTCCATCTATACGGTTCCAACTCTAAACATTTGTTCACATAATATGGTTTATTCGAAAGCACGCAAGAACCAACTGATATCGAACAAAGCATTGACGAAAGTATAATCCACAGATAATGTCGCTCGTGGTATTTCGCAAATGGTTGTACACAGTCTAAAAATTGATACTTAATCGCATCTATTCATTTTTAGTGATATCAAGCTCGACCTTGCGACTTCATTTCTCAAATTCTGTGATGTATTGTGTTAGCAGACCGTTTCGCTCCATATCATTTCCGAAAACCTTTAATCTAAAATTGTCGAGTTCGTCGACGCAATTTGTAGAACATGCCAGCATTCTCACGTTTTTTTACTTCTCTCGAACTATCACAGGAGTCTTTTCCGGCTAAACATCATGCTCATCGCTCCGGCTGCATAATTTAAAGCAATTTGCTTAGCCGTGACGCACCGTTTAGACTGTTTTGTAGATTCGAAAATATGGCAAGAGATGGTGGAAAAGGTTTCGGCAAACTGAACGTGTGCGCGAAAGAAAGTTTTAAAACAATTACACAGTCATCATGTTTGCATTTGAATTTGTTATGTCGTCTATCACTCTATACAATGCGGAAGGGACATTGGCAAATTCTGAATTCAATGACGGCTTCAATCATGTCGCTTTCACTCAAAACAATTTTTCATTTATGAAGTGTCAGGGTGGGTCCCTTTCAACGTCGCTTTTCATTATTATGTGGCCAAGCCTACATAAAAAAGTTTAATCTGTATCTAGGACACAGAATTGGATGTGCAACACAAGGCGTGGAGCATTTTTAAATTTATAATTCCATGGGATATTTTTCTTTTTTCGTGATCTAATAGACATTGTTTTAATCATCTAGACCCTTTTTATTGTACAATTAATTCATTATATTACATTCCCTATTTACAGTCTTTAGTGGTCAAGGAAAATGATATTTCACTGGGTATCTTGTCATTGTAATTACCACACATCTGCTCCGCCGTATAGGAAGAATAATACCGCATCTCTATACCAAGCTCCGTAATAGCCATATTTTTGATCGCTAAAAGAAATCATCAGTAATATAATCCCTAACTCGCCTTAGATTGTATACAAAAATATGATGTTTCCATTCATTATGATGATTGTCACGAACGGCGAAGCTTAACGTGATGTATAGTTATAATTTAACCTGACTATGAATGAATTCTTGATTTACCAGGCCACTTTCTTTCGCAACATACATGCAACGGGTCGTACTCTTGCACGCTTAGGGTAGTCCCTCCACCATTATTATTTTCTTTCGCTTAAGCCTTGCGTGATAAAGGGGTAGGGTATAAATTTTTTTGAGTAAATGGCGGTTTTTTCATAACTAAATTTACAAATTTACCGAATATTAGATGAACGTCATTCTATATTGACCACTTCGATGACCTTGTTTTTAACCCAAATTGGACAACGTTCCAGTAATACCGCCATTTACCATTCGCAATTTTCCGCAAATATCTTGCCCTTTTCGTGGTCAAATAACGACATACTGGCGGGTTTATTTTATTGAGAGACCGGCTGATTTATCTGTCGTGAATGTTTCCTTGAGCGAACGGGTAGGTCACCTAACCACCGACATTCCGTCTTGCTCAATGTTGAGTCTTATTCTCACAATTTTGATCGATCTTGTTTTAAATTGCCAAGTTTCACCTTTCCCATCATTGCTTGACGACAGGCGATCGGGTCAACAATGGATAATCATTTAATGCATCTTTCACACTCACGCTAATCATTTTCGGGTTAGTAAACTTGTCTCTTAACAAATTATCCTACATTAAAATAATGTCTAACGGAGGCAAATACTAATATTGTGTCAATTTAGCGTCATCACACTACCAAGCGTCGCTCTTTATTACCTCCAATCTGATTTAAAACCTTTCCAATGTCGATTGCGTGGGTCAATGACTTCGAATCTGCCGCCTTTTGCCTTCCTTAGATACCTTCATTTACAGTTAAGTCGATCCGATTAAGCTCGCACCTGACCAGTTGTTGTAAAGTCTCATCTTAGATCTTTAAATTCTAAAAATGTTTTACCTCTCTTCTTCGCAATCAGTTACTTTCGATACATTTATTCAGCCAGGACGGCTAGTAGATCTTCATAGTTGGTCATTCTTCTATAACTGCCGATATTCACCAGCAATATCACCAATTTATCGATCTCCACAAAGGTAAATATCTTAGACTTCGACAACAATCTGGACAAATCGGTAAATACACTAGCTTAAAGCAGAAATGGCTTGATCATGGAAGCCTTTAATTAATTCTATTTACGTATATTTTGATTAAATTTATATACGTGAGTGCCCTGAACGCCGGATGATCCACTATAGAGTCCGTAAACTCTTCTGAATTTTTTCTTCTTTATTTGTAGTCGCCAAAGCTTTTAGGCGTTTGCAACTCACTATAACTTCGTGATTTTATGGGAACAAAGCTTGTACATCGTGGTATTATATCTTCGATATAATCTATATACCTTTTGGGGCTCTTACCTTATAACAACTTAGGCATCGCTGATATATGTGAGCTGTAAATGCTCAGCTCTTCCTGTATCCGTAGTCACTGTCGTTACCTCTCCGTCGTATAGCCTCAACCATAGTATAGCTTAAGAAGGGTATTCCGGATCCACACTAAACGTTGATTGTCCAATCAGGATTCATGTGTGTGACTTTATATAAGCAAATCACAGGTATAGTTGACCGGTGTGGTGTCTTCGTTCTGCCAGTCCAAAACAAAATTCTTCAGATAGACATAAGGTTTCGTCAGCTAATTTTAGACACATGCAGACTGACTCCATAAAGTACTACATCTTCGAGCCTCGTCCATGACTTGTTCACCGACCCATACATAATTAAAACTATAAAAAAGACCAGACTATCAACATGTTGAGCATGGACCGTATTACTGTCGCACATGATTCCCGTAAAAACTACGTCCTCTTTAATCTGACTTAAACCAATTCTATACCTCACATTACGAGCAAAGGAAGTGTCGATAATCGGTTTCTCGGCGCAAGAGTAAGAAGGTAGTGATTCATTCATTCGATACTCAATTAATTGTTTAATTATACTCTCACATCAATTTTCGGGTGTTATATATATATAATGTCACGAAATCTCCCCGGTACGAATTTGAACTACGTCTTGACAAAACCTGGGCGTATTCGACCTCTCGTTTTATAATCATAATGGAGAAGACCAATGTAATATTACCAGATATTATCGCATCGGATCAATCCAATATAAAACTTCGAGATCAGTTCCCCTTATTTACACAAAATCAAGTACGCATATCCTCCAACGCTCAATATGCAGTGGGTTTTTTGGCAACCGTCTGATCTCATTTCCTTCTCTATCGTATTGTAATTTTATTAATTTTGCTTGATTGACACATACCTTGTTTTTATTACATTGAAATTTTTATAAAGGATTAATTTCGATATAATATCTAGCCCTTTACACCATCTTTTGTAATGTACATTTAATTGGGAGCATCTTTAGCGCAAAACCAATGGATTAACAAATTTTAATTCCGAACTACGTTTTCATTAAAAAAAATCTATTGCATCGTAAACACGGAGATCCCGACCTAAACACGAAATGATCCCATAACATCGAGCGGAATATATGTTTATGAGTCATACCGGTAGCCAATATCTGTCGAAGCTTACGGAATGACATAGATATAATTATGTTGAATTCTCATAGCAAACGTACACCATGTGTTGCTTCATATTTTCCTAAATCCATTATTTGCACCAAATTAAATTTATTGGGTAATCTCTATTGTCAAGCATTTAAACATATGGTCACCACATGGTCGCGTCGTAATATCGGTGTTCTATCGCACATCAATCGCTTTACCATGAACGCTAAGTAAAATCAATACAGAAACTTAAATAAACCCTATTTGATTCTTTTGCCCACTGAAATCTAGTCCCTAAAATGTACGCTATGTCCTGCATATTTTTATGCGACACATTACAATGAAGGGCTTCACTCACGAGGATGTATAGCATTTTCTGGCTGTAATGAGTTTGCCTTATACTAGATAGCATATCATCAGATACGAAACACGTGTCAGTTGCTTTAATTGGTAGCGTAATAATGGCATTATCACTTTTCTGATGCCTCCCTCGGCTTAAGCTTCGACTCTATCTCGTCTACAAAATTTTATTGGATAGGTATTCGAGATACCAATAGGCTATGCGAAGTATATCTACCTCTTGGATCAGATTCCGTAGCATCTGCCAGCGGTTGAGTAAGGTCATTAAAATTACGTTTGTGCGAAACATAAAAAATAGACCGATTTTAAAGCGATTTGTATTACTGATTCCATCGCCACATCCGTACAATTTTGGTTTTTACGTGCGGGCCATACTGCCTATTACCCAGCGGTCTGTCGAGCAAACGTATCTTTCGTTTGTTTGCACCATTATTTGTAGCTTTCTCATAGTAAGAGCGCCGTTTATACGTTTGCAGTGTCTTTGTACTCGAGTGATACGGTCTCAACCTACATCGAAAAATCATTGAATCCCCATCGACGGTATGGGTATTCTTTAAAGCCACACATCTGCAACGATCGTTTTTCTCCAGACGCCTGTATTCTCCTTCTATTTTGAACTTGACACCTTTTTGTAGAAGATCATTGTATCTCAAGGTCAATTAAGGCACGCGAAACAGTTTTTTAACGTCGTGTCATTAAAAAAATGATGTCATTTGGCTCGCCGCCAGTACCTGAAATTTGGGCTATGTGAGATGTACGTCATTTCCCTGCGTAAAAACCTATTTAACTTGTGTACTTATCTGAAGGTTCTATGCACACTTCTCAGTCAAATTGGATCGATGTTGAACTCAAATTGGATTGGGAATGATTTATAGGGTTCATTTAAAATAAAAACTTCAGTCAATCGGGGTGGTTTTTTATTGACGTGCTTTAATTAGGGAGCTTCGGTGATTTATGACCTACTTATCCGGTGTGTAAATAATTATTGTGCATATCCCTTAAATCGTTTGAGCCATATGGCAATCTTTAACCTTGTCCATTTGGTTTGTTCTGCCTAAGTGCATATCCCTTAAACCGTTTGTGCCATATCGTAATCTTTAACCTTGTCCGTTTCGCTTGATCTGCCTCATTTCGCAGTCAAGGGTTTTGCTTATAGTTTTTGTACCTGGCCACACTACCAAAGGTTTTCAATTCAAAGTATGCAAACATCCTGGACGTCATAAACACAACAATGCATCTAAATTGAAAGGCCGTCATAGGACTTCATAAAACAATTAGCCGCACTCGATGTTGCAACCCTGAAGTAGAATTTACGTCGAATATTTCGATAAGAGTCACGGCGCAGTCCACGTGTCTTCTTTGTAAAATCCAATGTCGATTTTTCATAGGGACCACATCGCTGTCATCACAATGTTTTATCTCTTAATCAACACTTGGAAATGATTTGTATATATTAACATCAAACTTTCGATCTCGATCCGCACGTGTGATTGGTTCGTATGCGTTTAATACGGATGCTCACTATGATCTTAATTACGGTTCTTACTTTTAGCGAGCTGGTAATTACTAATTACCAATCCTTTTCAAATAGTTTTGTTTCTATCAATCATCCCCAATAACATTAAATTGGCTTCATCCAGCCACAATCTGCACTGATAGCCGATCAAATATGTTGAGGTATCAGTGGAACTTTCGTTTTTTTCGCTGTAGACCAAACCCCTTCTGCACCGCCACGTCTATCTATCTAATGCTGTCCAGTCGTTTGCAATAAATGCTGGTGTATATATCCGAATCTTAACATCGTGTAGTGGGTTCCCCCGGAAGCTACGCTCTCCACATCGCCATCTCCCCCCCTTTAGACCTTTTGCATTCGTATTTATTGGCATTCACGTCAACGTTCTTCCGCAAACAATGTGAAAAGTTATGGGGACAACTAACATTAAATGTACACTGTACTAAGTTCCATAATGACGCGGCTGAGATTCTACGATGATGTAGAAGTTGTTGCGGGTCCAAGGATCCTAAGACGAACACGTATGAAATTTTACAAGTTTGTCGAGAATTCGAAAATATAATGGGCATCATGCGAAAAATAAAGTACACCGATATTGTTTAGAAATAGTTTTACGCATTACAAAGCAACGAAAGCGATTCAGATAAACTTAGTAAATCTATTAGATCAAGTGCACTCGAGGTATTTTTAGTTTAAATAAGTTTAAAGAAGACAATAAATCCTTAATGGACAAAAACGTTTTGAGCGATTATTGGATTTCTTTTATAACGTTTGGCTGGTTTTAGGTCATCATCCAGAGACGCTGAGGATTTGAAAAATTGTCGTTACCAGAAAACCAAGTTGAACGACAAGGCCAATTTTTTTACGACGGAGAATAAACAGCTCAACGTGCAAAAGCAGATGACACACTCCGATCAAACGCGATTATGAGATGTCCTTTGTCTCCTATCCTGGTGGCGATAAGGATTACCTGATGCAAGACCCCGCCAAATGATATCCCGATCGCAATCTGTCATCGAGTATATAGAAATTATGTATAAGAAAAGCGTTGTAATTTCTCGGTCGTGAGTCGCTTTTGCATTGTTTGTCTGACCAACATTCCGACACGCCTATTCGCCTTTGTCGTAGTAGGGAAACGATACCACTAAAATTCCACGACTTATCCGTCTACTTAAGTAATACTATCATTTAAGGTATCATCAACCCAGGTGCAACGCAAGAGGCTTATTGTATCAAGCACCCATCCGAACAGGTTGCGGGTATCGTTACAATACTTGCCATTAAATTGTTTGAGTATATGAAACCGGCTCTTGATGACCGGGGCTACCGCGGACGACCCGCTCCGCCCATTCAATCTATATCGCGGTGTTACTATTCTAGTCTTCTGCTAAAGGTGATCGATCCTACACGGACAAGAAACTATGTGGTGACGCCCCATCTTGCACCCAGGATACGTTGCGAGATGCTGTGTATAAGTATAATCAATTTCTCGACCTTGTCATGTAGCTTTTTCGGTCCGACCTCCGCCATATCCATCTTCATTTGTAATTGGGATCAGCATTTTTTTCTTCAATCGCATCGTCTTGTGAACTTTAATATCATGCGTGGATGGTAGATTGATTTGAAAAACCATTTCGTGATTATGTTGGCACCATCATGAAATTCAGCTAGCCTTATAACCATTAAACTTATTGAATGACGACTAAAGAATTCTCATCAATATTAAAGATTACCAATCTCCATTAACATATGATCTCCCTATATCGTGATTGTGGTTCCCGGTCGTTTTCTCATGTTTATCTTTATATATCTCGAAAAAACCTTAGATACTGTTGCATCGATTGAGTTGGCTTTCTAGTTTTGCGACATCTCAAAATTAACCGGTGATTGTATAAGGATACATATCGGAAGATTATCCAATCTAACCATTACTTTTTTGGCATTATAGGTGATATCGCTTACCAAGGTTGACCAGTATAAGTCACACGAACCTCCAGATATAAGTAATAATACGGCGCTGTAGAAGATCGGTGGTGGGCGATTCAAAAATTCTATAAAAAGATTTTAGCACATTTAGGGACCGTCATTTCCAGGCTTTGCGATAGTGATTGTAAGATCTGCCAATTTATGGTGAATGAAAGCTATCGGACGCGGTGTTGGATTTTTGCTATAGGTAGCGAAGATAGTGACGATCATGCTTTAGTCCCAAGTTTTAATGGGTAATACGAATAAACTTCTAATGAATGATAGACGATTCAGGAATAGGCCCCAACGTTGGGTCCAATATTCCAGTTTTTTACCCGATCAGTCAATTTTAAAAAAAGAGCTTTATCTATCTTTGCAATCATCTTATAATCGTACTGAGCTTAAAAACAAGGTTTCACTTGACAATACCGCAAATTAAAGTGGAAACAATTCAGTCCCTTTCTATAGATGTATTTGTTTTTCCTAGATTATATTAATTGTCGAGGATTATAGTAGACGATTTGAGTGCCACAACCCGCACGACATCTAAAACTTATGGACATTCCTAAATAACGTATTTTTGTACATTGCGATTATAGATGACATTGTATATGACCCCGTGCAACCTAGTCGTAGATCGAGTGCGAAGACACTAGGAAACCTTTGATAAAATACTTCTGCCATGAAATAATGTGGCATGTTGTTCCTAACTTTAGTGTTACACACGCGGTGGACGATCAGGACCTATCAAGTGCTAAAGCTATTGCAGGCCAGTATTGTAATATCCTGCTAGATAATATTTTGCTGCCCATTCGGAATAACTTTGAGACGTAATAAGATAATGCTTTCACGTTATGATACATACAAGTTTGTATTCATGTTGCTAAACAATTAAATCGAAAATTTAACCATCTATCGCGTTCTTTACGATCAAGGTATTGCATTTGATAGCCAATGAAACTTCCTAATTTTAGACTGACATCATAAAATAATAGGTCTGAATATGGTTCGTAGTTTGAAGACATATAAATTATTGTTTTTTGCATAGGCAATGGATGTTGCTTTATTGCTCACTCAATATCGATAGACAATCGAATTAATTAAAAACTTGGTCAATTTCTAATCCAGTTGTATTGGTACTGAGATAAGCTAATGAATAGATATCGACACTATTAAAAAAGAAAAGACTTACTTTTAATCGTATCAATTGTTATCTATACTTTTGTATACAAAGTAGCTTACTCTGTAGAAAGATATTAGGTGGCACTTTCAAGAATACATAATAATTCATTCTCCTACAAGGTTTACTTTTTTACATACGAAAAGGTTTGGTCTGCATGTGTCCAGGATATAGCATGCATTAATCTACAATTAAAGCATATAATTTTAGGTCTCGAAAAGCTTGGCCACTACTATATCAATATTGCAGCTAGATTATTGTGACAAAACGTTTTTGTAAGTATGATCTATTCCAAAATAAATCGAGAAGCTTTTCCTTGTTTAAATTTTGGCAAAGTAGTTTTACATTTTATTCTCGCAGCAAACTACCGCAATTTTACAACATTTTTTTAATAACAACACACTTTATATGTGTGTGGCGCCAATTAAATTTCAATAGAATTTGTTCCTGTGATAAATTCTGTCTATTTCATGTAGTTTGCAAGCATCGGTAAAATCACCTGTAATTGCTTATAATATTTTAACTTGCCGTGTTGTCCAAATGATCCTATTAATATTTCTTGTTTAACTAACGTTATTAACGGAAATGTCATTTTTAAATCATTATACCTGCAATTTTAATCGCTATTCAAACACTAAGCAAACTCTTAATTTTAAATTTGGACATCGCCCGACTACAGCAACAAATTTGGGAAATACTAGACCATCAAGCCCATCGTAGTGAAAAGAACTTGAGAGTCAAGATTATGAGCCGGTTACAGATATGTGGAGCAAACGCATACGGTCAGTGCACCGCTAGTTGCTCAAACAATGTTAATTGCCGAAGAAAACCAATAAATGTGATCCTTTTCGGTAAAATTATTTTTAAACGTTAAGGACGGGTGTAAATAAACAGACTAAGAAGCGCGTATTTGTGTCGTCTTTCATATTCACATGATTTTTAATGTGCTTTTGTTATGTTGATGCGTCAATACGTTTCTTGTATCGATACATATAAGTCGTCAGACATCAAGTGCATTTTATGTTTTCAAGGCCACCAGACAAATTTCATGCCTCACTAACTTATTAGTTTATAGTGTGATATGCTCTAAATGTTAGCAAAAGGTGTGAGTTGGCATTCTCTTTTCAAAATTTAGAGACGAGCAATTTTGAAGGATTATCCGCATTTGAAAGACGGGAATCGGTCTACAAATAAAAATTAGTTATGGTTCCTGTCCAGAAACGAATTCACCTAAGCTGTAAAATATCATTTGGAAATTTATTATTAAATCACTTTTTTGGATGTTGTGTCGTTCATGGAAATGTTGTTAGTGCCACGCAGACTGTAATGGGCCACATTACAATTTAAACAGATAATTGCATTTGTAGGCAGGTGATGTGTCCGAATAGCGGGCACAGCTTGGTTATTTATTATTGATTTATAATTGGGGATCTAAATGACCCAATATGAGCCAATGGTATTTTAGTCTAAAATGAGTGGTTCCCGAAAGTCGGGACAAAAATCGTATTTAGTATGATCTAAAATCTTCGTAGGTAGTACGAATCATAACAAAATTAAAATCAGAGTTAAGATTACTTAATACCTAGTAAGTAGATTATGCGCTTCCTCAAAGCGCCTGTGCAAGCTAGCGACGGGACGTTTTAGCCCCGTTACACAGACAGCATGATCAGAGAACACTTTACCCAAAAAGGAATTAAAGCACTTTGTGATCTGGATTATAAAGCCAAATCTTATCTCTATCTTATATTACATCCGGAGAAAATAAATAGTAGGCGTGAGACTCGACGCGAATAGTTTAAGAATAATATCCCAAACATCGGAAGCCGTATATGTTATGCCTCTGTGGGTTCTTAGTCATATCATTCTGCAATTTTAATTTTTGTAAAGGAAATTTAAATCATGTGTATTAAACCGCAGCGGTATACCTAAGTTTTTAATTACTACTCAAATATCTCCTAAGGTATCGGGACAGATTATGGCCGACGGCCAGGTTTTGGCCGATTTCCGGCAGTAGTCAACTGGATGCTACGTCTGAAAACTTTGAGTAATCTATTGGATTCTTTGACGAATGGGCCAGTTTATGGTCTCCCTCTCGTTTCAAACGCAGGTTGAAAACATACTGTAACGACGCACGGTGATAAGATAACGCTCTATAGCCTAGAAGGTATCGCAAAGGTTGTCAGTGAGCCTCAACGTGGTATATCGTGGGACACGGTTTGCAAGTTTTTCTTTAATTTCACAAAGAACGATTCGACGCCGCGCTACCTAACAGCTCTCTCGTTTGACCTGGACTATCGCTCATTATTTTTAAAGGAATGGAAGACGACGTACAGACGTGGATCGAAGGGATGTATCGACGGGGTCTTCCTGTTAGGCTTCAGATGGTACTTACAGAAAAGAATAAGGCGTACCGCGTTCTTTACATTCCTGCGCGATCAGCTGGCATCCTGGGTGACGAGTTGGTAAAGCAATGATTTCCCCGTCACCAAAAGCTTTAGAGTCCCTCAAGTTATTTCTCGCGCACGCAACCAAGTCAGTCAAGAGAACGTTTATCATCTTCTGAATCAGCTTATTAAGCACGCGATCGAGCGTAAACTTACCAACTTCTTCATAGGAATAAAGACGAGACGGGATTTAGTCAGAAGTCGAAGTCAAGGAAAACCATATATTTGCGTGAGTCGAAGTACCGCTGGATAAGTGCCACGACAGAACTCCTACTTGATGATATTCGCCTGTGTTAGTACCGCCGGATCGTGTCTACCACCACTCTATATGCTTCACGACCAATGTTTTAATCGTAACTTTTAAGATATTACTCCGTCCCTGGAGCTATAGTTGCCGTTGATTCGAAGGAGTTCGCAACCAAGCTATCTTCATCAAATGGTTGGAGTGCTTTGCAGCAAGCATACTAAGCATCGTCATTTGGCCACTGCCTCTCATCTACGACGGTTGTGCTATTTTTACAAAAAGAGAATCGCATAGAAGGCGATCGTGATAACAAATTCTACTTATCTTTCTCTAAACTCCGCACATTTCTTGCAGCCTTTGGATGTCTCTGTTTCTATTCCCTTCAAGACCAGCCTGCGTCGATCTTGGGACCGCTACATGATCGATGGAGATATGTCAATCTTGACGAAGAAACAGGCGATTTCATTATCAAAAAGCGCGTTTGAAAATGGAGTGCCTGCCAAGCCAGATAATGTGATATTCAGCTTTGCCAGCACTGGCCTTTGGGCAATCTCAGAACCTACCTTGCTTGCGCGTGAAGAGTTATACGCCGATGGGGAGGTCAAAACGGAATCAAACCCAGCAACCCGGTGTGGCTCACAGTACATCAGTTTCTCCTGGAGTACGCTTTGGGAGGTATTTTTACTGCCCAAGCCGTCCACGAAATCCAACGGTAAGCGCAAGACAGCCAGCATGCTTGATCGCGTTATGAGCCAAGAACAGTTGCAGCAGATCGAGTAATACACTTGGTTTTTGTATCAAATTTGTTACGGCCGTAAAATGACCAATTCGTGAAAAATTCATTTTTTCTGCCTCTTAGCTTTGTTCCATACCTTTCTCATACTTAAATTTGAAAAACTATAATTTGCTGCAATGGGTAGCCACGGTCTTTCAATTTCGTTTAAGCTTTTTGTAAACCAAATATACGAAAAGCGAAGTCGGCATCAAATATTGGGTAAGGCATACAAATAATGGCCATAAATCGGCCTCATACCTTCCCCTAGTTTGACCAGTATTTATCCTACTCAAATGAGACTTAAAGATAAGTGTGTGAATCTCAGAAGAAAAATTGCTTGCAGATACAAAACCCACGGATCTAGAAATTCCAAAAATTTGCTTCTTAACTTTAATGAAGATACAGACCAAGTTCGTCTCGGTGATAATAATTAGAAGAAGGAAGTCTTCTTCAGGAAACACACTCTGTAACTAAGACCATTTGTCATGGATTTAAGCGACGTAAAATTTGGCTGAAATTTTATAGATAGCAACAAGGAATTAAGTCCAATTGATGTGGGTTCACGCAACACCTGAAAGATTGTTAGTCTGTCCTGTTCAAACACGGATATCTAGTAGATAGGTCATGTTGTCGCGGAACGAGCCAATTATGTTAAAGTGAAGTACGCGTATATATCTGAAGTGATACGATAGCCTTAGATGGACAAAATATTACAAAAATACGTGATAGCTTAATGATGACTTCCTAGCACATCATTTTTATCTGGGCTTACTGTGTTTTTTTTCGATGGGGGAGTATTGATGCGTCGACAAATGTACGTGCGTGAGCATTAAAATATGTCCTTTGTGTAAGGTCGCTAGCGTATACTGAGAATAAGCGATTTTTTTAACCGCATAAAAAAATTGTTACAATTCTTCCTGGGGAAAAAAGCACGACTGCGTGACACCTTTTAAAGGCTTAAACCGGACGGATGGGTTCAGTTTGAAGAATTGACTCGGCAAAGTTTTCGCGCATAAATTAAATTATTAAATGTGAAAGTTTTACAATTTAGTACATTTAGGTAAGTCTTTTCGAACCTTCATTTTTATCGCTCGACAACAAGTGTACTCACGCGCGTATTTACTAGCTGTGTTGCCACAGATGGAAAAGCGAGGTAGGTATCGTTGAGTTTACCAAAATCACGCTTTGGATAGTGCGATTAATAAAAAATGCTTAATTATTTGTTAAATCTGCTAATCTTGTATGGTTCCCCATTATAGTAATATATTATCGCTTCTGAAGTGAATGACAACCCGTCCTTTATACCCTAATAAAATATAGACCGTGAAGTAAAATAAATAGTAAAGGTGTGATATTGATAGAAGTGCCACGGAATCGTTTTTTTAATTAATGCATTCACCCCTGATGGTCCGAAACGCTTATAAGATTCGCGTGGCGTGGTCTTACGCCTCCGCAGTATTATCTATGGACCTACGGTGTGTACATTTTATAATTTGGGCCGACAAAAATCTGACGTAAAGTTCAGGATGTCAAATATTCGCATAAGGGCAGATACCCGAGATCAATGTTAAATTATTCCGATTTGCTTTCTATAACTTCGTAAAAGGGCATACACAATTTCAACGACAAAAACAAATTATTCACAGGGAGTGTATGACCATAGACCTAATTTAGAAGCTGCTGAATAGCCTTTACTCTCGACGGTCATGATTTAACTACTACCTTGATTCGGTGTTAAGCTCCAAGTATATGCGTATCTTGATGTAGAGTATTTGAAGTTTTACATGCTCTATCTGGCTATATGAAGGAAATTCATTAATCGTATTTGCGCCTTTTCTAATGCGATTGCACTAAAATACTTTCACGTCATCTAAATGGAGTTATCGTATAGCGTGGGAAGACGCAGTTGAGTTAAGCAGAAATAAATTAGTGATCCATATACTGTAGCTATACGCAAATGCAGAATATATTTTTTTGGTCAGTACGAAATGTGTCATATGTATCGAGGAATCATTTTAGACACAAATGGTCCATACTTTGCAGTGTTCATAATATATTTGTTATGGTATATTTCTCAGTTCTTATGTAGAGCTAAAAATGAGTTATACGTTAACGGCCACGAGGCGAATGACATTTACTAGGACTAATACTATCGCAATATTGGGCCGTATAAAAGACCGACTACAAACTATTGAAAGGTTTGTGTCAAGCGATTAAAGCACCGAAATTGGAATGCGTGGAAGTAAATTCCAAGGATGCAGCCTATCGCAGTCGATTGATACGATGACTTATGATATGCCAAGGACTTCATCCACCTGTCACATTGGAGTCGGCTTCACATCAGCAAATATGTGTCAATAAAGAACCGTCTAAAACTATAGTTTTGTGCGCAATGTGCGACACGGTTATATAAAGTACCGATGCGCAGATCAAATGATACAGCTAGAAGTGGTTGCTCCTGACTTGTGGTTCATGGCCTCCGATGGAATGATAGTATCTTTGTATAGGAATGTGGCACGCTAACATTATAAAAATTTCGGAAATTAATGTAGGTTACATCTTTCGGGAAATAGGGTTCAATTTAAATATTCGTTCAAAATGAAATTTTCAATCAATTTTATACTTATAAATTTTCAATCAATTTTATACTAGCGTAAAAAAGTAAAATCTTTATTAGTGAAACATCTTTTAGTAATTTGGATTAACCAAGACAGTTGTAGGATTACGGTGATCGAGTGAATAACTGTGATGGGCCACCCCTATACAAAAGTATTTTTTTACCAAAGTTTACATATTACTTTTGTAGGAAAACCTACTTCCGGACTAGCGGATGTAGCATTTCGTAAATATTAGTGGATTAATGATGTCGGACGCATTAATAGCCAGTAAGATATCGCCACGTAGATCGAGTGGTTCCCATGAGCTTAGGAAAGCATTCGTACTTAGGTTATACGGATACACAAACATGAACGGAGTTTAATTTGCTTCATACCTAATACTTGGGCTTGAGTCTTCCACAAGCGATAGTGTAAGCAAAAGACGGGTTGTTCTAGCCCCGTTACAGTAACCGCCCATCGTGAAAAATCGCAATACTAAAGAATTTAGGCCAAAACGTTTCGTTCAATCACAAATATTAATCAAGAGTCCAGATGCTATCGGCGTGTGTGATCATTGTTTAAGGTACCTATAACAGATTATTATCCAATAGTTGAGGGGTTATCTAGCGTGCATCTGTAGCCACGCACATGTTGTCGGAATTCCTTTGAAGTACCTTATAATCAGATCTGTTCATCACTTGACCAATATTTATTATTTTTAACATAACCATGTTCGATTCATTACGAAATGTCCTACCACATTATATTATGCTATTAAAGTCTCCAGGACCCAAGGCAATAAGGTGAGGTCCCGAACTTGAATGGCAGATATCGTAATTGGTCCCCATAAAATTACTTATTTTAAATAAGGTTTTCCTCAAAAAGAGCTCAGCTTCAGATTTATTTGGAAGGAAGGTGTTATCGTAATCCAGAAATGATCGGATTGGCATAAGCGAATTTCTTTGAGTGTATGCTCTATTATAGCGTAAGGATAGAAAAATATAACCTATGGAAAGCAGGAAGTATGGCGTGGGTTGAATATGGTTAAGCATTACTTAGCTTGAGCACGAGCACCTTTTAGCTTGCTTGCTGTATCACATTTGCAGCAGAAAATCGTTCTTCTAGGTCGAGCAAATATTTGAAATGCTATACATCACTAATATCATTCATTATGGTATTTATATATCAATTGTATTTCTTCCATTTATTTTGCATCAGATATTTAACAAACTTTTTTTGGGCAGGATAAATTGCTGAGTAATCTTTCAAATAAGTGGTACTAATGGTAAGACTAGTTTGAAATTGTAGCTCTTTGATATGCATTATTTTTTCCGAGATATTTATGGCTTAGCACGCATTTCAATATCTGTCACCATGTGAATATTGTGCTTTGTTAATGGTCTAATGTATATATGGGGAAACAAAACCACCCCCCAGGTTTTCGTTAACCCCCTCCCACCCCTATATATTACCGTATTTACTTGATTTACACCTTCTGATTGGTAGGATGGTGAATATTATCGGTCTCAGAGGTGATTTACAATCTCAATTACGAATGGTAAATGCTAAATCTGGATGATATATGCATGTCTTTAAGTCGGCGACGTGTGTGAATTTATTATTCAGCTACTTTTTATGACCAAGCCATCACTCGGTCAAATGAACATTTATACGAGCGATTCTGAAACAGGTTGGGATTGGATCGAGTAGTCTGTACGGGCGCTGTGACGAAGGCATCCAACAACACTATATTCGAATGTGCCTTCAAGCCAGCCGAAGAAGTCTATTGAGAGGTACATCAATCGTCGTAACACCTGAACAATTCACTAACCAGACTAACATATAATTTGATGATGGTAGTGGCTCCACGTGGCGTCTGATAAGAGCCACACTGATCTTTTATCGATCACGTTTCCCCGAACAGGCAGTCTGCATCCACTGCCGTTGAATGATAGCCTCAAAACGTTACACAGTGCTTCTACTAGCCCTTATGCGCTTGATCGTTCTCGTTGCTGATTCTTTGTCATCAGCTATTGGCTTGTATCTATTGCCCTGTGAGCGCCATAGAATAATACGTTCGATTGCGCCATCTTTCCTGTTACCTACCCTCTTCGTACGCGTGATCGTTAGGACATAGTCTTGATCTTCTGCTTTATCATTATGTTCCTTCAGTCTTGCTCAAGTGTATCGTGTGAATTTTCAGGAGGTGGTAGCCGAGACATCTAAGAATGACTGACTATGGTGTTTAAGCGCTAAATATATTCTACAACATTTTAAAATGTAGCGTGTGGGCGACAGAAAAAATGCAATTATTGTGTCGAAATTGGCTGCCAATTTTTAGCAATATGACGTTGGCTATGACCAATCAAAAACATGTAAGGTATTCAATTACGGTTATACATAGGGGTGGGGGTAGTTAATGAAAACCGAGGGGTGGTTTACGTTTCCCTATACATTTATATCAGAGGAATTAGAAATAGAAACTTATAACGAATCGCGTCAAATATAAAATTTTAAATGATTTACGTCAACATCGCACAAAAGCGCTCGGAAAAAGTGAAATGCGTATGAATACGATAGTGCCTATTCCTTTAGGAAAATGAGCTTTTTAGAGAAAATTAAAGTAGAATATCCAACGGAAAGATGAAACTTATGCGAGATAGCATGATGATTTGCGGTGCTTTTGATGCCTTCAGATCCGCTACATACATATTTTTTGACTTTGGAGTGTTTACATTATTTTATACAGTCATATGATATTGATGAGATATGAAGCAAAGTTTATATTCGAAGTCAGATTTTGATGACAATGATAGATTTACATGTCTTTTATCGCAAGCCTTGATCGAAATAGCCTAACGAGCATAAAAATGACTTTTTGTTTGAATAATAGGGTGTAAGTTATAGGTAAAGAGCTATTTTCTGTTCGAGTGACTAGGAACACGCAAGTCCGGATGGTTTATTATCCAAAAAAGGCGTATTATTGTTAATTATAGTATCCACGGCAACTCACTGCTTCAAAAGCACGGTCGACGACTGTTAGTAGAACGAAAAATAAAGTTTTATTTAGACATTGTAATTAAAAACGCGTTTTATGCTTATTGTACTTCTCATTATATAGTCATCGATTCAAGTCATTCCTGTATCTCTGTAAGGTGCACACTGCGCATACTTGCTTCGGTTTTAATCCAAAAGATACTATTGTAGTGTATGCATGTGCCAGAAATAATATGTACATTTCGTATTGCGAGTAAACGGACACAAAGACCCTACGTAGTTTCCACAGAGCGAAAATTGAGACTAGCAGTATTGAATTGAGGCATGCTGAAACGCGCATTGGTAACCCTCACCTATTTCAATCAATTTCAACTCTTGATAGACCGCGTCTCAGTCGCACTATTTCGTTTTTTCTGATTCGTTGGTCGGACTATTAACCGATCGATTATTCTAAATTTAATCTACAAGTGTCAAGCAAGTCAAGATCCGATCCCTCCTGTCCATTTTATAATATTGTGTCGAAAAATCATCTATTGCTGCGTGTTAGAGATGATAACACTAAGAACCAATGCCACTATCACTTATCTCCGTGTCATAACCAGACTTATGCGCCGTGTTGTCATGCCTCAATATTGTATGTAGACTTCGAATGATCCGCAGCAACTCGCATTTTATTGATCGGTCCTCGCATTTAACAAATAATATAGGACCAGTGCAAATATTTTGCGACAATACATGTCTTATGTATAGTGCTAGATTTTCACGTTATAAGCGTTCACAGAAGCTTAAGAAAGCCTCAAGCCCAAGTATTAGATATTTTGTAACGTTATTTTTAGTTTTTTTCTTCTTTCGAATAAATTTGTACTAAGTACGACCGTGTTCCCGCTTTCTCGAAATACTCATTTCCAGGTCCACATACCGTTGGTACAGTCTATAGGCCCTAATACTGTAGTTATTTTTAAACGCCCAATGTGCCTACTATTCGGCTACAGCACCTGACTACAAATGTTCTTGGTTATATTAATTCTGTATTTTGAATGATTAAAACTCATTGATATATCGCATTTACTAGCCGTGTGTGCTCGATTGTTGTGATTCCAGCAGTCATAAAGGAACCGCATGATGCCTCAAAGCAACGGCTTCAATTTCGCAGCACTCCCGGGCGACTTGTGGGAAGTGGAAGATAAACGTAATGGAACAGAAACTCATGTCTAAATCGCTATAGGGAATGTCTGGAATCCACGCTTAGAAATTCCTTCAAACTTTTTCGAAAAACTTCTGAAATTATTCAGGATTACAGGAAACATTGATGAGAAGGTAGATTACAATGCTATGCAATGTTCTTCGTGCGCATTCCGCCATTGTTAACATCAGATGCTCGAGAATAGAAGAATCTTCACACAGTGTTTTGCAAATGAAAGGACATTCTCCCTGATCTCTCAGATCAGCGAGTTACGCGAAAAAGTGTTCGAGAACAAATGGAACAATATCAACTCTACTGTATCCACGTAAAGGAAGGATGCCGCTCTTGTGAATCAATACCATGTACATCTCGTAACAAAGCAATTGCCACACCACTGGGTTCAAATTCAGCGAAGACGAATAATTACGATTCGCGAAGAACGAGCTTCGATGTAAAGAACGAAAAATAGGTTACTTGCGCATTGTTGTCGTCACTACTCTCGGAACCGAGGCGGATATCCGCTAGATACTTATCGCAGAGCGGCAACACACTGAGCTACCCGTCTTGTTAACGATTCTTGTTTACATCTCGTTCATGTGCTTGCGATTTCGTGAATTCACCACGACATTCTTGTCATCGCTATCGTTCTCGATCTCAACTCCGTGAAACATGATGTAACTTCCGATTTCGACGTTAAACATATTTTGGCCTATAGCCTTATCACGAGAACATATACTTCTGCGATCGGATCAAGGTGCCAACTATATAGGATCCATAAGCTAAACAACGTCTATAACGTCGTGAAGAAGCGCGTAAAGTGGTGCCTACGTATAATGCTTGAATAGGAAGTCAAGTCAGCGTATGTTGTACATGCGCGCGGATGGAACCGGGCGCAAGTCACAAGCCAATGATTTAACTTCACAGAGAGAGTCTATATTCCCCACAACACGATCTACAATTCAGCGCACAGGGCCTCTCGCATCCGCAAGCGGTAGCGTGCCTCTATGAGGGCATATTTGACCACCTTGATGACTTATTCTATGTCGATGAAATTGTAAATAATTCTGTAGACGATCAGGTGAGAGCCGTGGCTGTTCTAGAGCGCGCTGCACAGGCAGAAAAGATCGTTAGAGATCCGGCTGTCGGTTCACGAACTGCTTGAGTGGATGAGGGTCCTAAACCCAAGGAGATCATTCATGCGAAGACGGGAGCTCAGCTGCGTCCGATGTCATGCCCACTTCTCGCAGGCGGAAATCGGTTCTATCTCTAAGACATTGAAGTTTTATCATAAACAATTAGTGAAGCGTGGCCAAGAGAAAATCTTTAGCCGCACGATTTAAAATGTTGGTTGACGTCACAGTGATGCTAAAATGTATAACGTGTATGCCTCTTTGACGACTTAAGCACCGTAAATTATAGTGTGAAGCCTAACGCGAGTATACTTGCGTTTAGGTAGGTTATTAGTAAATTCCTTAGATCTAAGTTGACAATATTAGACGATCACCCTTTAAACTTACCTATTTTTCCTGCCACGTTTGAATGCATTTTCTTTTAGTTTGTTCAATGCAGACGAAGTGCATCATGTACAAACCAGTATATTCTTGACGTCGGAGCCTAAACAACGACTCAGCCCTGTCACAAATAGGCCGTGCCGAATAAAGTGTAGCGTAGTTGGCAACAGGCTTACTCGTATCCCGATATGGGTCAATCATTGTCTGCGCAGTCGATCGAACCAGCGAAGACACCACACCACGTGGTGACTCATATTCAACCTTCGCCTTGGACCGCATAGTTACATTTGCGCTAATAAAATATTGTGAGCTGCATCCAATCGTTGTTCATCACCTTAATTCATACCCCGAGTGTGGCCACAAGATGCCGTGAAGAGACCCACTGCAAGAAGGGTAGGAACGCGATATTGTCGACCCGAATTGAACAGAAAACGTGGATGTAGTTCTACTGACACGTGCACCGCTTTGTTTAATGAAATATCAGCATGTGTTAATGATTCACTTCAACTTCTGAATGAAGTTACAAAACTTCGTAGCACACCTTCGATGTTTACCTTACACACCTGGTTCGCATATCGGAGTCTAGATAGGCCACTATCGACGTCTTCAGCTTCGTCCCGCGACAATCGACCAGTGGCGTCCAGATTTAGCGCTTGCAAATCGAACATTCGTCGAACATTGAGATCCCTTTCAATTACTTGACTCGAAGTTTTGACAGCATCAAATATTTGGCTCGAAGATTGGAAGCGGCTCAAATATTCGTTTCAAATAATCATAAATAAATACATGTATAAACAAGCATTCAGGTAAGAAGGTAGCCAGTTTAAACCATCAAATGTGGAGTCGGTATTTATTCGAACCTATTTGAGATCAAATCATTATCATTAAAATAGGTTTGCTGACTGCATTATTGTCGGTATTGTATTTAGCCAATACCCCTATAATGAATATGTAGCGGAGATACAGATCACCTTAAGTCAGAGGTATACTTAATGCTCTACGATCAACTTTGCTTCAGAGAACCCGACTCAGAGATTAGAAAATCTCGAGGAGTTTACGGACCCTATTTCAGGGGACCAAAGATTTTAATAATTGCAGCAGAGAGTGCTCTGAGAGTAGCTTCCCTTTACAAGGAGCTGCTAGGCTCTTAAATCGCTTAAGACGCCTCGTGAGGCACGTGTCTTAAGTGATCAAAAAAGAATTGATTCTTACTCTTTTTTATCTATAAAACACCTCAGACGAACGCATTTAATCTAGACACTAATGTTCTGGTTAATACCTCCTAAAAGGATCTCCTAATTTGGTGGATGACACACGTCAGCCCCCACAACTAATGTAGTGTTTTAATATCATCTTTATTGGGATCCGTCCCATGTGTAGTTCACACATGTTATGTGACCCACACATGTTGTGTAAGTAACATATGTGGTGTAAACCCGTTACACCCTCTCTCACCAGACTGACGTCACCACGAAACGTCAATCGACATCTTTTTTAGAAGACGGCGGTGTGTGTGTTCGAACCTCACGATTTGTTAAATCACTAAACACCATGGCATCGTCACCACACGAGTCTCGGACTATCTCTTCATACCTTAGCCTCGATCAGGATCTGGGCTATGGAAGAGATACCAATATCCATGGTGACAAACAAACATTGTCCAACCCATCTGTGCCTGAGGTACGACCTCTTTCATCACCCAATCCGTTCGTTGATCGTGGTAAAACCACCGCGCCTGAGGTGCAGCATTATAAATCAGATGCAGATGGAAACATCATCACTAATCCGCTCGACCTGCAACAAGAATTGATTCCCCAGCGAAAAGAGAGTGCACTTCGTCGCGCTCAGACCCAGAACGTCATTATAACCGGAGAAATTATGTGTTGTCAACACCGAACGTGAAGAAACGTCTCCTTCAAACGGAATGCCGTAGAATTTCAACCTGGGCTGTTGGCCGAGAGGCTACGTCGCCTGAAGACATTGCCTTGCGCCAGTCCCTACACGAAAGGAATCGATAGCCTTTCTTGACCACCCAAGGTCAGTACAAGGCACACCTTGAGAGCCTAGCTCGTGGTTTATCGGTTTTTCCGATTAAAGGCGAGCCCATCTTGTTGTTTGCCGGTTAGTTGCCTGAAGAGGTGGACAACCATTTCTTCCTCTGGGTGTACCGCAAGCGGCACCTCAGCAGCATCCCAGCTCTAAGATCAATTGCCAATGTGGCCGATGTTCATCTAGAACGAAAGCTTCGGTTCGAATACGCCAAACTCAAGGCTAGAGGCCATTTGCGTAATCGCACACGCAATGTTGTGTCCACGCCAGTAGTCGCGGGTTTCGACCCTTAGGTGCGGAGCAATCCGCTACCTCCCACCTCTATTGGGGAGAAGCGCTCTCGATCGAGGGATGAATTTTGCCACGATGTTCAAAAACATCAACAGCGTATGGGCAATCCTGTCGAAGGGGTATCTCATACTCCCACGAGTTCTCCGACTTCAGGTATTCTCGCCACTTCACCAGATACTGGTATTGACCCTGACGACAGCGTCTGTTCAGGAGTCGCTCCACATGGAACTGGCGGATCCCTTGCTCATCGAGCAGAGTCGGGGGTGGTCGGTATACCGAAGGAGGAGCATGAGATGGTGCTTCTCTAGCTTAGTGGTCTCCGTGAGACATTGGGTAAGACTTAGAATGCGCTCGGCGCGATGCAAGCCCGTGTTCAGGCGTTGGAGTTGGTCTTAGCCCGGATGGAGGCTCCGCTTGACCTCCTGATACGGATTCAGCAACCGATGGCAAGGCCAACCTATGCGGCGCAAGCGCCTCCAAGTTCACGTGGAACGGATCCCGATATAGATTAAGTAAGCCGACGTAGAACACAGGGTGTGTGCTCAGTTTGCGCGTACGGTTGAGCGTATACGCAAGTCCCTTCTTGGCGACGACCGTCAATGGTCCAATGAAGTGCGGAAGCAACTTTGTCTTGAAGGCCGCAGACACTACATTTGTAGGTAAGTTTTTAGCATTAAGTAGAACTTGGTCTCCGACCTCATCACGTTAAATCCAACATCTGCCTTTAGCATCAGCTTGTTCCTTCTGCTTGTCTTGGATATCAGACAGTGCGTCACGAACATGTCGTAAGACATTCAATAGCGTTGCGAGAAACTCGCTTACCTGTTTTTGAACAGTAGCAGGGCTGATATCAGCAAGCCGATCGGCAACTCCTCCGCCACCAAGCCCTGAACCACGCAGTGGTAGAGTTAACGGAATGTGAGGGTGTGTGAGACCGTTCACATAGAACGGAGTAAAGCCTGTCGAGGTATGCACGGCGTAATTCAACACAAAGTCAACGACAGGGAGCATCGAACTACAACGTTTTGGCGTTTCAGCACAAACACTGCGCAAGAGGTCACCGATGATGCGATTCACTCGCTCGTTTTGACCATCTGTCTGCGGATGATTCGCTGTGGACATGTCCGAACGTGTGCCAAGCACCTTGAACATGGACTTCTAAATCTTCCCAACGAAGCGAGGATCTCTATCCGAGACAATTGCCAACGGCAAACTGTGTTGTCGAAACACTCGATCGATAAATAGCGTAGCTGTACCTTCACCATCAATGGTGTCTGGCTCCGCCGCTAAATGAGCCATCTTGCTCAAACGGTCAACAAAGACCACAATACCCGTATTTCCATACGAATCCTTCGGTAAACCGAACAGGAAGTCCATACTGATGGACTCCCAACACCCTTTGGGTATAGGCAAACTAGCCAGCGGCGCTGCCGCATGTGGTGAGGGTTTCACCCGTTGACACGTTTCACACGAACGTACATAGGTGCTCACCCATTTGTATAGTTTGGGCCACCAATAACATTGGCTCACAGAGCCGTAGGTCTTTTCACGACCGAGATGACCACTCAACGCAGTATCATGTGCCTCATAGAGGATCCGATACTTCAACTCCTCATCATGAGGGACAACGATGCGAGGGGTATCCTCCACATCCGTGCTATAGCACAACAGGCCTTGATCGATGGAATATCGATGTAACCTCGCACATAACCGTGCCGACAATTTTATGTCCGAGTCCTTAAACTCCTCGCTCCCTAGAGCACGTAGCAGGGCTACACAATGTTCATCCTTGACATACGCCGTGCGGATTAGGTCAGTGACCGGTGACGACAGAGTCGTAACATGAGCAAGCTCATAGTCAGGCCTGCGTGACAACGCATCCGCCAAAGCATTTTGCTTGCCCGGCTTATACTTCACCTCGAAGTTGTACTCGGCAAAGAAGGAAAGCCAACGAGCCATTCTCTGAGAGAGGTGAGACGACTGGGTCGCAGTGCGTAGTGACGCATGATCTGTATAGATCACAAACGGCTTAGAGCCAAGAAGATGAACTCTGAATTTGACGAGAGCATACTTCATTGCAAGTAGCTCTTTGTCATGAACGGGATAGTTCTTTTCTGCAGCCTTCAGCTGTCGGCACTCAAACGCAATGACGCGTTCCCGTCCATCAAAATCCGTCTATAACAGAGCGCTGCCTACGGCAAAGTCAGATGCGTCACAGACGACACTGAAAGATCGATCAGGATCAGGCAAAGCCAAGATTGGCGCATGAAGGAGACTCTCTTTTACTGCTTGAATAGCATCATGCTCGGTGCTAGTCCAGCACCGTTCCACATTTTTTAAGGGGATTAGGTAATGGCCGAGCCATATCTACGTAACTCGCACTGTACTTGTGCAAGTAATTGGCAAGGCCAAGCTACTTACGTAAGACCTTTTGGTTCTTTGAGACAGGCCAAACAACTATGGCATTTACCTTAGCGGGATACGCTCTTAGTCCTCGCTTACCAATAAATCATTCTAAAAAGGCAATCTCTTCTGCAACAAAGATGCACTTAGACGCGTTGTCGTACAACTTATTTGTTCGCATGCACTCGAGCACCGCTCGTAAATGGTCAATGTGATTGTCCACGTCCGACCGACCGTTCATAGCACGACTTTGGACAAAGATGTCATCAAAGTACGTCTTTGCATAACCTCGGTGAGGTCTATAAAATTGTGTCACAAGACGATTGAATGTATCCGGGGCATTTGATAACCCTTTCGGCATAACAAGCCACTCCCAGAGCACGCCGCTTGGAGTGCTGACCGCTGTCAACGGAATATCGATTTCTCGCATGAGAAGTTGGTAATAACCATTGACTAAGTCGAGCGCACTCTACATTGTACATCCCACCAGATTGTTTGACAAACATCCTTTCTAGGTATTGGTGTCTGAGCCGGGAAGGTGGCCGCATTAAGCTTATTGTAAGCATAAACAATGCGCCACTTCCCATTGGGCTTTTTGACACAGAAGGTCGGTGTGGGATGGGGAGATTTTCTCTCACGTACCATTCCTGCCGCGTGCTTTGCACAAAATAAGTCGTCAATGACTTCACACTGTTATTTCAGTAAAAGCCACTGCCGTGTCACACAGTATTTAGTTCCAGGAACCCAGTCAATTTCATGACGTACACCTCTATCTGGAGGTAAGACAGGCGGTGGGTTGTATCACACCACGTCCTAAAACTTCTTTTCTTAAGGATACAACGGATCAAGAGGATACTTTAGGATAAAAATCCACTATGGGCGTCTAATGCCGCCTTTGTGTCCTCAAGGACAGACTCGTCCAATAACGAGGATGAGTTCAACGCAATATCCGGCCGAATGACCACTAACTCGGATAATTATTCTGCCTGTAAGGCTTGGCTAAATTAGCCGTCAGACATTTTGTCTAGGTCTAAGAGAGTATCCAAGGATGGAAGAGTCTCAAGACAAATATTGTCATCAACATGGCCATCCAACCCATTGACAAGTGTATATAGTGTATTATTGCTATCATCACTTCGTGACTTCTTAAACGTTGGGCTCTTGACAGTTGACACCCTACGCTGGGATTGTTTAATCAAAGAAACCTTACGCCTCCTAGAGGCCGAGACAGTAGGGTCCCCGTGGTTGCTATTTATCGTAGCACGCTTTAAACGAGAGCTTATGTCTTGAACGGCATCTGGTGAAGTGTTACGTAACTCGAACACTTTACCCAGAGGATTTACACGTACCACTTCACGTACAGCATCCGGGCCTAGCCCTGAATACTCTGGCTTCTCGCCAACAACGTCATTACCGACATTCAGTGAGGTGCCATCTCGGCCGCCCTCACTCGGTGTAATTTCAGGTGCCACCCCACTCACATCAGAGGAATTACATTCTTGATGGCTCGGCCTTAGGCCACCCATACCTGCAGCATGCAGTGACTCAGTATCACAACGAGTATCACTTAACGGAGTATAACTCTCTTCACATACGGTGAAAGAGCTCCGCTCAATATTAATGTCATTGACATTGGCGTCAATTAACTCTGACATACCAGTGCCAATCACAATGACACCTTTCGTCAATGGCTCGCGCCAATAGCGCTTTAGTTGCCTAGCAAAGGTGGGTTCATGACTCTCCAAAGCTTCGCTAGGAACAATGCGCGTGGCGCCTAAGTTTTTCGACCTCCATCCAATCCATTGTTCATGGCGTTCAAGCCAAGCCATACCCAGGATGAGATCATATCTCGAATCCAAATCGAGGACACGACAGCGTTCAATGCTTTCAAAGTCCAAAAACTTCACACCTAAGTTCAACGGAACTTTAGGCACCGTGACGCGACTGCCAGTCGATAAACGAACGGTGATCGAATCACCATAATGCGCTTCGATCGCCTCAGCATATCGCTGACTTATTTCAAGGGAACGACGTCGAGCATAATTGCATGATGCTCCGGGGTCGATTATGATCGACCAATGCTTCTTAAAGCTTTTAAGTGTCGCCTCAGCGACTAACAAGCCAGGCTTGTATCTACGCTCTGTGCTGACGGGCACAGAGCTCGGTGGGTCTAAGACCTGTTTTACTCTACCTCGTAGAGAAGTAACAGAACTCAGTTGTACCCCAGTAGAGCACCCCGCACCTACTGGGTGTCGACGTTTCCCCGCGCCATACAAGGTTTCGGGTTGGGGCTGGGATTTCGACCCATAGGAGTCGGACGTTGCTTACGCAAAGGACAATTGATAGTCAGGTGTTTAGTACTTCCGCACATGTATCAGCGTCTCAATTCCTGTCGTATCTCTGCAACAAGAAGCTCCGCTTTACCTTCATCTTCAGCATGGCTGAGATCCATCGGTTCTGAGTTATAGTAAACCGAGATTCTCGCTGAGGCTGCCCTCGCAAAGCTTGTGTTGTACTCATTCCAACCAATTCTGCCCGACTTGAAGTTGTTCTCAGCATTCTGAAAGATGCTCACCGCCTATTCAAAAGTAGAGGGATGGACCCAAAAGACCTCGATCCTGGCAACGTCATTGCGGAGACCCTTCATGAAGACAGTCACATAGACTGTGTCAGGGAGAGGGTCAGACTGCATAGCAGCCATCAGAGTTCTCGGTCCCTTAAATATAGTCCGTTAGCTTATTCTTACTTTGACGGGTATATAAGAAGCGTGAGCGCACGCGAAAAGCCTGGTTAGGCGGCGAGAAAACTCGCAAAAGGTCTAACTTGAGCGAATCCCATGTGGGAAAAGCCAAGTCGATCGACGTGCCACACGTCAGAGCCCACTATCTACCTTTTTTTCGAGCTTGGAGATGCCCAGCGATACTCGCTGATGCTCAAGTGAGATGTGGGCGGATATCATGTCCATCTCAATATCATGGATCCAGAAAGTCAAGTTTTCCCCCTCCTTCCCGGAGTAATGCTTGACGTCCACCTTGAGGGGACGAGGCTTAGCCTCTTCGTCTGGCATTGCCACAAAGCGTGTTGGCATACCCGACGCTGCTTGGTTTTCACCTGCACTAGAAGGGCCATTTCGTACTACATGAAGGTCTCGTCACGCGCATTGAGCACGTCGGGACCTTATGCAGCTAGATACTCCACATACTCTGCGCCTACGGCCGCGGTCGGCTTATCAAGCGCGACCTTCTGGGCCTCAGCGAGGGGGGTGGATTGCTCTGGGGTGGAGTGGTGATCGCTCTTTTGAGGAGTCGATCCCAAGTCTCCACTGGCGCCCGGACGACTGAATAACGGAGGGGGTACTCCGATTCCGTGTTCTTGATTGCCTTCATCACCTTGTGTACCCGTCGGTGGTGCAGGTTGCACTCTTCCAGGTGGACTCGTGTCAATGGAAAACTTGACCGTGTTTTCGATGGGGTCGAGGCTCGATCACGGTGTGGAAATCTTCACATCACGATCGAGGTTGGTGTGATCACGTGGAATTCGTCACGCGATCACATGTATGCTTGCGGGGTGCTCGATATGAGTCACCCTGATCTGTAACAGATCGCCTTGTCCAAATGTAGACCTTGATTCGCGAGCCTTTTGACCACTTGAGCCGTCTCGCGATCTTGGGTCCTCAACCACAAAGGGTTTCCTGCGTCCAGTCGCAGTTGGGGTGTTGTTTGAGAGATCTTGATCCCTGGCCAAACAATCTAGGGATATCACTCGACTAAAGTATGTAAACCTTTCCTTGACGTCGGGTGGCCAATGATCCACCCGGAGGAGAAGTCGACACGTGTACTTTGAAGAAAATTGAACTCTGTTTAATGTTCACCACTCAAACCCAACAACCATATCCCTATCCTCATGTCTTGGACATCGTTTGCCACATGTCGCCCCCTCTAGACGGTAGCGATCTTGTACTTGCGTGGCCCACACCTGATATACTTGTCCGATCGCAGTCACATACCTGATCACTGATCACGTTCTCGATCACATACCTGATCACTGATCACGATCTCGATCGCTTCCTGATCGTGATCGCCTTGCTGGTCGCGGATCACATGGTGTGCTCCACACCATTCTGATCTCGATCACATACTTTATCTCGATCACATACTTGATCAATGATCACGATCTCGATCACTAGTCACGATCTCGTGATCGCCTTCTTGATCGCGATTGCCTTGCTGATCGCGGTTCCTTTCTTGATCGACTGATCGCCAACATTACCGCCCGCCTCATACCTTGACCCAAGATCACAGGTCCCAACCTGCCAGATCTGATATCTATTTTAGTCTGACTGTCCAATGGACGCGATCTGACCAGATTTGGGACCGAGCAGCCAACCGCTAACTGGCTCGGACATAACGGGAATGCGATCAGTTCTTCTACAGCGCATTTCCATAGTCGCTTTACCACAAAATCGTCTCCATTTTTCTTCTTCTCATTATCCATGCTCAATCATGTCATATACAGTTCCGATCGCTTGCGATCAAAAGTCCACAGATCTGATCACCGAGATCAGATCTACCACCATCCAGATCGCTCGCGATTAAAGATCCACGGATCTGATCACCGCGATCAGATTTACCGATGCTGATCTCTGGCGATCATTAATACTGCTAGACCTTTACCTGCGCGATCACGTCGGTAAACCTTCGATTGCCATACTCACAACATATACCGCCTTCCCACCTTCCCGTACAACCTTCCTGTATGTGACCTCAAGTCAACGACCTGACCATCACTCAACTGCATTCCCCTCTTCATGCAACTGCATCACTTCAAACCGATTCCTCCGCACACGATCACGATCCCATTCTTGTATCAACGCTCCAAAGTTCAAGTCGGCTTCGTACACCGACGACGGATCACCATATCCTTTCCAATAGACTTTGAACTGTCGGTGCATCCTGCCATAACGTGTCCGCCGTCCTGATCGCATGTCCTTTATTCTCTCTACTTCGACTCGTCTTCTGCCAGATCGCCTAACCAACTGTATTCTGGTAATAAAGCTTCGTCAAAATCAACATGATCCGCTTCGCTTATTATCAGTTGCTCCATCGGTCGGTCTGGAAAACAGTCGTATGAGTTTCACCTTCGACACGTGAACCACTGGGAAGACTTGGTAGGGCGTACCTGCTATTTCCAATCTCACCGCGTGATCCACGCACTTGTCGATCTCTCGGAACGGTCCGTACCACATATGTGCCAGTTTCCGAGCGTACCCCTCCTTCACGCGATTCAGAAATAGTCAGACTTGCGATCCGCTGCATATGTCCAGTAGATCGCGATCCCGATTATGCTGATCAGCGCGATCTTGAATTGCTTCCTTCAGTCAACTGTTCACCGCCACTCTCGCCCGTTTATAATGGCGTTTTATGCCAAACCGCCATCATCGTGGATCTCGATCTCGCGACGTGGTACTCCCTAGAGGTAACGTGGGTTCCATCGATAATCGAGGCCCCATATGTGAATCAAATAAAATGGGGTGTCACCGCGAATACGATCGTGTGCGATGTTGATCGCGTATGTCAATCGTTCGGTAAATTCATCCCAATCCCTCTGGTTCTAGTCCGACACATACATCTTGATCCCTCTGGTTAACGTCTGTGCCATGCGCTCTGCTGTGCCGTTCGCTTGTGGCCTATAATCCATAGTAGCTCGTCGTTTGCGGCTTACGATCCGATTAAACGCATGAAAGAAATCAGACATGATTCATGGCTCTCGATCGTGACGAATTGCTTCACTTGCGCCAAACCTTCTGAATGCACATTCTTCGTAATTTTCCGCAATTGTTTGTGCGGTCCGAGATGCACTCGCCTTCGCAACCACATACCCAGAGAACAGGTCGACCCAGATCAACAACTCTGTGTTCCCTTTGAACGATCGCGGCAAAGAAGGAATATGATCCATCGCAAAATTTGAAAAGGGTACGTCGCTTGTACGTTACCCAGCGAGCCACTTCGATCGCAGGGGAGGCCTTTATCTGTCTCGCAATCCACACACTCTCCCACATATCGTTGCACACTTCGATACAAGCCTCTCCAGTGAAACTTTGCCCTGGTCCTCTGGTAAGTTTGACCTATACCCTGGTGGCCGCCCTCCATACTGGTATGATAATGATGTATAAAATCCTGCTGCAATAGCTCCGGGATCACCAACCGGCCCAGCTCTACGCAATCTTCTGACTTTGTAGCTGATATGGGACAAAAGAGCAACAACTAGTCCTGATCGACATCATAGTCCGGCGCGATCAAGGCACATGATTTTGCATCCGCTGATGCAATCGTAGATACGTCTACAGTCAAAAAAAATCTTCAAGTGATAAATCCAACTCTCTTCATTCTGCGCTTGTTTGATCCGTTCGATTCGTATCTGTTGTATGAACTCCTCTTGAACAGTTTGTGGCGAATGGCGTCGTCATGAGGCAGCACGGGTAATCGCAGCTACTCGCACCCTCTGATTCCTCTCGCGGGGTAACAGTAACTCATCTAGCCGATTCATAGATGCTAGATCTTGGCGATCTCGGTCATCTACCACTATTTCACCTTTCTCTTTCCGCAGAGCTTTACTCGCTAATCGATCTGCGCTTGCGTTCTAATCGCGTTTCACATGTAAAAAATCATGTTTGAGCCAGGATCGGAGATGCTCCATCGCTTTATGTCTCAGCAGTTGTAGACCTGGCGCCTTGCAATCAATCTCTCCACGCATTTGCCTGACCACTAAATTTGAATCTCCACATATGATTGGCCGTCCCCTGTTCTGATCAGTCAACAAATCAAAACATAAGAAGAGTCCTCTATACTTTGCTTCGTTGACAGTTAGATTAGGGACGAACTCAGACGCGGTAGCCACAACCTTCCAACCTGGTAATCTCCATACGATCGCGCTGCATGCTTCACACTTTCTCTTCACTCTAGCAGACCCATCAAAACTACCCACCCAGAAATTTTCTTCCTCTTCGGCTGTAGGTGAAGGCATAATGATCTTTTGTCGTGGTTGTTCCTTTGGCAAAACCGCGATCAACATCTCATCACTTTCTGTCGAGGAGTTATGCTCGCTGCCAGAGTACTCAGTATCTCATCTCCACCCTTCTCACATTGACGGATCTCCAGTGTCCAGTTTGATAACAATGCAGCTCATCGTCCTAATCCCCCATTGAGACCGGAAGATTGGAGCAACCAGGCTAAGGCTGAATAACGCGTCAGCACGGTGATCGCACGAGACACCAGCATGGTATAGCATATATCTAGCATCCTTAGCAATGCTAGTACCTCCTTCTCCACCATGACATAGTCAACTTCGTTGGGCTTCAGCGTACGGCTTGAAATAAGGACTGGCCATGACACCTCCTCATGTTTCTGCAGCAATGCAGCCGACACAGTCCACTTGCTGGCGTAAAGTACAATCACTGGCTGTCAAATCCGCGTCGAAGTGTTTCAAAATGGGTGTAATCGCTATCTTCCGTTTCGAAAAAGTGAACGCGATCGTTGCTTTCAACCAGCGACTCCTGCCTTCCGGATCCTGATCGCCCTCCGCGATTGGGTGTGATTCCTGATCGCCCCCAGCAATTGGGTGCGATTCTTGATCTCCCTCAGCAATTGAATGTGATTACTGATCGCCCTCATCAATTGGGTGCGAATCCATATCGCCCTCAGAGATTGGGTGCGATTCCTGATCATCCCCAGGGATTGGGTGCAATTTCTGATCGCATTTGGGCAGTATGACACAGCCGAGTTCACCCGGCAAACTTTACTGTTCTTGGGTCGTCATACGCTCGAGGGATCTCATGGAAATAGGCTTCTCGTAATTCGTACAGTAGTGAGGAGTACACTGAAAAGTCTTCGATGAATCGACTGTGATAGTTGGGGGTCCCGAGAAACGATTGCATCGATCGTAAGGAGCGAGGAAATGGTACGTATACCAATTATCCTAGATCCTTTGGGTTCGCTTCTAATCCATCCAAAGGTACACGATGACCCAGGTATTCTACCTTGCGTCGTCCCCAGAAGTTTCAGTCATACTGATCGATAAATTCCATTAATTACACACTTTCAACAATCTTTCCACTTTGCGGTAGAGATATTCCCACGACGGGGCCGGTATCAGTACATCGTCGATGTATGATCTTCGACAAAGGACCGACGTCTTCATGTCAGAATCCGGTTCCCCGTCGGTAAACATATCGATATGATCTGGTGATCCCGAAGTGATCGTAGTTGGACGTGTACCAATCTTCCAAATATCCATATAACGCATTGTCGATCAGTCGTTGGTAAATCTGCGGTGAGTTCTTCAATCCAAACGGCATCCTTAGCCATTCCAACAGGCCTGTTGGTGTAATAAAGGCCGAAATTTATCTGGCTCTCTCCGTCATCTTTACCACCCAAAAACCACTTGCCATGTCTAAGTAACAGTACCACATGGCTTTATCCATATCCTGCAGCAAGTCTCTGATCTGATGCATGGGGTAAACCATCAATCTCGTCAGCTGATTCACTCGTCTATAGTAGATGCATAATCGAATATCTTCTCCATTCTTCTTTATGATCACCACGATCGGTGATGCCCACGGAGAAGTGGACGGGCGAATTATCTGCGTTGTCAATAGTCCCTTGATCAGATCGACTAGCTTCTCGCGAAATTTGGGAGCGACCGGTCGCACTCTTTGAGTGATCGGGTTAGCGCCTCCGACATCAATATCACAGACCGCTCCACAAGCCGCAGATGGTAGGGCATTACCTTTGCCGATTAGCAGATGGCAATTAGCCCATATTAGCTGTCGCAACTTCTCTTGATCACTCGACAGTGGATTCCCTGGGTCACCCACTTGAATGTCTTCTTAAGATATCTCGGCCGTCGGTGCAACAACTTCCGGTAGGATCGCCATGTGCTGATCGACCTCCTCAGCATACATCTCTCCACTTTCATTACGATACGTCGACGCGGAAGGTGGTTCTGCCTCCGTCCTTTCCTCACCGATCACTCCGATGTCTTTCACTTCCATCAGTCGATCGGACTTTTCCTGTAAATCACAATCTCTGATCGCATCCCCGTCTGTCTGACAGCCGGACTTTCCTTGCATCAAATCACTAACATCTCGCTCGATCTCTTTACCGTCGACAATCTTCACTCCAGAACTTGACTCCTCATGCCGGTCTTGCGACTGATTGCCCTCCGTACACCCTAGAATCGTAGGGATCGACGAAGATACCTTCATTGGCAGATGTGCATCTTCCTCGTGCTGTACCTGCCGTTCTTCTTCGTCCCTCGTGGTCATGTCAGACTGATTTCTGGACCGCTTTTGTCCGTCACCATCCATGGTGGGAATCGCGTCTGGCTAATAGATGGATCGTCTTTGCTTCCGATCATTTTTCTCGCAATCGGTCCTTCCTGCCACCGTCGGCGTCGCTACTCTGCTAGACTCTTTTGGCATGATTTGCACCTACTCGTCGTCTAGAATCTTGCCATTTGTATGACTTGTCACAAGTACCTTAACTGAACGTGGGTCAATGCTTTCACTCTCGTCTATGTAGCGCATCAAATCCTCGTCGATCACGTTTTGATCAGGTTGTAACATGTCAGCACTGCAGTCATTCGCCTCTTTTTCTGTCTTCACTTCTTAGCGTTTTAAATCTTTTTCGGCGTAGGATATGATTGCTGATCAATTAATGGCCATTCATACGTTGCAAGTGAGACTTCTTCTCGATCAGTTTTAGCCTCGAACGCTAATGCCTGCCACTCGTTATAACGTCGCAACCTCACAGACACGTACCCCTGCGATCGGGGTATCGTGTCTGCTACCATCCACAGCCCTTATGGAGTTCCCCAACATAAAATCACCTCGCGATCACATAGGTTTGTGAGCTGTAGATAGTTGATCCTGACAGGCCCGTTAGTCACAGTTGGTACCCACTCCACGTCTCGTCTTACCCACAGTTTAGCTCTTGGTGGTACGACACCTATCCTCACTTCTGTTGGTTTGCCGACCGGTATCACCACGTGTTGATCATTCAGGTTGATCGCTTGGAAGGTCGATCTATAAAGAGGCTTACGCCCCGCTAGACCAATGCGTGATTCATCGGATAGACATAGCGTTCCGTCCGCTAGATTCAAGCGAATCCCCGCCGGAACCATGAAACCCATACCCAATATAGCCTCTTGACTGACTTGATCACCGACCCATACGTCGAAATAATACACTAGTGAGCCGTCCAATGTAATCTTGATCTTCGTGCGCCTGGTTGTCATGTATTCGTTTTCCCCTATGCCGACACATTCTTGAGTCTAATTTTCGTCGATCATGCACCCTAACTTACGAGTAAAGGTGGTGTCGATGATTGACACTTAAGCACCGGAATCAAACAGCATCGTGGACTTCTTATTCTGGATCTTGCCGACCGCATTAGCCTGCTTTAACCACTTTCCTGGAGTGTGGTATTTCCAATAATTACGTGTTTCTCCTGGTGCGAGATCGAGCTTCATCTTCACGGCTGATCGGGTGTATATATCAATTTGTTGCACACTTGAAATCGCTAGGACACAAGTTGAATCAATATGTATATTAGCAATCGGCTAGGCCTGACCGTTAACTTCTTGATCCTTCAATTGTTTCTCAACAAATGAATATATGCAGAACCTAGAACGCTTGGCTCGTACCAGATTCCATGCTGGCGAGCGTCCTGATTTAACATCTACTCCGCCTCGGACGGAAACATTCCTGCGTGCTTAATAGGCACATACCACTTGCGCATCAGATTGTAGAACTTTTCTAAGGGGAACTTGCCACTCTCATGCACTTTTCCACAAGCTGCACACGCGTAAAAGCACTTGTCCGATGGATGTCCTTTACGTCCGAACTTCTGGCAATTCAATCGCTTCCAACAACCGCGATCATTGTGCTTGATCAATCCACAGTGAGTGCACGGTTTTGATCGTTCTCCGTGATCACGTAACTCCACCCGATCAGCTTCCTCATGGGACATGCGATAATCTTGGTTTAGCTTCACTGGAGTGGAGACGGTGGTCGCACAAACCTTGCGATAGTCCACGTCATCTTCCGATCCATTTGGATCCTATTCCGAACTGCTGCTCTCGCTTTCCGCCCTGATCGCTCGTTCGGCTCGGGTTGATTTTGACGAAACCTGATCAGCATGAACTTTTGATCGCTGATGAGATTTGACTGGTCCTATCGGCGTCTTCGTGTATCGTTTCTCCATGCGCTGATACGCACGCAACGTTTCTTCCATGTCATCGGCATCCGACAATCGCAGTAGAGTCAACTTTTCGCTAAATTGCGATCATCCAGTGTAGAAATAAAATGTTCCACATGTTCACGCCGCGTAGCATGTCTTCCCTCTCGAATCGCGACCTTGGCTCGGATCGGTGCCCCATTTAATCTGTGTAAATAACCCAGCGAGGTTTCATCCGGTCGTTGGCGCGCGTGGTAAAACTGTCTGGCATTCGATACTCCACATCCTCCATATTGTACCATGAAACCTTCCAGCAGATCTTTCCACGTGCGACGAGTAGTGCAACTCAGTTGAATGTGTCAATTATGTGCCGCTCCTGTCAGTAGATCACCGAATACCAGGCATTTCTCTCCATCTGGTATTTGGTCCCTTAGGAACGTTGACTTGACCTTGCTGATCCAGCTTCTGGCGCGATCTTCGTCTCGATCTCTTCCATTCAATTTCTTCAGATCACCGATCACCGAGAAACGAATACGTTGGGGAGACGGTCTTGAGTTCGTCGAAACTTCCGCAGGCGCCATTAATGGACGCCTCAAGTCCTCCCGACCCGATTCGTACGGGGGTATCTTCGGGGATCGCCAAAGTCTGATTGGCCTTGATGCGATCCGACCGACTCCATATCAACATCCGGAAAGTATGTCTCTCGCGCCCTTGTCATCTTGATCGCTCGACTTGTATAGATCTCTTGACAGGCTTGACTTCGCTGTCTCTGTTTGAATTGCTCCATTGCGTTATCAATGTAAGACAGCAGATGTCCTTGTAAGGCCGCTGCGTCATCTCCGGTGGCGCGTATAGCTGCCGATCGCGGCTCGGCCATGATTCCTTTGGCGCGATCATGCAACGAGCGTACCCACTGGGGCCTATTGACATCCGTTAAATGCCGATCTAGGCGTCTGAGTCGATCTCGGATTCTGATGAGGCCCACTGCGACGATCCAGTGTGGTATTTCTTCGTCATGTCCGCGATCGTGGTACTCGCTTGATCTTCAATCTTGGCTTTGCCTGTGAGAGGGATCAGCTTCTCGTACAACGATCGACATGCGCAGGTAATTTGGTCTTGATCAAAATCCAACAACCTTTTCACATCGATCATCTACGCCACAAATCCAGCTTCATGCAAAAGTCGTATGATCCCATAGATTCCTTCCAGCATGTTCGATGCACTTGCCGGGGTCGATGCCGGACCTTGAATCTCGTCGATCAGTTCTGGCTTCAGCACTTGGAGTACTGGGTCGCTTGATAGTAGATTCTTGAGCATCTTCCACTCGTACATCTTGGCCAGTTCTTCATATTGCCACCCTTCCATCTTGATCTCGTACTTCACGAACTTGAACGGATTCGGGATCTTGTTCTCAACTTGGTCCTGTTATTTGGTCTCGGTCGTTGTTTTTTTCACCCTCACAGTCCTCGATCGATCTTTTCTCGAGATCGCAGGTGTGGCTTTGGGCAACTTTTGCTCGGTTCTAACCGATGGGTTTTCACCTGCAAATCAGGCCTTGTAGCACGATCCGTGGTGGGACCCGAAGGGACCTCAGGAGGGGGTCGATGTTTTTCTTCCATATCGAGCGATCGATTTCCCTCTTTTATTTTCTTGTCGTTAGAGCCCCTACCAAAACTCTGATGAACTGGGAATCTTTCAGACTCACGCGTCTGTGGCAATTCATTGGCCTTCGAAGCTTCCATCCCAGGTTCACTTTTATCTTCATATATTTACTCAGGGACTCACGGTGAAATCCCGAGTCACCAGAAGATCCGGGCACGCGCACCATTGTGGTGGAGTGGTTATCGCTCTTTTGAGGAGTCGATCCCAACTCTCCACTGGCGTCCGGACGACCGACTAACGGAGGGGGTACTCCGATTCCATGTTCTTGATTGCCTTCATCACCTTGTGTACCCGTCGGTGGGGCGGGTTGCACTTTTCCAGGTGGACTCGTGTCAATGGAAAACTTGACCGTGTTTTCGATGGGGTCGAGGTTCGATCGCGGTGTGGAAATCTTCACACCACGATCGGGGTTGGTGCGATCACGTGGAATTCGTCACGCGATCACTTCTATGCTTGCGGGGTGCTCGATATGAGTCACCCTGATCTGTAACAGATCGCCTTGTCCAAATGTAGACCTTGATTCGCGAGCCTTTTGACCACTTGAGCCGTCTCGCGATCTTGGGTCCTCAACCACAAAGAGTTTCATGCGTCCAGTCGCAGTTGGGGTGTTGTTTGAGAGATCTTGATCCCTGGCCAAAGAATCCAGGGATATCACTTGATTAAAGTATGTAAACCTTTCCTTGACGTCGGGTGGCCAATGATCCACCCGGAGGAGAAGTCGACACGTGTACTTTGAAGAAAATTGAACTCTGTTTAATGTTCACCACTCAAACCCAACAACCCTATCCCTATCCTCATGTCTTGGACATTGTTTGCCACATGTCGCCCCCTCTAGACGGTAGCGATCTTGTACTTGCGTGGCCCACACCTGATATACTTGTCCGATCGCAGTCACATACCTGATCACTGATCACGATCCCGATCGCCTCCTGATCGCGATCGCCTTGCTGATCGCAGATCACATGGTGTGCTCCACACCAACTTATTCGCGATCATCTAACCGATCACTAATCACGATCTCGATCGCCTCCTGATCGTGATCGCCTTGCTGATCGCGAATCACATGGTGTGCTCCACGCGAACTTGATCGCGATCACCTACCTGATTAATGATCGCGTTCTCGATCACATACCTGATCACTGATCACGATCTCGATCGCTTCCTGATCGTGATCGCCTTGCTGGTCGCGGATCACATGGTGTGCTCCAACTCAACCTGATCTCGATCACATACTTGATCTCGATCACCTACCTAACCAATGATCACGTTCTCGATCACATACCTGATCACTGATCACGATCTCGATCGCTTCCTGATCGTGATCGCTTTGCTGATCGCGGTTCCCTTCTTGATCGACTGATCGCCAATATTATCGCCCGCCTCATACCTTGACCCAAGATCACAGGTCCCAATCTGCTATATCTGATATCCATTTTAGTCTGACTGTCCAATGGACGCGATCTGACCAGATTTGGGACCGAGCAGCCAACCGTTAACTGGCTCGGACGTAACGGGAACGCGATCAGTTCCTCTACGGCGAATTTCCATAGTCGTTTTACCACATCTCCATCCTCACAGAGGATCAGTCGTTACCGACTCAGGCGTAGATTGACTACAAGTTCGACCGAGGGTAGCGGAGCTACACAGCTTCTTAAGTCAGAGGAAGACTAAACGCTCTACGAGCAACTTTGGTTCAAAGAACCCGACTCAGAGAGTCAACAAGCTCAGAGTTTGGTCCCCCTGGAACAGGGGGACCAAACGATTTGAATGAGTCACAGCACAGAGTGCTCAAAAGTAGCTACCCTTTACAGGCGTTGCTAGCTCTTACGATCAAGACGCCTCGTGAGGCGCGTGTCTTATGTTGACCAAAATGGGAGCTAAGCTTTATTTCTTCTTTAGCCTAAAAGAACACCTTAGAGCAACGTAATTAACCTACTCGCTAATGTCCTAAATAAAACCTCTTAAAAGATCTCGTAATCAATGGTTGACAGACATCAGTCTTCAACAATCGATACTGGGTTTTAGTATCACTTTAGAGGGGATCCCATCCCTTGTGCGCACCACACCTATTGTCGACTACCAGCCGACCTGTAACCCCGTTACACCGTCCCTTGTGTAAACTGTACATGCTGTGGAAACCACACGTGTGGTGTAACCCCGTTACAGGATCTCCACGTTACTCGACTGGCAATGCCCTGCGCAATCAACGTATTCACGTGGCACTTTCACACTGAGTTGGAAAGACAACAATTCTTGCCATTATTTAAAACGCGATATACTACATTAATTGTTTATCGGAGTTTGTTTTCACATCCTCCGGTCTACCTACACGTGACATTGCAGCAGGCGCTCACGATTATTTGGAAACGCGATTCACTCGCTTATACTTTCTATTCTTCCACTTAATTACTGTCAACTCAATTCCTTAATATCATCGGTTCACTCACTTAACTACTGGCTCACTCACTCGGTCACTTTGGTCACTCGCTCATTCAACTTTGTCCGTACTCTTATACCTTCGGCTTATGTATTGATTTCCGCACTATTCGACGCCTATGCCTTTGTAAATCGAAATGCGGTAGTTAGGCTTATGGTTGGACAACTGTGTAGCGAGTTTATTTCCTTCTCTTTGTCTTGTAAGCTGGTCAATAAGCTCGGGATCGGGAGAATGAGATAAACCAGCGTTAGCTCATGCACTTACCGAAGAAGAGAAGGTTTACGCATGCATAAGTCCGTGTACGTCTCCTGTCGTGTGTCAACTGCAGAGCGGCACCAGATGTTTGGCTGCCTTATGGAACCACGTGCCAACCGGAGACCCACTCGCTTCGCCTCGCCAGGCATCTCAGCTGCAAGGCGTTTCCAGGTACAGCCTCAATTTGTCATGTAAGGCGTCAACGAATGATGATAGACCCGCGGCTGCTCCTTGTGGTGTGACGCATACCGTGGCGACCACGGAGCATTCCTCGCACACAGTCAAGGCTCATGAGTGGATCCGAATTCGAGGTGCGACACGTTGTCTCGCATAAGGCCTGAACAACGAACGATGACTACGATCGACTGGGAATTCCGTTTCTACCGGTAGTAAGGTAAAGAGCGTTTCCGCAGTGGACGGTGCAGCATGCGTGTCACGTATACATTCTACATTGACATAGCCGTCCCTCTGCCACTCGGCTTGGATGCCTTTGCGAACTCGCAGAAGGCTCATTGACATTCTCTGGAACAAAGAAGAAGCCGGTCGACTTGGAAGTGACCGCCAATAATCAGCACCTATTGTGCTGGTTATACGCGGTAACAACACCAAGACGCCTTGCCGATGTTGTGGCGATCTACACGCCAGCGCAGGTCAAGCGGGTCGTTAAAGGACTTGCGAAATGCATCGCGAGCTCATTGATCGTGTGTACCGCAAGTATGTTAGCGATGGATATGTAAACGTTGGAGGACCACAAGTCCACGTGTGTCCCCGCTGACATTGAAAAGCGCTTGACGTGTAAGAAGCCAGGGTAGTCGCGCACGCACCATTTGCTCGCAACTTGTGAGGCTTTCTTTGCTGGACACAGTACTCGCGCGACGAGGGCAATTGCACGGACGTCGTGAACTAACTAAAGTGCATTCGCATGTTCTGTTCTAACAGGTGGGTGACGAAACTTGTACGCGTCGTAAAATGTTATGGTCCGGAGGACGTCGTGCTCAAACACTTTACGACACGTACAAGTCTGGCGATGACAAGCGCTCGAGCATGCGTTGAGCTCGACTGTCGATCGAGCTTTACTGTCGCTTGATCTTGGCTGTCCGTGCTCCTCTACTAACGTGCTACACTGTTTTGCTAAGACCATGCGCACTTGCCATCGCTCATCGCGTAAATGTGGCGAATGCGTTTGAGTCAAGCAGACTGTATGCGACTACGCGATCGTGATCCGCCCCTGACTCATTGCCCGGTCGCCTGTGTAAACTCCTTCCTGTATGTGGGATGCGAGACTGGCTCATAAGTCACTCTCCTCGTATATCGCCCCTCCGCTCAAGATTCAGCATGTGCCTCGGGGCCGGCGCTGCCGTCTTCACACAATGCAAATAGAGACTGTGGATGGAGCACAGACTGCTTCGTAGTCTGTACCGATCAGAACGGACTGCGCTTCGTTCTGCAACAAGGGCAAGAAACGCAGAGAACGTGGCATCTGTACGGACTGGACGAATGCTCCGGTCAGTGCTCTACTTGTAAAGAGAGAACGGCGGTACTAATGGTGAGACCTCCTTTGCCAAAACTTTATCTGCGCTCTCCAATGATTAGATCAACGGCACTGCAGCTGCCTGCACGTAGCAGAGAGATTGAAAGTACCATCCGCATTGCCAGCTGGTGCGTGATTACGGCAGTTGACTCGTGGAGCGGATTTCGGTGCATTGCTCAGGTCGCTCAGTCAGCGTCGCATGCGCGCGTCCGTCTTCTTGGAAGGGATTTTCTTTTCCGTCGCACTTGACGCGATCACTGCCTTACACGACTACCAGGCACTGCGTCAGCCGACAATCTATGAATCGGACTGCGTGAAGCAATGGACAAAGCTGAAGCCCAGCGGCTCGGCCGGCGCGTACTCGGAGATGGAAGACCTGCCGACTGCCAAGAATGGAACGGGAGAGCTGCAGGTCAAGTTGTCGGTGCAAGTGAAGCGGTTCACGAGCGACTACGTGGACTTTACCACCAGGTCGTACAACGGGCTATTGCCAGGCCCGGCGATCAAAGTTTGTCCAGGTGACCGTCTAGTTGTGACTCTCGTGAACTTGTTGGGAGCTGGTACGAACAATAACACCAACCTGCATGTGCATGGGATGCATGTGTCGCCAATGGGGGACGCAGACAATGTGGCTCCCATTGTGGAGCCGCGCGGACAGCGCAAGTACGTGTACGACATTGGCCCCGACCACCCAGCAGGAACGTTTTGGTACCATTCCCACTCGCATGGCAATGTGAACTCGCAGCTCAACGGAATGATGGCAGGAGCGCTGATTGTGGCTGATCGACCGGCTGATTTCTCGACAGACTTGGCTGCCATGGATGACCTTGTCATGATTCTGCAAGCAGTGTGCGTCGAGAACTGTCACAACGTGCACGATGATATTCAGTACGCGATCGAAAACACACGTAACTCTTCATCGTCACAATTGGGGCACGTGGACACGCTGGATAAAAAGAGCCAAACGCGCACTGTTTGGATGACCGATCTCGAAATTGCGGAAGATGATGCAGACGTGCCGCTGAACGATACGTCGCTTCCTACAGTTTTCGTGAATGGGCAATACTTGCCAACGCTGGATCTCCTGGTCGGTGAATACAAGCGTTTGCGTTTGATAAACGCTATTGCAAACAATATCATCGAGCTCGTGGTAAGTGGCGACAGCAGCTGTGCACTTTATGTCTTGGCGATGGACGGTATATACTTCAACAAACCGAAGGCAAAGGACGTGGTTGTTATTCCGCCCGGGGGACGTGCCGACGTAGCCATCACGTGTGCTGACAGTGGTGAGTTTTACCTCGAGACTGATTGTGCGAGCTCTCGCAACGAATTATTGGGTCGAGTGAACCAGCATCGTATACCATCTCAGCGTATCGTGACGATCAAGGTGAGCGAGGAAGACGAAGACTCTGACGCAAGCAAACGCTTCGTAGCCACTACTCTTGTATCGACGCTGCCAAAGCGACCTTCGTATATGGAGAATACAATTGGAAGTGCGAACTCCGCATCGACCATTGCAGGGCGCAACAAGTACGACTTTGAGTTTTCCGTCTGGATGGAGAAGGGAATGATGATGTATGGCGTCAACCACAAGAAGCTCGATATGACGTACATCAATCACTCAATGCCTGTCAATGAGCTGCAAGAATGGCGGCTTTCAGTCAGAGATTACAGAAAGCCAGAAATATGGTCGTGCGACGCGGATAGTGGTTCCGCGAAGTCAAGTCAATGCCGCACGATGAACCACCCGTTCCATATACACTCGACGCATTTTCAAGTTTCGGATATGGACACTGACACAGACCCGGATGGAGAAATGTTTGAGGTGGGCGAATGGCGCGACACACTGCCGCTCTTTCGTGGAAAAGTGTGGATCCGTTTTACTCCGCGCGACCACATGGTGGGAAACATCCTTGCGCATTGCCACATGGCTTCCCACGGTGACGCCGGTATGTCACAACTCGTGAAGGTGTACGCTCGTCCTGATAAAGGTGAAGAGGGTGAAGGAGGAGGCGATGCATCTACTTCTGACAGTGACGAGGACAAATACGACACGGAAGGTATGGACGACTCTGCAGATGCTGCGGAAATAGACACTACTGACGAAGACGAAGTTGACTCTACGAGTGACGCGGGAGAAGACGACGAAGAAAGTCAGGCAGAGGCCGCGAGCGAGAGCGACGCGGACGAAGGAGGTGGTAGGAACAAGAATACTAGCGACGAGGTGGAATAGAACAATGTGGTGTCATACGCGTGTGAGGCGTCTTCGCAGAGCCTAAGGTTTTGAGCTACGGCATGTGCAAAGGTCGAGCGTAAGTTGAGTTCCAGTTTCGCTCAAACACATTCTCCAGAGCTTTCCGTGTCGATTCATGGTCCGTATTGACGCTAGCCCCTGCTGTGGTGTAGAAGTAGCCCCACTCCATGTTACTCGTGCCTATGTTCGCGCGCGCGTCGGTGACAATAAACTTGGCATGATTTACACGAGTGTACGAGGGCCACAGAGCTTTTCTCCCAAGACTGGAGGTCGTATTTTGCCAACCTGGGACTTGGAAAATCTTGATCTCGAGTCGCCCGGAGCATCGAGCGCGCGTATATTGGCACAACGCTGCCTGTTTCTGCAACGTGGCAAGAGCTTGTAGCACCTGAGGGTCAGTGTGCTGCCACTGGCTAATGAGCAGCCGCACGCGCAGTTTGGATTTGCCATAGATTCCAGCCAAGAGCGCATCATTGAGAACTGGCCAATGGAGAGACCCTGGTGTGTACATCGAAAACGGCGCGAAGTCCATGACGCTGAGACTCACGAATGATCTGGCTGATCGAATCGTGTACACCAGCGCGTCTTCGTCGAAAGCTCGCGAGCGACCAGCAGTCACTTCGAGTGGAGCCGCCGCCACGAACAGGTGCGCCGTAGTCGACACGCCATCTGGATTGCTAAACTGCGTTTGCAGCTGATGCGAGATGTTCCCTAGCGCCAAGATCCCAGCTTTCCTGAACGGGTCCTCGCTCCTCTTCTCTTCCGGCAGGTACAGTGACCACACAGGGACCTGTAAGTCATGCTGAAACGTGTCAGAAAAGTACGAGGCTGTCTTGGCCAGCAGTAGTTCGGACGACGCAAACATCCACCACGTCTCGAACAAGTTCTGAATGTCTCGAATAACAGGCGACGTTGAGGCCACGTTCTCCATCACCACACCCACTTCCATCACTTGCGCCAGCGATTTCCAGTCCATGTTTGCACTGCCCACGTAAATATGGCGCGAGTCAAAAATCCATATCTTCTGGTGCAGAATGCCGCTGCCGTACCACTCGGAGCCGTTCCAGCACCTGGCAACCACATATTCAGGCGCTGCGTCCACCAGCAACTGCACTTCACTTGGCAACAGTTCCGTTCCTTTCACCTGTTGCGGTGCTGTCACAATCCGAATTCGAACGCCTCGACGCGCGGCATCGCGTAACGCAAATAGTAACTGTTTGCCGCGATCCGCTCCGAATTTTGACATTTCTAACGCAGAGTACGTTTTTCGGTCTTCTTTGCCCAACAAATTCCAGTACATGGCACTGAGGTCAACCGACGTCGTCGCAGCTTCGACGTGGCGCATGAGGACCTCAAACGTCTGTAGGACAGTCGACGAGAGCTCAAAGTCCCCCACGGGAAGCGACTCGACCAGCGACATCGTCGCTCTGCCGCCAATATCGGCGTTCGAAATAAATTCTCTTTCGTCATAAACGTGCGACTTGAGAGCAACGGACGGCTCAACAGCTGTCGGTTGACGTGGGAAGAAGCAAACAGCGACTAGAAACGCGCACGCAAACGCCCACAGAAGTCCATAGGAGACGACGCCGTCGCCGCGACGAGGTCGACGCGCCATCTTCTCGTTTCGTTCTGTCAATAGATCCGTTTCTAACTCGACTTCTGATTTGGTACCGTACCCTTTTTCATGAAGAAAAGAGTCACGCGTTCTAACGACGGCCCGTATTGTTTTTGACGCCACAAACTGTTTTGACGGTCACGAACTGTTTTGGACGGTCACGAACTGTTTTGGACGGTCACGAACTGTTTTGGACGGTCACGAACTGTTTTGGACGGTCACATATTCCTTGGAGACACGTAGTTTACTTCCGTCTCGTCACCAATGGCTGGGGATGTGGTGTCCCGCAAGGACAAGCGCAGACAGGAGCGCGATAGGAAGAAACGAGGGACCCGCAAGCGCCAGCGCAAGGACGAGATCGATAACTCAGCAGTGACGAAGCGCGTGCGAGCACATGCGGTGCGTGGAAAGAAGCGTATTCCAACAGCTCGTGGAGACTCGAGCATCAGGAATACATTTCACGAGTTTTTAGCAGAAGCTGCGAGTACAAAAGGTGGACAGATATACACCACAACTGGAGGCGCAGTATCGCGTTTCGTGAGTACTGATGTCAAATTGTGCAGGGAATTCGCAGTCACTGGGTGCAGAAGATACGGAGATTAAGAATTTGGAGCTCAAGTTGGGACTCGGCTCGTCATCAGGCCCGAAATCCGAGTCGGCGCTTAAAAAGCTGCAAAAGTGAGGCAGTGCTCGAATTTGCTCTTTCTTTTCCACTGGTGTGATCGTACGTTTGCACTGAAGTTCGAACTGACGCTGTCGGCTTTTGGCGGTGCTGCAGAGAATACTCGAAGGACGGACTAGGGGAAGACTTTGCGGACTTTCTGTTGGGGCTAAACCATATTTCAGAGTAGGCAATCTGCTGCAAAGGGGGCGACCGTCGGCACTGAATTAGCTAATGAGTTGTGTGGTATCTACGATATCTGTGTAGAGTGGTCAAGGCACAGACCCAGCCAAGTAAGTCTACTCGCCATCGTTCAGACGACGGAGAAAGCGGGATGGAGGAGGTTGAGGCGACGGACAATTGTGCGAAATCAGAGGTAAGCAGTGCTTACGAAGACCACGTAGAGATGGACGAAGAGACTCGACGCGAGATGAAGCTGCTAGAAGCAGAGGATGCTGAGTTTCTGAAAGGCATGGACGAGCTTCCTACGGATGAGTCTGAAGACGAGTCAGATACGGACCTTGCGCAGTTTTGTTCGGATGACGAGGGGGAGGAAGATAAAGCCAGCGACGAAGCTCAAGCGAACACGTTGCGAAACCAGCAGTTGACTTGTGGTAGCCCTTACGAGAATAGTAGTGACGATCAAAGACTATCAAAACAGGAAGAAGGCGAAGAGGGGAGTGATGACGAAAAGCTCATTAGGGGTGCAGAAAGCAAACAGCATAAAGAGGCTGGCGAGGATGCAGATAAGGAGAGTGTTGCTGTCGTGGAAGATATCTACGGTCGACCCGTCATCAAGTCAGTGAGTGGGTCCGAGACGCCATTGACATACTTGCCTCCCCACCTTCGCCGCGATCTTCAAGCTAAAGCCGAGGTTTCTTCCGCTACAGCGGCTACAGAAAAGTCCGGGTCTTTGCAGCTGAATGACCAAGCTTTGAGGGAACTGAGGCGTCGATTGAATGGCCAACTCAACCGTATATCTGAATCCAACATGGAGTACGCCGTGTGTGTGTCTATGATACGCGCAAATATGATGTCACTAACGCTCTTATACGAATGTCCAGGTCTGTCGTCTTAGATATCGAGAAGTTGTACCGTGAAAACAGTCGATCGCTCGTCAACAAGATATTGATGGAAAAGCTGCTTCAGACGACGTGCCACCCGCGACAGGTGATGGCACCGCTTACGAAGGTTGGCGGTGCTTTAGTGGCAGCTCTGTATCACAGCGTCGGCAGCGAAGTGGGAGGGTTCTTTGTCGAAAAGTTGGTATGCAGACTAATGGACAGCGTGGAGAAGGAGAAGCAACAACGCAGCGAGTTCGCAGGTATACAGCCTGTCGACCAATACGATGGCGACGGAAGGACGTCCAAAGTGCCAGTAAACTTGATGCTGTTTGTGATGATGCTGTACAACTTCGGAGTTGTGCACTGTACTCTCGTGTATGACCTCTTTCGGGCGTTCGTGAGCAGCTTCTCGTCGACCGACATTGAGCTTATTCACCAGCTTTTACTTGTTGGTGGCGCTCAACTCCGCGCGGACGATGCCGACGCTCTGCGCCAAATGGTTGCTGCTGTGCAGAAGAAAGTGGGCGAGGCATCACAAGCGGATGGCGGAAAACAGCGCGATGAACGTGTCTGCTTCATTCTTGACCTTATTTACAACCTCAAAAAGGTATCCAAGCACAGTAGTAACCGCGACTCCGGAAGTTCTAGTGGAAATGCACACGATGTGTCATCCCTAAAGAAGTGGCTCGGCCGCGTGAAGACGAGGTGTGGCAACGCCAACAACCCGCTACGTGTATCGCTACACGAGCTGCTCCACGCTGACGAGGACGGGCGTTGGTGGGTAGTTGGCGGTACGTGGGTCGGTTACCAGCAAAAGTCGAGTGGTGATGAGGCAAACGCTGATGCGAGTGCGAAAACTGCACGCGAGAACGACCGGCTGTTGAAACTCGCGGAGAAGCAGCACATGAACACAGATGTCCGAAAGAAAATCTTTGTCGCGCTCATGGGCGCGACCGATTGTTCCGACGCCTACGAGCGGCTTCTGCAGCTGCACTTGAAGGAGAAACAGGAACGCGAAATTGTCCGTGTGGTGCTACATTGCTGTGGTCAAGAGAAGAAGTTCAACAAGTACTACCTAGTGCTGGCCGAGAAAATGTGTGAGATGGATCCAAGATACAAATTTACTTTCCAGCTCGCGTTCTGGGATATTTTCAAGATCATGGAGTCACAGAAGCCACGACGAATATACAATCAGGCTCGAATGCTGTCCGGGCTGGTGACGAGCAACAGTTTGTCATTGTCATGTCTGAAGGTGCTGGATTTTACGCAGTTGGAAGAGAAGAGCATTTTGTTTCTGCGGGTTGTGTTGGAAGAGATTCTTACGGTGGAGAGCGAACTGGAGATGGCACAGACGTTCCAGCGTTTGCTACATTCAAAGAAGGCGCAGCTCGTGATTGATGGCCTTGCCGTATTTCTCCATCAGCACGTGACGAGCTTCCGCGGCCAACCGGATCCAAAACTGCGGTTGTTGCTGAAAAAGCGTGTCAAAAGTGTCAAGAGTTTGCTCGACCAACTTGCTAAGGTAGCTGGGTCAGCTTACAAAGAAGCAGCTTGACATCGCTGACCAACTTGGCACGTCGGCTGCATTGGCCGAGGTCGAGGCTGATCAGATGTCGTGGACACGACGAGATTAGTAGACGCCGAATGTTTCCACCATACTTCTAGTTAATCCCTTTGCTGCGTTCATGAGTTTCATGAAGAGTATCACGCGGTGCCTTGTCACTCTGACACCTACAGCGTTATATGCTTTTGTCCTGATCATGGTGACTAACCATTTCGAAAAGTTACTACCAAGTGCAATCACATTTCAAAAGTGCGCACGTTCCTAGTGGTCCAAGGTACAGCACCAACTCGGAAGAGGGGAACAGTTTCTAGAGCTTGCCCTCTACAAAAAAGTTGTCTGGTCCAGAAAGTAATTCAACTTACCAAGATGCACGTACCCACTTCGAATGGCAAAGTTTGCTGCTGGGGTTGGGTTGTGCGTTTCGAATTAGAAAGGGTGGTTTCTAAGTACGTTTTACCTGTAGGATGTATTATGTACGCGAATGATATAATGACCAAGTGCGTAAATCGGGATTGACACGAGTCATCCCTCCAAGTAAGTATATATAGTCACATGTAAGTCGGTGAACATATAATGCCAAATTGCTGCAATAGGTGGTAAACCTTATATTAAAGTAGTTAGTCAGGGTTCTACAATCGATTTAGAAAAAGCAAAATAAACGCCAGTTCGCACGTAGAAGCCTAAAAGTCAGGTGTCTTGTCAAGGCAACCTCTTCAACACGGAGTGCTGAGATTCTTTACAGTGTCAAGGCTCTGTACTCTAGTAGACTCTTGCGGTCCAAAACGTGTTGTATCATATCAGCTGGTTGACTCTTTGTGTATATATCTCGTGCACGACTTAAGTGGCTCATACAGCTTGAAGCCGTACTCTGACATAGAGCTACCGCACCTTCGCTGCATCCTTCGTTACAACTGCTGTAATGCCATCTCACCGCTCGTTTCGCCTATCTAGCAAATATTGGTGGCACCATCGGCTGATATAATGACCCGTATCAGCCGATGAGTAGTAGGTCACTCACTACCAATTAAGAAAATAGTGCCGTCAAAGGCAACGTTCTCGAATACTATTCCACAACGGTAATAATGATATCCAGGCCCCAGTACTGTCAATCTCATGAAATAGAGTCACCCCGTTACGAAAATGATGCATTTTACAATGAGAATGTAACAAGACGGCCTATGCATCGACACAGTGAGAGGTTCTGGCCTCAAAACATCCGTGGATCGGTTGTTGCGGTCTTCAGTGAAGTTTGCGTAAATTGTTCGAAAAAAGCACGGTTGATGTAACGGGGTGAGCGTGTCACACGTGATTGGCATGAGTTGTGTCCTTGTAAATATTGTCTTAGCTGATTATATTTGTAACATTGCCCTTGCGAGTCAATATCGAAGGAATATTACCGTTGGAGGTAATAGTCGGTGCCGCTCTACAAATGGTTGACTGATGGTTTATTTGGTTGATATCATAAAGGCCATACTATCAACAGCGTAAACTACCAATCGCTGCTGGACACGCGCCTGGGGTGGTGAGCGAGGTTCCATATCTGGAGTTTGTGGGTTAATATACCTTGAGCAAGGCAAAGATACTTTGTCAAAATACAGCTTCACTTTTATCTTATTCTGAGCAGTTCTTGCTCCGATTGTTCACTTCCTCTGCAGTGTATTAAGTTTTGAGACCACACACCCTGCACAGTCATCAGTGCAGGGGCTCACCAGTTATCTGGTTCATGTGCTCCAATGCAGTAGACCTCGGCAGGACGCTATGCTCAAAATACATTTGGCTTGGCTACAGAGATCCTTAGAATAGCGTTATCGGTTACTGAGGTAACAAGTGCCTTGGCCACAACGCTCACCACCATCGTTCATGGAGGGTAAGCGCCGCAAAGACGCACCAAGCACCGACCTTTCCCCACTCACTACGGGCCGTAAATGTATGATCGAAGTAGATTCAAGCAGACGCGCTGGTCAATTACCCACGCTCGAAGTGAATTACCGTTCTGTGTTCTTCACTACGATCTTTCGCCATGAAAAGGTTGAGGCGCGTTAGTCCAAGTGTATTGAAACGATCTAGGTAAAAAGACTATCCTATTTGTGACTTGCGCTCACGAGTGCATATTCGCTGAAATGTCGTGCACTGTGAAAGGATGCATTGCTCGGCAGATGCTACGAGTAAGCTAGGGATGTCGAGATCATATCGATTTCGGATCCTGTTCCGATAAACACAAACATAAAAGCTTACAGCTAGGTCGTGTCAAGATATGACTATCGTTGATGAAGCCCGACAGCTTCTTGCGCTGTACGCTGGTACAGCGCAAACAACAGCAGATCTCTGTTCAGTAGCTATTTTGCTGATATTGCAGAAACACCGTGTATCGTCGACGCTGTTGGTATTGCAGCGCGTTTGTACATCAAGAATGGACCGCAAGGCATGACACTTTATGATGACAATTACAAGATACAGACAAGTAAACCTATGCATGAAACGTTTATGACGCTTCACTGGCACAGTGTATGAGCAAGTTTTTTCATGACATCCTAGCTGGTGATAGCTTGTCCTGGCAGGTCCGCATGAACCGACGATCCTTCTGACTCCAGGAAGTAAAACACCAGCTTGCAATTAGGCACTGTGTCTCCGCCGAGCTATTCGCACTCCAATAATGCTGTTTGACGTTTCTTAAGGTTTCACACCTGTCAGGCGCTTTGGCGTGGCGCGTTCTGCACCCCCCAAGCGCGGCGCTGTTTCGCTGTTCCATCGAAGACTTCGGCATACGAAGTTTTACATAGGAGAATAACGTTGGAGAATCGTACGCGGGTCCAACGCGGCGACAAGAAATAACGACGCCGGAAGCGACTAACAATCTCGATTGGATGGAGTGGAATAGTGCTCTACTCGAGCCTGCAAGTCCACGGGCGACTGCGGATATACGTATCAGCTGCAAATCAAACGCCAGGTGAGTGTCCCATCGGCGAACGAGATGGCCTTTGTTACCGGCTCAGCCTTTCACAGCCCATCCTTCGGGTGCAACATCACGCCCGACCAGCAAAGGACGAAGCTGTCCGAACAATTAGTCTATCGATCATCTGTTTTGTAGTGTTGGTAATGCTCACCAGCCAAAGTCCTTCGCGACTTTTGGCCTCGCGGTCCTTTCAACGAAGTCGGCCATCAAACGGCCTTTTGTTACGCGGGTTCACCGCAGGCGCAGTCGGATTGTCTATCCGCCCCCCCCCTTTCCCACGACTGGACCGACCCCTGTCGCACGGATACCATCTGCTCATTGGCGCGCTGAACGTCAACACATGGACCTGACGAGCACATGTCATTGGCTGATATCCGTGAGACAGAGCTGAAGCGCCGCGACTGGCTGCTGTATCGAGTGCAGTCTGCGTCTGTCTTCGCCATCGCTGAAGCGGTACGTGACATGTGCTCAACGCACGTCGCAGTGTCGTTGCCCACGTCAGTCACTCAAACGGGGGAGGAGGAACGCAGTCGCAGTGTCGTTGCCCACGTCAGTCACTCAAACGGGGGAGGAGGAACGCAGTCGCAGTGTCTTTGGCCACGTCAGTCACTCAAACGGGGGAGGAGGAACGCAGTCGCAGTGTCTTTGGCCACGTCAGTCACTCGGACGGGGGAGGAGGAACGCAGTCGCAGTGTCTTTGGCCACGTCAGTCAGTCGGACGTGTCGATGCCGCCGCTGCTCCGCTCGTTGCGCTTTCGCCTTTGGCGGTGCGCTCGACTACGACCACTCAGTACGAGCGCTGCTCAGTCGCGCAGCTGAGATCCTTTATGCTGTGGCGGTGAGCGCGTGGGCGTCAGTGGCCGTGTGGCTCACAGACAGACGGACAGATGGACGGACAGATGGACGCACGTCATCGACGGTGGACGGACGTGCAACGAGTGAGAGTACAGGAACAAGTGGATGCGTCGATTCTCGCTCGTCACAACGCTCTCGTGGACCGCTGGGGAGTACGTGGCCGACGTCGTTGGCTGAAAGATCGCTATGAAGGCGTCAGAGCCGCACTAGCGACTCGTACGTAGCGACTCAGACGTCGCAGATATGGCTAAGAAGGATACCAGTCGACCCGTTCTACAAGTGGCGCTCGAGTGCATTGTAAACGACAATGCCGTCTGACAAGTCGCCGCACTCGTCGTTTGGCAGGTATTGGCGACGAAAGAGGGGATACTTACCAGCTCTTGAAAGGAGAGATGATGGACCAGCTCTTGGACTACGTTGGCGTGACCAGACCCAGCAACCACTTTTGTGGTCATCACGACAGTCGCATGTGTCTCGTGTCAAAGACGCGGCCGAGTCACTGAACACGAACTGGAAGGTGGAGGCTGGCGTCGCCTATGTGCGCGTGTTCTGTCCATGGGCAATGACACACTCTTGTTTGAGTGTTGCTTCAGTGAAAGCAACGGTCCATTTGTCGTCCTGGACGGCACGAGTGGCGAGCGGTGCCATCAACGTTGGTGAAGGTTTGTTGATGGTTGTAAGTCGGCGCCTCGCCGAACGACGAGTGGTGCAACAGACCAATGTCTTACGACAAGGCACAGGGAGTTTGCCTTCGACGCCAGTGAGTCATCGTGTGATACCATGACCCCGTGCACACTGATGGAGAATCTGGTGTTGTCAATTGCAGAATGACTGAGCATTTGTTTGTGCAAGAAGCGCTGAGAAACGAAGCGAACAAGCGGCGTCGACTTTGCAGCATGGAACGTGTGAATGTTGTTGAAGGATGGATTTCGACAGCCGTCGCATGCGAATGCGGCTACGATTGTTCGAGCAGCACGTCGTCGTTGTGAACCGTGTGCGCAAAGCATTCGGCGTTTGCAGCGTAAATTTGTAAAAGACAACGATGTACTCGAGAATGGCCAGCTCATCTTTCGTGTCAATGCTGGTCTACTGGTCAAACGCCAGGAAGACGGTTGTTTGGCAATTGCAGGACAAAGCCGTTGACGGCAATTTGGTACGTCAGAGTGACAGAATTGGCGTTCGTGTTCACGTCAGGATACTGGTCAAAATCCAGAGCTTGAGGACGTGGTGGAGACGGTGATGTTGACGATCAGACCAGGGGTGCTGTATCACAGGTTGTGCTGGATGATCATCTCATGGCGTTGTCCAAGAGCCAACCTGCGTATGGCAAACTGGCGAGCAAGGTCGCTGTTGTACTTGCGAATGAGTCGTACGACGATTATGACACCGGAAAGCGTTGCTCGCTAGCAGCACATTGTGTTTGTACGCCCGTGGATTCTTGGCAAGTGGAAGTTTGGGGGTGATGTTGGTGCTTCAGATGTGCACGAGATGTTAGCTGGCAGTGACATTGTGCATTTCCTCCTCGTTGATACGAAGCCGATGAGCGCCGTCTCCAACAACAACCGAGAGCGTGACAAGTTTTGGGCGAGTGTGCGGGCCATAACTTGACGTTCGCGCTGCAGTACGCTGTGTACTACATGTTTGGCTGCATGTCCTGGCTTGCGGACACGACACAGACACTATCTTTACGACCAGACACTGACCGGGAGGCTGAGCAAAGTGTGCGAGGATGAAATCCATCGTTCGCATAGCCATCAAGCATCAATATTGACATGACTTCATGGCCGATTTCGAATGCGGGAAGTCCCAATCATGAGAGCTGGTCGGCATTTTTCCAGACAAGCCGAATTTACGTCAGGGTGCGAAGAAGAAACGGCGCATGAAGGGCGATGCACAATGGAAGAGCAACTACTTCTGCAGGACTTCGGTAAAAGCGCTTTGAGGACTGCAGCAATTCAACGCTCTGCTCGCTGATGGCACGAAGACCTCGACGTCTTATGACATTTATTGGAGAATCACATTGACCTGCGAGAACAGATGCGTCTGTAGCAGAAGGGACGGTATTTTGTGTCCGTGATCAGATGGCACACAGCTCGTGACGTCCAGTGGAGTGACATCGATTAGGAGAGGCACCGTGACCTGCGAGAGTGGACGCGTCTGTAGCAGCAGAGGTGGCGTTCTCGATCATGATCCGTGTACTGTCCGTGTTCGTGTGTCGACTGCAGAGCAGGACTCGATAAGGAGCCGCCTCTCGATCTCACGTGCCAACGGCAACAACAAGTCGGTCCGACTTGCCGGGCCGACCGTTGCGAGGAAGTTGCAAATGGAACCCAAAGCTTATTGTTCAGAGCACGAAACTATTGTTGATGGACCCGTTGGCTGCTCGCGACGATGTGATGCGCAGCGTGACGAACGCTTTGAATCCTGCGAGCTCAATAGGGATCCACCAGCAGGTGTTGGATATAGCGCGACGTCTCGTTTCACTTGTACGTCCAGATAAGCGCTTACCACAAGATTTGACTGGAAGGATAGAGTCGCCATCAGGTGGGTGAAGGACGTTGGGGTAGTATACGGCGATGCACGCTTGCGGCGCAGTTTTCAGCTTGCTTTCGTCGTGCCGTGCTACCCGATGTGGATGTCTTTGCGAGCTGTCGACGGTTGTTGCCATTCTTCGAAAGCGGACCAGCTGGTCGATTGTAAGATGACTGTGAGCGGTGAGTGGGCGTGATCTGTAACAAAATGTCGACGTGCTCTTGCGTATTGTCGATGTGATGGCGTTCTGCACGCCAAAGTGAGTCAAGGATGCGGCTGAGACGCTTGCAAAGTGCCGCGCGAGCTTACTGGTTGTGTGAACCGCAATCGTACTCGCTTTGGGTATGTACGCTATAGGATCACGGTTTCACGTTGGTTCGCGCCAAGACCGAGAAGCGCTTGAGGTCGAGCTAGAGTAGCTGCGCACGCACCATGTGCTCTCGAACAGCGATTTCATTTGCTGGACCAAGGACTCGAGCAACAAGTGCGACAGCGGTGTGTTGTTCGAGCGTGGTCGTGTCAGGGCGACTAAGTGGGGGCACATATATTCGCACGGACTATTCGAGGCGAGTCCGACTGTGTAATTGAGACAAAGCATTGTGATGACCGGAGACGTGAGCTACCTGAGGCGCTTTCGCGTGTTAAACTCTACCGAACGAGAAATGAAAAAGTGAGCGTGGCAACATCTCGAGCACGAGATTGTGCGGACCAAGGATTGCATGAAATGTACAAGCTTGGTAAAAACGACGACGTACGGCGTGAACCACGAGACACTCGGTATGGCGTATGCTTATCGCTCTATGCTCGTCTGCAAGAATGAGAGCTTTCAGTCGACGACACAGAAACTTAGCAGTATGGTCTTGTGGTCTGGATGATGCTTCCGCGAAGTCAAGTCAATGCCGCTCGATGTGTTGTATGTACCATGTACACTCGATGCACTTCCAAGGTTCGGGTATGGTATTGATGAGAACCCTGACGGCGAGACGTTCGAGGTGGGCGCATGGCGCGACACACTGCTGCTCTTCTGTGTCCTCAGGCGTGGGTTCGTTGTACTCCGCGCGACTATACGGTGGGAAGTATCGTTGGACCTTGCCATTCGACTTTTGATGCCGACGCTAGTATGACACATTCCTCAATGAGTAGCTAAACCTGACAAAGGTTTGAAGAGGGTAAAAGAAGAGGTCGATTGTTCTACATCTGACCATGATGAAGAGAAAAACGATAGGAGGATGAGGCAGAGATTGTGAGTGATGCGAAAGAGACGATGGTGGAGGTGAGGCGGGGCCGAAATGGATTTTGATGCGGACGAAGAAGAGGTGGTGGGAAAAAGTATGCAAGGAGAGAGGTGGAAGAGAGTGATACGGTACCATGCACGCGTGTGGCTTATCGAGCACATTGGCAAATTTGCAAACTGTACAACTTCGAATGTCTTGGCTCTCTAGTTTGCATTTTGCCTGAAGGTCGAGCGTCACTGAGCTCGATGTTTACTCAGCATATTCTCGAGGGCTATGCGCAGTCAGTCCATGACCCGTTCGACGCTAGCGGCTGTCGTGGTATCGAAGTACTTCCACTCAGGCAGCAGCTCGAATGACGCGGACGTCCACCATGTCTCGGACACGTTCGGGTATCTTGAATTATGTTTGGCACTGCGGCTTCTTTCCCCATCATCAAGCCTACTTCCTGCACATCCGCCAGTGCTTTCCAGTCCATATTTGCACTGTCGACATGATCAAGCGGAGAGTCAGAAGCTCACAGCTTTTGCTGCATAATGCCAGTGTTGTACCAAATTCAGCGACGACGATTGGAGAGTGGCAGATCGGGAAGAAGACAAGGAGGATGATGTCGACGTTGCTGTCGCTGCAGCAGCGACTGAACAAGCCACACCCTTGTAGATACACGAGCAAGCTATGCGTGAGCTGAGGCGTTGAATAGCTACCAGCTCAGCCATATGTTGATTCCGAGACGAAGTTCGTCACCTGTGACCATGTCGCGTATGCGCTTGACGTCACCACTCGTCACTCTTACGATGTTCTGGCCTGTCGTCTCAGATATCGAGAAGATCCACCAATTGTCGATCACTCGTGAGCGAAAGTTTGATGGAGAAGCTGATTGAGACGACGCGTCACTCGCGGCATGTGATTGCACCATTTGCGAAAGTTGTGGTGCTTTGGTGGCAGCTATGTATCATAGCGTCGGCATCGAAGTGGGAGGCTTTTTTGTCCCGAACCGGAGCGTCTGCGTGCAGACTAGTGGGTGTTTTGGCGGGAGAAGCAGAAGTGACAGCGAAGCGGATCCACAGCTACACATCTCGGCGATGAAGAGGATGACGACGGAAAGACGCTGAAAGCGCTGCTGAACTTGATGCTGTATGTGCTGATGTCGTACAGCTTTGGAGTGGTGCACTGTACCTTCGTATTTGACCTCCGTCGATCGTTCGTGAAGAGCTTATCGTCGGCCGACACCGAGCTCATTTGACCGCTTTTACTTGTTGGTAGCGCTCGATTTGATGCGGATGATGTCGATGTTCCACTTCATTCTTGACTAAATGTGCGACCTCTGACAGGTATCCAAGCGCAGTCCGAATTGCGACTGTGGAAGCTCGCTCCGTGTATTGCTGCATTCGCTTCGCGTTCATGCTGACGGTGACAGGCATCTGTGGATAGTCGGCGGTACGTGGGTACGTTGCCAGCAGAAGTTGAGCGATGGTGCGGCAACCGCTCATGCGACTGCACATACGAGAACGACCGACTTCTGAAACTCGAGAGAAGCAGACTAGGAGTAGGCACATGGACACGGATGTCCGAACGCAAAGGCGGCATTGCGCGTCATGAGTTAAACAGACTGTTTTGACACCTGCGAGTGGTGATACGTACGAGTGGCTTACGCAGCTGCACTTGATGGAGAAATAGGAACACGAGGATGTCCGTGCGGTACTTCTCTGCTGCGGTCAAGAGAATGAGTCGATTAAGTACTACCTGGTGTTGCCGAGAGGTTGTGCAAGATGGATCGAAGGTACAAGTTACGCTTGAGCTCACAATCTTGGATACTATCATGATGATGAAGTTGCTGAAGCTGCGACGAGGATACAATGAAGCTCGGATGCTGTCCGGGCTATGCGACGAGCAGCGGTTTGTCACTGTCATGTCTGGAGGTGCTGGACCTATCGCACATGCGAAGGAGGAGAGTGTTTTGCTTGTGTGGATTGTAGCGGAAGAGATTCTCCCGTTGTGGAGCCGAACAAGAGATGACACAGAGTTCGACCGTTCGGTACATGCGACGAAGCGTTTAAGGCGAACCGGGTTCATGAAAGCGGCAGTCGCTCAAAAACGTGGCAAACGTTGAAGAGTTCGCTCGACCAACTAGATGGAATTGCCGTGTTGGCTTACAACAAAGCTGATCGATGTAGTTGAACACACGACATCAGCAGACGCCGACTTCCCAGCTATACTTCTGTTGAACTCCATGTCGTATCCATGAACGCAACAAAGGCTTTTGTGCGCTAACTCACGCTTTTGCATCTGGAACGACGTGTGTGTTGTCATGATCATGGAGTACTCCGATTCCTGCTACTTTGTTGTTGCACATGTCGCGGCAGTTCAGATATCTGCTCGAAAGCACGGTGCCTAGTCGAAAAAGTTTATTGTATCAGGCCGCCTTTTCCGAAGCCATGCAACCACGGATCCAAGCATGTATTGTCTTGTGAAGAAAGTGCTGAAGCCGCAGCTAGTGACGTGGTAGCAGTGCAAAGCAAGTTGGTTGCCGACGAGGAGAGAATTGAGTGGGTTGTTTGTTGCTGACTGGCAGTGGATGAACGCTTCTGTGCCAATTACTAACAAGGCGGTCGAATGCCGGACTGGATTGAGATGAGGAAGAAACATTGTTCCACATTTTGTGCGTGATGTAGGTGGACAAAGGCCGTCGTGGCGGTATCGAGAGAGACGGCCGTTCGTTCTTTGGGCGCAGAAGCTGCTAGTCGTGAGGAAATTGGGACTGCCAACGTGTGCGATTGCCTTGCCAGATCTCATCGACTGAACAAGGAGGGCTTGCGCATCGCTCAACGCTCAACGTTTGCCACCAAAGTGCAGTAGGACGGACAATTGTCAAGTGTGTCAACTGATTGTACTTGATAGCGACGCCTTGACGCCATGTCTGCTAATGTGGTGGAAGATGTTGGAGCAGCTTTCATACAAGTTTGTATAGGTCGGCTTGATCTGCACGGCCTTCATTTTCGTCAGCCTCAATATGTCGTCCAGATGGATGATATGTACAATCTACACGAAAGAGCTTTCGACAACAATGACTGATCGTGTGCGCACGCAGTCACTCGGATTCCGAAGTCGACTACAAGTGCGGCTGGTACTATCGAAAGTCGAACTTATCATGACCTGTTCATTTGACGCTAGAGTGATAAGATGGTGACAAAAAGCAAAGGGATGTATTGAAGGTCCTAAGTTCGCGTAATGCCAAGCTACTCTAAGCCTACTATAAACCGCAACAACGCAACAAATGGCTTCGTCACTCGTTACCTTGCAACAGTGACGAACTCAGTCACTTTTTCCCACGTTTCTTAGCTTTTTTTTTCGGTCCCTTCTTTTGTTTCGCAGATCGCAACACCGCCTCTACTGTTGCTGGATTCTCTAGGTAGTAGAGGATTTCGACAAGCTCTAACCTTGAGCTACTCTTAATCTCACCGATAAGTTTTTGAACATCGCCCGGACTTCTGCCCTTAACCAAAAGTCTCACCGCTTCCATAGGGAACAAGTGGTCTGGGTTGAGCCTAGCATCCCATTGGGGTGGGTAAGTTTTTACCCACGCCGCGTGCACAATATACTTGAGCCAAAATATTGCTGCTTCTGGTGACTTAGCAAGCGCGTCTTTGGCTTTAAGGCCGAGGAGATCAAAAAGATCGCGAGAACTCACTTCCATCTTCTCCAACTCTTTTATTGCCAAGCTCGACTCGTGTGGTGCCATTTCACTGATCAGCAATTTCAGTGCCTCGTTAATGATGGGGTTTTCGTTCTTGACCTTATAGTGCACCAGCAGTTCGTCCAACAAAAGGCGGTTATTTCGGTAGTCGTCCTTGCTCTCGATCTCGCTCTTGCTCTTGCTCGTAAGCATCTCCAGCGCCTTCATGATGGTCATATTAGGATGCTTTTTGGCATACTCCAGCCACATGATCACGGCATCAGGGTCCATGGCAATTTCACCAGGGCGGGCGACTTTTTCGTGGAGAGAGAGCCCCTCAAACATTTTATTTGGGTGGAGTCCGCGGTTCAAAAAGTCCGCCATGATCGCCCCGAAACTCCGAATCGGTTCGGCCGTCACACCACGATCCTCGCTCTTGTGGAGCATGCGGTCGGTCTCGTATGATGTCGAGAGCCTCGGAGCCTCGGACGCTGTCATGTGTTCCACTGAGCCGTGTGGCTGCACGAGTCTGCGCTGGTCGGACTTAGCCTTGTCATGGCGCAGCCGATGTAGCTCAGCAGCACTCGAACTCGTTTGGTGACCGTCGGCTAGTGGCCCGGCGGCGGATTCCGCGAGGAGGCCGCCGAAACCAGCAGCCACAATGCATAGTCTGCGCATGATGTGCTTTCCCTTCTTGCTGGTCAAAAAATGGAAAGTGAGGAGCCGATGCGACGAGTTCCTGCGGCAGCTGCACAACGCATAGCACTACTTATATCACGGCGGACCCGATTGTCGCCACTTGTCGCGTGCGTACAGTCGGGCGTCACCGCGACCTTGCACGGACTCGCGCACCGCGTCGTTTCTTTGGCCAAAGGATAAGAATACAGGTGGTGGACGCGCAGCAGTACTTGTCTGGTCGGTCATATGAAGAGCCGGTCCTTTTAGAATCGACAAGCGACGTGGACAAACCGGCCAAGGGCGCGCGAGCCTTCTTCTCGCTTGTTCATACAGAGTCTCACTTATGGACACCACTTTGTCAGCCAGGCCCTGCGCATCCGGGAAGCCTGGCGCCCGTCCAGCATACGTGAACGAACCAAGTGTCGACAAACACAACCGCTATGCCCACAAAGACGAAAAAAAACAGCGTTGAGAAGCCAAACGGTGACGAATTGCACAGCGTCAGAATATGTATTCGGCACACAACAGTATCGTTTGAAGACAACTGCGATGGGAGGCATCTTCATAAGAGGCGCAGATGGACTTTATTCGACACGCAGTTGTTGCGACTGCGAGATACTCTATCGAGCCACAAGCTGAATCGTCAGCAACAACGGAAGCGAAACGTCGAGGTAGCAGTTGAACGACGCGTCAGCCCTTGCGCCTCGAGCGCCAAGTGCTCGCGACTAATCGTTGATGCAAAAGGCAGACTTGCGTGCGTGTCGACGGCAAGAAAGGCGAACCATTGTCGATCCAACTGAATCTTTGTCATCGTCTGCGTCTGAGCAGGTGCGGATGTGGCGCGAAAGAGAGAACGAGAAGCGACGGGCCACAGTGGGCACACGGGTCTGTGCATGTGACGGGGCGCTGATAGAGTGATTGATTGGGAGTGGCTCTTCTTTTATGTCGCTTTTTACGCGATGGATCACGTGTCGCATCGCCATTGGAACGCAACAGTCGCCCGTCACAAATCCACCAGTCAGAACATCGACAAGTGAACGGCCTTTTGCTACGCGGGTTCACCGCAGGCGCAGTCGGATTGTCTATCCGCCCCCCCTTTCCCACGACTGGACCGACCCCTGTCGCACGGATACCATCTGCTCATTGGCGCGTTGAACGTCAACACATGAGACCTGACGAGCACATGTCATTGGCTGATATCCGTGAGACAGAGCTGAAGCGCCGCGACCGGCTGCTGTATCAAGTGCAGTCTGCGTCTGTCTTCGCCATCGCTGAAGCGGTACGTGACACGTGCTCAGTGTAACGGGGCAGCCCGTTACATGGAAGTGTCACTTTAAAGAAAGTGACAATAAAGAATATTAAGTTGAATATTCTTTGAACAATATCACCGATAGTGGTGATATTGAAGGGTCGACCAAAGAGTCTGTTCATTGGTTGATATCTTGATGATATCAACCCACCAATCGCCGCAAGACGCGCGCAATGAGTGGTGACGAGACGTCACCATACACTCAGTTATATTAGCATAATTAAGTTAAGTCAAACAGAGAGACAGTAGCAAAAAGACTTAATTATATTAATATAACAGTTTTACTTTTACCTTATCCTACGCTTCCTCGTTCGCCTCGTGTACGTCTGTCGGGGCACCCGAAACCCTTGCGTTAAGTTCACGCAAGGGTGTGCCCCGTTACACCTGGTAGCACTTTGTAGTCCTTCCAAGGACCACAACATCCAACATGAACATGTTGGATGATGAAGAGACCTTTCACGCCACGCGTGAAGGGTTTACCCATTTGAGTGACATCGAATGGGGTGCGGTAGAACGAATGAGTTCTACCGTAGGCGAGTTCGCCATTAGCGCCATGTTGGAGTCTCTAGACAGAGACCAACAACATGCCGCTATAGCCAAGTTCATCCAAAGTGAACTTGTCGCCGAAAGGGAGAAAGTAGCCTTGCTTCACCAGCAAGGCTCTCAACAGGCCGAGCAGTTGAGAGAACTCGGTGCTCAACAGACAGAGCTGTTGAGACAGCAGCAATTCCATGCTGCTGTGGGCGGGACGGCACATGCGCGTCGTCCCGAGGTCATGAAGGTTGACATCTCCAAGTACAGTGGAGTCCCGGAGGACTCCCTGTTACTATGGTTTGTCGAACTCGACAGAGCCTTAAGGGCTCGTCGCGTCGAAGATGAGCAAATGAAACTCACATTTGCTCAGACCCACTTGGCAGGGCGTGCCAAAACTTGGTCCCTGGGACTCGAGAGTAGCGACCCAAATGTGTTTAGGTCGCTAGATGACTTCAAGTCCCGGCTCAGACAAACGTTTGAGCCGCCACGAGCTGAGTTCAGGGCTCGTTCTGAGCTCCTGAAACTCAAGCAGGGTAAGCGTGATGTGCACGCTTACGCACAACATATACGACTCCTTGCGAGTAGTATAACTGCTAACCCAGTTCATGAACACACGTTGATTACGGTGTTCATGCAAGGGCTCGCAGAAGGGCCCGTCAGGAGCCACCTGTTCCGCCTTGAGCTGAATACGCTTGAAGAAGCGATATCAGCCGCGGAACAGGAAGACTTTAGCATGAGACAGGCTCATGCTAGCTCAAACTCTTACCGTCCACCGAGACGACAAGAGATCGGAGGTCCAGAACCAATGGACCTCTGCTATGTTGAGAGCGAGAGACCTCGCTCTTCAAACAACAAGCGATTGCAGAGGTGCAATCGCTGTCAGAAGTTAGGGCACTACGCATACGAGTGTAGTGCTCCACGCCCAGTACCAAACAGTACTGAGCGAAATGGACGACCATTTGCCAGAAAGGGCAATGGGCGTGGGTCCAGCGCTGTTGCGAAGCCGCAACAGCGAGACGGACCATCAAAAAATGGTCGGGGTCAGTAGGGGCGGAGCGCCCTACTGATCCAGCAACCTCAAGAGAATTTGCAAATCTCTTGACGAAAGTTGCTCCAGATACACAATCATTGTGTGTCTCTGCACCTGGTGATGACGTTTCGCTCATCACCTTGAAGTTGGAAGCGACAAATGATTTGTCGCTTCGTGCCCTAGTAGACTGTGGGGCGTCGAACAACTTTGTTCGTCGCCAGTCACTAGAGGGTCGTAGGCTCAAGTTCGTTGAGCGCGACATTCCCCTCACGAGGATGACGGTGCGCCTTGCAACAGGCGCATCGATTACCGTTGAGAAACGTGTAGTAGGAATCCACTACACGTTAGAGGGCGAACAGTACGATGATGACTTCATCGTACTAGATCTGGATGACAAATTTGATGTCATCCTGGGATTACCTTGGCTCAGAAAGTACGAGCCAAGGGTGAGCTGGCAGCATCGATCCGTGAAGATGCCTGCCACTTGTTCATCAGATGGCCATCTGATGAACATCTTGGAGCGTCCACAAGCGTGTGGATGTTCTGCGAGTGAGTGCGATGGCCTCACTTGCGGTACGGTCGTTAGCACGACTGCACAAGATCACAGTGTAGTTGATCACTACACTGTGGAGCAAGCTCCCGGCGGCTGTACAGAAGTACAGGCTGCGCCGAAGGTCCACCACTCGAATAAGTCGAGTGGACCGGGACATGGATGCATGCCTAGCGGGCAGCATCTTAGAAGTAAGAAACCTGTTGCCTCCAAAGGGCAACATGGAAATCCTAGGTCGACTGGAGAGTCGACCGTAGAGGATCGGTCCCTGACTGTGGTTGCACAGCCACAGTCAGAAGACGTCGAGGGAATAAGTCCCCACGTACTTGAGGAAGGAATTCCTCAAGAGTCACTTGCTGAAGGATTAGGCCTTCAGCAACCTGTGGAAAGAAGTTCCCAGGAAGTAACCGAGACGTTGAACGTCTTGGTTAATGACGGATCAAGCGTAGGCGCTTATACGCTTGATCTGATTGTGCCTCCGAAGTTAACTTCGGAGATAACTCAGTTGCCAACGCTAGAACCGAAACGGTTCTTGCGTGATCTGCGTAGTGGCAAAGTCAAGCAGATCTGCATACTCGTCACAGAGGATGAGTATGTGGCCGATATTCGGTCGGCAACAGTATTTGCTGAGAACGAACGGGTTCTCAGCAGCTCATCGATGGACGAAAGTGTCCTCGATGAGAAGACTCGGATTGAGCGATACACGTCTCAATCCTGGGAGTCACTTCAGGCAAATCCTTTGTACAAGGATTTGATCGAATTCAGGGATGTGTTCCCTGAATCCGTACCTTGCGAGTTGCCTAAGGACAAAGGCACTCGACACGAGATCGAGCTCAAACCGGGCTCGAAGTACTGTGTCATGAAGCAGTGGCCACTGCCTCGTGAACAAGTACTAGCGATCGACAAGTTCTTTGCCGATCGCTTAGCAGCGGGCCATGTGAGGGAATCAACATCCCCTCACAGCTCTCCGACCTTCTGTGTGCGAAAGGCCACAGGAGGATGGCGGATAGTGCACGCATTCAACAAATTGAATGCTGCAACGGTACCGGCTCAGACGCCGATACCGAGGAAGGACGTAATCATAGATGGTATGTCAAAGAGTACCATCTTTTCGTCCATGGATCTGATGGATGGATTCTATCAGATCCTCATGCGTGAACGGGACATCCCGTTCACGGCAGTGAGTACCCCCAGCGGGATGCTGTGGGAGTGGCTAGTTATGCCACAGGGGCTGAGCAATGCCCCTGCAACATTCAACAGATGTGTCACAAATCTGTTGAGACCGGTGCGAGACTTCGCACCGAGTTACTTCGACGATGTGTTCGTCCATAGCCGGGCTATGGACGGAAAGACGGACGTTGAAGTTCACAGAACTCACGTCCGTCAGGTTCTTCAACTTATGCGCAAGCATAAGTTGTACGCCAACCTCAAGAAGTGTATATTCGCGGCTAGCGAAATACCACTTCTTGGGTGCATCGTGGGTAAACACGGCGTACGCCCTGATCCCGAAAAGATCAAGGCGATCACCGACTGGCCAGTGCCAGTCGATGTCAAGGGACTAAGGAAGTTCCTTGGTCTAGCGGCGTACTTGCACAAGTACTCGCGCAACTACGCCGAGATGACTGTTCATCTTTCTTGCTTGCTCAAGAAAAATGTCAAGTGGTCATGGAACGCTGAGTGCCAGCGTTCCTTTGAGGGTATCAAGCAAAGCTTGATGCAATCGCCGATCTTGGCGATTGCAGATCAGGACAGACCATTTCATGTGGTCTGTGACGCCAGCGATTTTGCAATCGGCTGTGCGTTAATGCAGTTCGATACAGATGGCGCGGAGCGCGTCATCTGTTATCAGTCGCGTCAGCTGCAAGCAGCTGAGCGTAATTACCCAGTGCATGACAAGGAACTCCTTGCCATGAAGTACGCACTGGCTAAGTTTCGCGTCTATCTCTTGGGAGATAGACCGTTCATTGTCTATACGGACCATGCGTCATTACGCACGGCCGTAAACAGCCCACACCTCTCGCAAAGGATGGCGAGGTGGCTGTCTTTCTTCGCGGAGTATAACTTCTCCGTGGAGTATAAACCAGGACGACTCAATGTCGTCGCTGATGCGCTTTCGCGCCGGCCCGATTTCGAGCCGGACGCACAAATCAACAGTGAGGATAAGCCCACTGTTGCGACACTGTCAGTCAGTGTCCCGTCGTCAAGTTTACTTGACGACGTACGAAAGGCATACGCGGAAGATAAGGATCTTCTGCGATTGATGGATCATCTGGTGAATCCATCCAGTAAATCCATGAGGGATTTACCAGCTTTGTACCGATCCTCATCGGATCGGTATAGTACACGCAACGGATTGCTGTACTATACAGCTGTTGCCGACGACACGCCTCGTGTCGTCGTACCCGCTCATCATGATTTGCGTTTACGCATCATGTATGAGTGTCACGATGCCCCAACAGGCGGCCATCGTGGTAGAGAAAAGACTTACCTCACGGTAAGTCGTGACTTTTACTGGCCACGCCAGTATCAGTTTGTCCGCAAGTACATACGTGCTTGCGAGGTTTGTCAACGGGTGAAGCCTAGTCCTTCATCCCGTGCGCCATTGCAGCCTCTGCCTGTTCCGACAGAGTGCTGGCAGTCCGTTTCAATGGACTTCGTCTTCGGTTTTCCCGAAGACGCTCACAAGAATAATGGTATTCTTGTGTTTGTTGACCGATTCAGCAAGATGGTGCATCTTGCTGCTGTCCCTGAGTCGATCAAGGCTCAAGGTTGTGCTCGTGTCTTTCTAGACACGGTCTTTAGACTCCACGGGTTACCCCGTGAACTCGTATCCGACCGTGACCCTCGGTTCACGGCGGCATTTTGGCAAACCGTGTTCCGTTCTCTCGGAACACGATTGAAGATGTCCACTTCTGACCATCCCGAAACAGATGGTCAGACGGAACGTGCGAACCGTGTCCTCGAAGAGATCCTTCGAGGATATGTCCACTCGTTTCCGAGTTGGAGCGAATTCCTACCCATGGTGGAATTCGCCATCAATAATTCGGTGCATGCTTCCACACAGCACACACCGTTTTACGTGAATGGCCTACGCCATCCACGTGTGCCCACCCTTCTAGAGTGTGACTCTTGGATAAGGGGGGAGGGACTCGCTCGAGCAAAAACCGTTTTGGCTCTTGCTCATCACGTGTCGACGCTAACGTCGTCACGTATGATGCCGATGTCGATCAAGTCGACATCGATGAAGAAGATCACCTCAATAATAGCGATGACGCTATTATTGACTCGGATGATGATGACGATGCTGGTATATTCAGCATCGTCAACGATTATGCCAGCGAGGAAGAAGACAACCTCGCTGAAGAAGAGAGCAATCTCTTAGCAGTGCGCACGAAGCGCACTGAAAGACAAAACAAAGAGTCAGCAGAGAACTTCCTGCTGACTCGAGAAGCGGTAGTCCGTTTCGTTCAGGACTCCATCGCAAATGCGGTGGACCGTCAGAAACGGAACGCAGACAAGAATGGAAGAGCAAATGTTCTTTCATTTAAAGTTAACGACCTAGTACTACTGTCTACGGTAAACTTACCTGGACATGCAGTCACTAGTGTCGGCAGTAGTAAACTACTGCCGAAGTACATTGGGCCATTTCGAGTGTTGCATCGCAAGGGCAATGCATACACACTCGAATTGCCACGTAAGATGCGCACGCATCCTACGTTTTACGTGGGGAGGCTCAGGCCGTACTGTCAGTACGAGCCTTCTTCTTCCGATGAAGATAGCCCCCACGTTCAAGAACATCCATCAAGTTCTTGCGTTCGCGCTCCAGACGATCCGTCTGGTCGCGCAGATATGATACCTCGGAACTTAACCGAGATATCTCCCCGCGAGCTGTCGCCAGCTCGCCGAATAGGGAGCGGACATCCCGCTCGACCTGAAGCTGCGCTGTGGCATAATCGGCGCGATCCCTCGCCCGATCAGCCTCGTGATCCTTGCGGTTCTTCCGCACGGTATCAGTCAAAGCGTAGCGCCGGTCGCGCTCGTGCTTCAAGTCATCGCGCAATTCATCGATTGCGCGATCCATCTCGTAAGGGTCGAGATGGTGAACCGAATCATCTGGAGGAGGTCTTTCCTCCTCCACCACATCCTTTGGTGGATGCTCACGGTGATCAACGCTTTCTAGTGGAGCGTATCTTGAATCACCGTGACGATTCAGGATCAAGGACGAGCTACCTCGTCCAGTGGCGGGGGTATCCACCCTCTTGGAACAGCTGGGAGCCCCGCTCTCAGCTGTTGATGGATGTTGAAGGTCTCGTCCGCCAGTATGACGAGACCCATCCGATGAGTCCTCGGGCCCATCGGTAAACACGCGCTTTTGGCGCTTGTAGACGGATTGCAAGTTTGCAATCGCGTCACGCATCTCCTCCGAGATGTGTGCCCTTCCCCAGGGCGAACTTAGGGAATACACGTCCCTATGTGCACGCTGCGAGTTGTCAACACAACTCGCACAAGGGTCTCCCCATGTGAGGCAAGGAATGTCTGCCTCACTCGACAAACAGTGCAACCGGTACCTGGCACCGGTTGGCGTTCGCTTTTCGAACCTGAGGCGTGTCGCCTCAAGTTTCTTGAGCCACCCTTCTCGTCCAAAATTCTTTACGTTTTGGACGAACGCGTTCCACGCAGCCAAAAGCGAGGCTTTGTCACGCTTTTGGTTGCTGTTGTACCATCGATGTCTAAGGAAGACATCGAGATAAAAATCTTCCTCAGCGCGAAAGTTGCTCGCGCTGGGACTCAAGCCGTGAAGCTCAGTCGCATCGAATAAGGGTATTCGATGGTGTTGGCTTGTCTCGTGAGACAAGCCATTGATGAGCCGTTCGGGCAAACGCCACGGCTTCAGCTCATCAAGCTTCACGGTGGTACCTTTGTTGGTACCACGGTTGTCATTATGACGATGGGTTGCACCATCGTCAGGTCGCTCGTGCGAAGGAGCACGAGCTGACTTCGGTGATGAGCAAACCTACTCATCATCAGATTCGTCATCACTGCCGAACAGACTGTGTTGCAACTCACGAGTCCGTTCGTTCGGCAGTGGCCTTGGCGAACACTGAGGCGTCGCCGGTGATCGAGACGCCTCTGCAGCATTGCCCGAGTCAGACACGTCTGACTCGCCAGAGTAGATGACCTCAATGTCGGGGTCATCATGCGCACGCGGTGCTGTACCGCGTGCACCTGCAGCACCTCTTGCTGCAGGCGAAGAACGAGCAGCAGACGACGAATCGTCTGCCGCAGAAGCTGGCACAGGCACAGACTCTGTGTGCCTTGAGTCACCCCGCATAGACATGTTAACTATGCGAGGTCAGGTTGAGTTATGAACGGAACTGACCCAACAAGTGCTCCCTGTCCCAATGGCGCCCAACGGGTGGCCGCCATACTTTTCGATAGTCACACGGTGACTATCAGTTAAGGGGGGGTGATGTAACGGGGCAGCCCGTTACATGGAAGTGTCACTTTAAAAGAAAGTGACAACAAAGAATATTAAGTTGAATATTCTTTTAACAATATCACCGATAGTGGTGATATTGATGAGGTCGACCAAAGAGTCTGCTCATTGGTTGATATCTTGATGATATCAACCCACCAATCGCCGCAGGACGCGCGCAATGAGTGGTGACGAGACGTCACCATACACTCAGTTAGATTAACATAATTAAGTCAGGTCAAACAGAGAGACAGTAGCAAAAAGACTTAATTATATTAATATAACAGTTTTACTTTTACCCTATCCTACGCTTCCTCGTTCGCCTCGTGTACGTCTGTCGGGGCACCCGAAGCCCTTGCGTTAAGTTCACGCAAGGGTGTGCCCCGTTACACTCAGCGCACGTCGCAGTGTTGTTGGCCACGTCAGTCACTCGGGCGGAGGAGGAGGAACGCAGTCGCAGTGTCTTTAGCCACTTCAGTCACTCGGGCGGGGGAGGAGGAACGCAGTCGCAGTGTCTTTGGCCACGTCAGTTAGTCGGACGTGTCGATGCCGCCACTGCTCTGCTCGTTGCGCTTTCGCCTTTGGCGTTGCGCTCGACTACGACCACTCGGTACGAGCGCTGCTCAGTCGCGCAGCTGAGATCCTTTACACTGTGGCGGTGAGCGCGTGGACGTCAGTAGCCGTGTGGCACACAGACAGACAGACAGATGGACAGGCAGACAGACGGAAAGACGAACAGATGGACGGACAGATGGACAGACAGACAGACGGACAGACGAACAGATGGAAGGACAGATGGACAGACAGATGGACGCACGTCATCGACGGTGGACGGAAGTGCGGCGAGTGAGAGTGGACGAACAAGTGGATGCGTCGATTCTCGCTCGCCACAACGATCTCGTGGACCGCTGGGGGAGTACGTGGCCGACGTCGTTGGCTGAAAGATCGCTACGAAGGCGTCAGAGCCACACTAGCGACTCGTACGTAGCGACTCGGACGTCGCCAATATGGCTGAGAAGGATACCCAGTCGACCCGTTCTCCAAGTGGCGGTCGAGTGCATTGTAAACGACAATGCCGTCCAACATGTCGCCGCACTCGTCGTTTGGCAGGTATTGGCTGACAAACCCGGCCCGTGGCTTGCAGAGGGGCTCGAGTCTAATGTAGTGAAATGGAGAATGAATATATTGAGGAGGAGTGTTAAACTTGGTAGGCTAGTCTGGTGTCATCATATCCAGTCTGGCGCAATCTTCTTTCGTCTGGCGCAATCTTCTTTCGTCTGGCGCAATCCAAGGATGGTCTCGCAGGTCATATCGATAGACAACCCATGTCATACTCCCCCCATGATCTGTGAGATTTAGCACGGAAAAATGCGGCGGATGCTCACACGTTCTGCCATTGCTCCCTTGTCGATGGTCACAGTGCCGTTGCTGTGAACTTGGCGGATAACAAAAGGTCCGGTTGCCACTGCGTGCAATTTTGCACGGAACTTCTTGGGGACGCGTAACATCACGTGGTCTCCCGTATTGTAGAAATGCTCGAGGCGTTTGCTATTCTCGCGGTCATTGTCGGCGAGAATTGCATCAAAACGACGCTTCGATAGATAGCTCCAGTTGGCGTTATAAAGCTGACGAGTGATCATATCTTGACCGAAGAGTAGTTGACCTGGGGAAGCATTAAGAATGCTGTGGTAGCTTGCTCGCACGGCGAATGCAGCGTAGTGAATGGTTTTCTTCCAGTCAGCGCCATCGTGGCACCTGATGACATTTAAAATCTCGAGGTGAACGCGTTCACAAATAGCGTTAGCTTGAGGGTTCTTGCTTGTTATAGGCTTGGCTTGTATCCCGTAGCTGCGGAGCAATTCTTGAAACTCGTCACCAGTGAATTCCGTTCCTAGGTCGTGTATAACCGTTACAGGACGCGGGTAGCGGCACAGCCATTCACGATCGAAGCTTTCGGCTGTGGTCAGCGAAGTTTTGTCGTGCTGAATACCCACTTCCAGCCAACGCGTCGCATGGTCAATCATGGTAATACCGTAGTGTCCGTCTTCGTAGGGACCAATGAGATCGACATGAACGGTGTCAAAGGGGTTCACCGTCTTGAGTGTTCGTGGTGGTAGTAATCCATAGTCCTGCTTGCCTCCGTGGACCTTTGCCTTCTTGCAAGTTAGACAATCTTTCGCATTCTTGGTGATCGCGGCTTCCATTCCGGGCCAGTAGAGAACCTGCCTCATTGTCTTGTACTGTCGTTCACCGCCAGGGTGACTGAGCGTTAAGTGATACCAACGAATGAGATCTTCTCGCAAGCTATCGGGCACGATGACGCGCTTGTGGTACGCGACCAGCGTGCAGCCGAGTAGAGGTAGAAGCTGATAGTCAGGATTGTTGTTGCCGTTGAGGCAAGCTGTCTTGATTTTTTGAATCATCAAGTCCTTATCTTGATGTTCGCGAAGAACCGGACCATGCATGACACAATCTGGTTCATCAGCGGTAGCGCATATCTCGTCCGCGAGCTGCAAATGAGTCTTCGTGTTAATCGCATCGAATCTCATCCGGGAAAACGCATCAGCACCAACATTCTTGGTTCCCTTGATGTAATGCATCGATAGCCTGTACTCAGCCAACAGGAGCTTCCAGCGCTTAACGCGCAGGCTGGTTTCGGTCGGATAAATTAGGTTCTTATGGTCGGTGTGAACAACCACAGGGAACCCGAGCAGCATGGTGCGGTATTCGCGCAGCATTTCAACGATAGAGAGTAGCTCAAGCTCCATCGTTGTGTAATTCACTTGATGCTTGTTGAGACTTCGGGAATAGCAGGCGAGAATCTTGTTCTTCTGCATAATGATGCCACCGATTTGCTTTCCGCTGGCATCGGCGTAGACGTGAAATGGTTGCTCAAAGTCAGGAAACGCGAGCAGTACGGCTTGGGCAAACGCTTTCTGGATAGCGTGAAATGCTTCCGTGTCGCTAGACAACCAGTCGAACGGGACTTTGGAGCTGGTGAATCGGTTGAGAGGTTGGCACAATGCCGTCTTGTTGGGTACCATATCTCTATAGTAATTAATCATTCCGAGGAAGCGGCGTAGTTCCTTCCTGGTTTTGGGGACGGAAATTTGTTGGATGGCTTGAATCTTCTTTTGTTGGGGCTGGATCCCTTGAGATGTCAGCGTAAAGCCGAGATAGTCGACGGACTGTCTGAGGATGTGGCACTTCTTTCCGTTGAGAGTTACCCCATACTTGGTTAGTCGCTTGAACACAATGTGTAGGTGCTCTAGGTGCGTCTCTTCACTATCGGAGTAGACGAGTATATCATCCAAATAGACTACCACAAAAGCCAGATCGCCAAAAATCTTCTCCATGCAGGCTTGGTATTCGTCCGGTGCTGTAGAAATGCCCATTGGGAGTCGCTTGTATTGATACTTCCCGAACGGAAGACAGAAAGCTGTGTGACCACGGCTTGAGGCAGCAAGGCGACGCGCGTAATACCCCATGTTAGCATCGAATGTTGACAGATACTTGGCTCCTGCGAGACGCAACAGGATCTCGCGTATACGTGGGACGTAATAAGGGCTGCGTTTCAGATATCGGTTAAGTCCGCGAAAATCTATCAGTAGACGAAGTGATCCGTTGGGCTTCTTGAGAAAAAAAGCAGGCGATGCCATTTCTGAATCAAAAATCTGCTCCAGCACGTCGATGCTGACCAAATGCTGGATGAGCTCTCGAGCCTTGTTTTCGAGGCTTCTTGGGACTGGATACGGTTTTGCGTGTACAGGCTTGTACTCCGGCACTATTGGTAGAGCGTAGTCTTCGAATCTCATCCTCCCCAAGTGACCGTCATAGAGATGCTCGTTATCACGAAGAAGCTGGAGATATTTGCCGACGAGTGGCTTGGATAGCCTGTCTGGCATGAGGTCTTCTGGTCGCACTGCAGTGTTATCGACTTCTTTGCTCTCTTCGGGGAATTCATAATCACTTGCGTTGGGAGACGATGACCCGCCGGTGTTTAAATGTGTATAGTGACCATCCCACTGAACCAGTTTGTCTTTAAAATTGAGCACGATTCCTAGTTCATTCAGGATATCACGACCGATCACCATGGCATCCTGGCTCTGATCCAGAATTTCGAACTTGTGCGTGATTATGGTCGAAGGCTGGAGAGACGGAAAGCGGAACTGTACCATCGTACTACCAGCACTAGCGACTTCTCCGTTGACCGTCTGAAACTTTGTCGCCGACTCGACTTGTCTATGCCCAAGCTGAGCATTGGCTCGCATAGTTTCTTGGTTGATTATGCTCCGCGAAGCACCACTGTCTAGCAGGGCATTGAAGGTGCCACTCGCGTCTTTGAATTGTACCGGGATCCGGAGTGGGGCGAGCTTGGCGCTCGGTTGCTTCTTCTTGACAAGGCCGACAAGCTTAAGCTCGCTGTCGCTGTCACTGTCGCTTGCCTCTTCCTCTTCGAATATTGGGTAATTACTCTTTTTGTGAGCAGTTCGTTTCGTCTCGGCAGGCTTGTGCTCTTCGCGTTGCTTCTTGAGGGCAAAGCATTCGCTGGAATCGTGCGAGCTTGATTTGTGGAATGAACACCACTTGCCGTGTTCTTGGTGACGGTCATGCTTCTTCTTGCCGCCTTGTACACCAGGTCGGTCTCGATGATCTTGACGCGTGTCGCGATGCTCGCGAGGGTTGCGCCGATCTCTGCGCTGGTTAGCGGTAGGGCGTTGTTGGTCGCGCCGACCTTGACCCTTTTCACCACCCTGGATAGCTGGACCATTTAGGCGATCCCGGCCAGTCTGCCTCTCGCGCCTTTCGAGGCGCTCGAAATACATCGCCAGTTCGTTCACCGTCTCATACGAAATTCCGCAGCACGCGAGCTTGTCCTGCCAGTGCGGCGGCATGGCGCGGCGAAAATATCGACATTGTTGAAGCTCTGAGATGGTTTGCGAATCCTGGGGCAACTCGGCGTACATCTGTGCAAGCTGTCTTAGCCGTGCCGTGCAGCGTTGTACCGTCTCTTCTCTGCGCTTGGTGAGTGTCCATAGTTCTTCATCCAGGTCTTCACAGTAATCCGCTGGGACCAGAAGAAGTCCAACCTCCCGGTAAAAGTCTTCAAATGTCAGGCCTTTGCTGGAAGCATCGCTGGCAATGCGCTCTACTTCGCGCAACAGATCACCGTCAATCAGCGTAAGAAGTTGAACGGATAGTTGGTCAGCTCTCCAGCCTTTTCGTTTCGCGAGGCTTCGAAACTGCATGCTCCATGTGAGCCAGTCCTTCGATGAACCACCGCGAAAGCGCTTTATCTTCATTGTGGCGACGTCAGCTGGTGAAGTCGCACTTTCTTGGCACGTCACGATGGTGTAAGTGACGTATTCATCCTCATTCCGTCCCATGATGATGGCGACGGGATTCTCGTACGGGATGAGATGTGACTAAATTAGCCAAATTTGATATATCAAAATGACAAACCCGGCCCGTGGCTTGCAGAGGGGCTCGAGTCTAATGTAGTGAAATGGAGAATGAATATATTGAGGAGGAGTGTTAAACTTGGTAGGCTAGTCTGGTGTCATCATATCCAGTCTGGCGCAATCTTCTTTCGTCTGGCGCAATCTTCTTTCGTCTGGCGCAATCCAAGGATGGTCTCGCAGGTCATATCGATAGACAACCCATGTCATGGCGACGAAAGAGGGGATACTTACCAGCTCTTGAAAGGAGAGATGATGGACCAGCTCTTGGACTACGTTGGCGTGACCAGACCCAGCGACCACTTTTGTGGTCATTACAACAGTCGCATGTATCTCGTGTCAAAGACGCGGTCGAGTCACTGAACACGAACTGGAAGGTGGAGGCTGGCGTCGCCTATGTGCGCGTGTTCTGTCCATGGGTAATGGCACACTCTTGTTTGAGTGTTGCTTCAGTGAAAGCAACGGTCCATTTGTCGTCCTTGACGGCACGAGCGGCGAGCGGTATCATCAACGTTGGCGAAGGTTTGTTGATGGTTGTAAGTCGGCGCCTCGCCGAACGACGAGTGGTGCAACAGACCAATGTCTTACGACAAGGCACAGGGAGTTTGCTTTTGACGCCAGTGAGTCATCGTGTGATACCATGACCCCGTGCACACTAATGGAGAATCTGGTGTTGGTCGATTGCAGAATGACTGAGCATTTGTTTGTGCTAGAAGCGCTGGGAAACGAAGCGAACAAGCGGCGTCGAATTTGCAGCATGGAACGTGTGGATGTTGCTGAAGGATGGATTTCGACAGCCGTCGCATGCGAATGCGGCTACGATTGTTCGAGCAGCACGTCGTCATTGTGAACCGTGTGCGCAACGGATTCGGCGTTTGCAGCGCAAATTTGTGGAAGACAACGATGTAGTCGAGAATGGCCAGCTCATCTTTCGTGTCCATGTTGGTCTACTGGTCAAACGCCAGGAAGACTGACGTACCACATTGCCGTCCACGGCTTTGTCCTGCAATTGCCATACGACCGAGTGACAAGATTGGCGTTCGTGTTCACGTCAGGATACTGGTCAAAATCCAGAGCTTGAGGACGTGGTGGAGACGGTGATGTTAAGGATCAGACCAGGGGTGCTGTATCACAGGTTGTGCTGGATGATCATCTCATGGCGTTGTCCAAGAGCCAACCTGCGTATGGCAAACTGGCGAGCAAGGTCGCTGTCGTACTTGCGAATGAGCCGTACGAAGATTATGACATCGGAAAGCGTTGCTCGCTAGCAGCACGTTGTGGTTGTACGCCCGTGGATTCTTGGCAAGTGGAAGTTTGGGGGTGATGTTGGTGCTTCAGATGTGCACGAGATGTTAGCTGGCAGTGACATTGTGCATTTCCTCCTCGTTGATACGAAGCCGATGAGCGCCGTCTCCAACAACAACCGAGAGCGTGACAAGTTTTGGGCGAGTATGCGGACCATAACTTGACGTTCGCGCTGCAGTACGCTGTGTACTACATGTTTGGCTGCATGTCCTGGCTTGCGGATACGACACAGACACTATCTTTACGACCAGACACTGACCGGGAGACTGAGCAAAGTGTGCGAGGATGAAATCCATCGTTCGCATAGCCATCAAGCATCAATATTGACATGACTTCATGGCCGATTTCGAATGCGGGAAGTCCCAATCATGAGAGCTGGTCGGCATTCTTCCAGATAAGCCGAACTTACGTCAGGGTGCGAAGAAGAAACGGCGCATGAAGGGCGATGCACAATGGAAGAGCAACTACTTCTGCAGGACTTCGGTAAAGGCGCTTTGAGGACTGCAGCGATTCGACGATCTGCTCGCTGATGGCACGAAGACCTCGACGTCTTATGACATTTATTGGAGAATCACACTGACCTGCGAGAACAGATGCGTCTGTAGCAGAAGGGACGGTATTTTGTGTCCGTGATCAGATGGCACACAGCTCGTGACGTCCAGTGGAGTGGCATCGAATAGGAGAGGCACCATGACCTGCGAGAGTGGACGCGTCTGTAGCAGCAGAGGTGGCATTCTCGATCATGATCCGTGTACTGTCCGTGTTCGTGTGTCGACTGCAGAGCAGGGCTTGATAAGGAGCCGCCTCTCGATCTCACGTGCCAACGGCAACAACAAGTCGGTCCGACTTGCTGGGCCGACCGTTGCGAGGAAGTTGCAAATGGAACCCAAAGCTTATTGTTCAGAGCACGAAACTATTGTTGATGGACCCGTTGGCTGCTTGCGACGACGTGATGCGCAGCGTGGCGACCGCTTTGAATCCTGCGTGCTCAACAGGGATCCACCAGTAGGTGTTGGATATAGCGCGACGTCTCGTTTCACTTGTGCGTCCAGATAAGCGCTTACCACAAGATTTGACTGGAAGGATAGGGTCGCCATCAGGTGGATGAAGGACGTTGGGGTAGTGTACGGCGATGCACGCTTGCGGCGCAGTTTTCAGCTTGCTTTCGTCGTGCCGTGCTACCCGATGTGGATGTCTTTGCGAGCTGTCGACGGTTGTTGCCATTCTTCGAAAGCGGACCAGCTGGTCGATTGTAAGATGACTGTGAGCGGTGAGTGGGCGTGATCTGTAACAAAATGTCGACGTGCTCTTGCGTATTGTCGATGTGATGGCGTTCTGCACGCCAAAGTGAGTCAAGGATGCGGCTGAGACGCTTGCAAAGTGCCGCGCGAGCTTACTGGTTGTGTGAACCGCAATCGTACTCGCTTTGGGTATGTACGCTATAGGATCACGGTTTCACGTTGGTTCGCGCCAAGACCGAGAAGCGCTTGAGGTCGAGCTAGAGTAGCTGCGCACGCACCATGTGCTCTCGAACAGCGATTTCATTTGCTGGACCAAGGACTCGAGCAACAAGTGCGACAGCGGTGTGTTGTTCGAGCGTGGTCGTGTCAGGGAGACCAAGTGGGGGCACATATATTCGCACGGACTATTCGAGGCGAGTCCGACTGTGTAATTGAGACAAAGCATTGTGATGGCCGGAGACGTGAGCTACCTGAGGCGCTTTCGCGTGTTAAACGGCACCAAACGAGAAATGAAAAAGTGAGCGTGGGAACATCTCGAGCACGAGATTGTGCGGACCAAGGATTGCATGAAATGTACAAGCTTGGTGATGACAAGTATCGGGCATACGTTCGAGCTCGACGACAAGTACTCGAGCAAACGTTGAGCTTGACGGTCTTTTGAGCTTGGCTGTTCGTGCTGCTTACTAATGTGCCGTGTCGCTTTTGCTGAGACCGAGCGACACTTGCCATCGCTCATCATGAACATGTAGGCGGAGATGCTTGATACAAGCGGACTGTGTGCGACTACACGATCGTGACCCGCCGTAGCTCATTGTCCGGTCGGCTGTGTGGACAGCGGTAAGCGGGCAAGACCAGATCATGGGTCATTCTCCTGGACTTCCTCCCCCACCATTCAACATGTACTTGGTGCCGTTCGCTGTCTCAACAAAACCGAAAAAGAGACCGTGACTGTGGACACAGTGCAAAACGCTTGCTGGTTTGGACCGGTCGTCACAGATTTCGCCTTTACGGCAACGAAAGCGAGGAAGGCAGTCACGTTGGCATCGGATGCAGACACAACATGAATGTTTGTGTTGTCGCCCTGCTTGTACAGAGAGAACCGTGCTGGCTGCTGGTGGGACTCTGTGTGCGCGAAGATCATGGAACGGTGTGCGCGAAGATGGAACGGTGTGCGTTCGTTTGACGTCAATCGTCTGCAACTCTGTGCGCGTTCTTCTGCAAGCAGACCGATATCAGCGATGTTCTAATTCGCAGCTTCCTCCCGATGATTGTAGCGAGCACGCACTTCCGTCTGCATTCCAGCTGTTACGTGATTACAGCAGGTACCTGTCTCTTGGAGCACCATGATGATACCAACTGCAAGAGATGACGACAAGCCAGTGCGCAGCGGACAATCCACGAACCAAGCTGAGCTGGTAAAGGGATCACGTTCAATCAGAACAGCTTTGGTACTTACTCGGAGATGGACAATCTATTGACTATCAAGTATGGAATGGAGGGCGTCGATAGGGTCATCACGCGTGCTAAGATCGGTGGATTCCACCTTGGAAGATAGCGCAAGATCGTGCGCCAAATGATTGGTCGTGATGATTAGCTTCGAGTGCTTTCCCAGCGCATCAGGATGACCAATGTGAGGAAGGAAGGCAAAAAGTCTGAAGCTGGCGAACGCTGGAATGCTACGTAGCTGCTAGAATATGAAGCTGGCGATCGCAGCACTAGTTGCTACGGAGCCTTCTAGCTAGAATGCTACGTAGCTGCTAGAGTTGCGATTCTGCTGCCAAAACAACCTTCGCAAGTGGAGTATACGATAGGAAGCGCAAAGCACGCGTCAGCTATCGTGGATAGCAGCAGCCATGATGTCGATTTTTCGATGTGAATGGAGAAAGGAACGACGACGTACGGCGTCAACCACGAGACACTCGGTATGGCGTATGCCAATCGCTCTATGCTCGTCTGCAAGAATGAGAGCTTCCAGTCGACGACACAGAAACTTAGCAGTATGGTCTTGTGGTCTGGATGATGCTTCCGCGAAGTCAAGTCAATGCCGCTCGATGTGTTGTATGTACCATGTACACTCGATGCACTTCCAAGGTTCGGGTATGGTATTGATGAGAACCCTGACGGCGAGACGTTCGAGGTGGGCGCATGGCGCGACACACTGCTGCTCTTCTGTGTCCTCAGGCGTGGGTTCGTTGTACTCCGCGCGACTATACGGTGGGAAGTATCGTTGGACCTTGCCATTCGACTTTTGATGCCGACGCTAGTATGTCACATTCCTCAACAAGGAGCTAAACCTGACAAAGGTTTGAAGAGGGTAAAAGAAGAGGTCGATTGTTCTACATCTGACCATGATGAAGAGAGAAACGATAGGAGGATGAGGCAGAGATTGTGAGTGATGCGGAAGGAGACAATGGTGGAGATGAGGCGAGGCCGAGATGGATTTTGATGCGGACGAAGAAGAGGTGGTGGGAAAAAAGTATGCAAGGAGAGAGGTGGAAGAGAGTGATACGGTACCATGCACACGTGTGGATCATCGAGCACATTGGCAAATTTGCAAACTGTACAACTTCGAATGTCTTGGCTCTCTAGTTTGCATTTGCCTGAAGGTCGAGCGTCACTGAGCTCGATGTTTACTCAGCATATTCTCGAGGGCTATGCGCAGTCAGTCCATGACCCGTTCGACGCTAGCGGCTGTCGTGGTATCGAAGTACTTCCACTCAGGCAGCAACTCGAATGACGCGGACGTCCACCATGTCTCGGACACGTTCGGGTATCTTGAATTATGTTTGGCACTGCGGCTTCTTTCCCCATCATCAAGCCTACTTCCTGCACATCCGCCAGTGCTTTCCAGTCCATATTTGCACTGTCGACATGATCAAGCAGAGAGTCAGAAGTTCACAGCTTTTGCTGCATAATGCCAGTGTTGTACCAAATTCAGCGACGACGATTAGAGAGTGGCAGATCGGGAAGAAGACAAGGAGGATGATGTCGACGTTGCTGTCGCTGCAGCAGCGACTGAACAAGCCACACCCTTGTAGATACACGAGCAAGCTATGCGTGAGCTGAGGCGTTGAATAGCTACCAGCTCAGCCATATGTTGATTCCGAGACGAAGTTCGTCACCTGTGACCATGTCGCGTATGCGCTTGACGTCACCACTCGTCACTCTTACGATGTTCTGGCCTGTCGTCTCAGATATCGAGAAGATCCACCAATTGTCGATCACTCGTGAGCGAAAGTTTGATGGAGAAGCTGATTGAGACGACGCGTCACTCGCGGCATGTGATTGCACCATTTGCGAAAGTTGTGGTGCTTTGGTGGCAGCTATGTATCATAGCGTCGGCATCGAAGTGGGAGGCTTTTTTGTCCCGAACCGGAGCGTCTGCGTGCAGACTAGTGGGTGTTTTGGCGGGAGAAGCAGAAGTGACAGCGAAGCGGATCCACAGCTACACATCTCGGCGATGAAGAGGATGACGACGGAAAGACGCTGAAAGCGCTGCTGAACTTGATGCTGTATGTGCTGATGTCGTACACTGCTTTCTCGTTATGACCTGCGTCGATCGTTCGTGAAGAGCTTATCGTCGGCCGACACCGAGCTCATTTGACCGCTTTTACTTGTTGGTAGCGCTCGACTTGATGTGGATGATGTCGATGTTCCACTTCATTCTTGACTAAATGTGCGACCTCTGACATGCATCCAAGCGCAGTCCGAATTGCGACTGTGGAAGCTCGCTCCGTGTATTGCTGCATTCGCTTCGCGTTCATGCTGACGGTGACAGGCATCTGTGGATAGTCGGCGGTACGTGGGTACGTTGCCAGCAGAAGTTGAGCGATGGTGCGGCAACCGCTCATGCGACTGCACATACGAGAACGACCGACTTCTGAAACTCGAGAGAAGCAGACTAGGAGTAGGCACATGGACACGGATGTCCGAACGCAAGGGCGGCATTGCGCGTCATGAGTTAAACAGACTGTTTTGACACCTGCGAGTGGTGATACGTGCGAGTGGCTTACGCAGCTGCACTTGATGGAGAAATAGGAACACGAGGATATTTGTGCGGTACTTCTCTGCTGCGGTCAAGAGAATAAGTCGATCAAGTACTACCTGGTGTTGCCGAGAGGTTGTGCAAGATGGATTGAAGGTACAAGTTACGCTTGAGCTCACATTCTTGGATACTATCATGATGATGAAGTTGCTGAAGCTGCGACGAGGATACAATGAAGTTCGGATGCTGTCCGGGCTATGCGACGAGTAGCGGTTTGTCACTGTCATGTCTGGAGGTGCTGGACCTACCGCACATGCGAAGGAGGAGAGTGTTATGCTTGTGTGGATTGTAGCGGAAGAGATTCTCCCGTTGTGGAGCCGAACAAGAGATGGCAAGACGTTCGATCGTTTGCTACATTCAACGAAGGTGAAACTCTTAGTTAACGGTCCTGACTTGTTTAATTATCCTTACCGGACCAGCTTTGCGGTAAACCCGATCGACAGCTGATGCTGTTGCTGAACAGACTGATTAACGTCTGAAGAATTTGATCGACCAACTTGCTAGGTTTGCCGATTGATCCAGCTCGACACGATGACATCAGTCGACACTGAGTCTTGTTTGGCTAAAACGCAGGCAACCTCTGTTCACCTCTACACTGATTGTTCACAGCTTACAGCTCTGTACGAAGTCGTTTTGAGAGTGTCATGACTTTGGCATACAGTGCTGGTGTAACATGCGCCCTCTTGACGACGACAAGATTGCGCTGATGTTCTTAGCCGAGACGATCGATACACGAGTACTCTTCATTACTTTCACAGCCGTTTGGGACTATCAAGAGTTATCGTCTGATGAGTATCGCCATCTTCCACGTACATGTTTCTGTAAGACAAAAGGTATACTGTGAAGACATGGAATTGATCATCACTGCGCTCGGTTTCCGACAAATGTGCATGCAGAGGCCAAAGCTACAAAGTGACTGACGGCGATGATGTGCATGGTTTTGAGGATGTTTATTCTCGCACACATAACTGCATGTGACAGATTCAGAGCGCGATTTACCGCGCCACTACAAAAGTTTCGCACCAATAAATACCCAGTACCATGCTGAACGCCATAAAGCCAAGCTTTGTTGATAAGGAAAAACTAGACTTGCGTTGTCCGTGGCGCGAAAGCGTAACTTCTCATGTTCATGATCGTACTTCGTCCAACGTAAACACTTCGTGATAATTGTCTGGGATGTCAAACATTTCTGCATCCAGCTGCGGATTCAAGTTGATCGTTTGAAATGTATACGCGACACGAATTGTAAACATTACCGGTAGCTCGAACTTGGCTGGAAAACCTGGTGGAAGGTCCTGTTGAGAAGTCAAACATTATAATAGGTTGGTCAGCACAATGACCGCTTCCTCACAGGCGATGCAGCTGCGTCACGTACCATTTGGAAAAACTCTTCGAGGTTTTTCACGTGATCACCAGTGGTCGAAATGAACTGGATGACAGGAAGAAAGTCTCGAGGCTGGAACGGAAAACTCTCGGCCATGACCACCTTAGCCTCAAACTTTTTGCGCACACGTCGCGTTGACGGCAACGAGGTCATACTTCGAAACTCGCTCTTGATTCCGAATGTGGGGTCGATTCGTTCATTTCGTGCCAGGGAATCGGACGATGAGTGCGGACGACATGTTTTTTTGTCCTCAAACATGTTTATAATGGATTGCTTCAACTTCGCGGTCGGAGTTTTATCTGGTTCGCTAGGATTCCCGCCAAGTCTGAAGTAATCGGAGAACGCTGTGGTAGTTGTAATGGGATTCGGAATATGATCCGAATGACGGAAAGTTTCACACTTTTGCTCGTCGGTAAGTCTGGAAAGGTAACCACCCTTTCTCTGTACATCAATGCAGGATTCTGACAAATTCGTGGACTTGTAAACGCCTTGAGTACCGAGATCAGGTGAAGGAGCAGGGACAATTTCTGAGAAACGGTCATTCGCAGACCGAATGTGCGCCACGTTGTAACTTATCGCGATACCGCTCCGGTCAATCGCGAAACCTTTTTGGGTGTTCTGCCACCTCAGCACAAACTTGCCGTTGCGCTCGACGTCGTACGCCCCAGCGATTTCCACATTTTTCACACCGTCCGTACTGCAGACAGGCTGTTGAACATTCTCGTTAATGTAGGTAGCCATAAAACAAAAGTCACTGCTCTTCTTGGATTGAAACTTCCACCAAATCGTATCGCCTGCGATCACGTTCAAGTGCATTTCAACAATGCGTCCTTTCTCAAGGCGTAGCGTCTGCGGAGAATCCTCGCAATCGCTTTCACGGACAGTGCTGCATTTGCTTCGCGCTTCCCAATCTTTCTTTTCGATTCCATGAGGCACAACCATTTGCAGATGATTCACAAACTGCTGCACTTCCTCAAATGGCCCGTCCTTAGTTGATGAGTGTTTTAGCTTGCGGTCCGGGTTCACGATTGGTCGGAACTGCGCTTCGATCGAAAAATCTCGTATCTTGTACGTCGTTCCTGGCCACGGACATTCTCTGTGTTGTTTCCGGCTCTTCTCTTTTTCCGTGTCTTGGTCAATTCCTGTGCTCTCGGTCCTCTCTCCTCCAGCTTTCACCTCTTTCTGCTTCACAAACTTTAGCTTAGTAGAGACCAATCGAGATGACGACATCGCTGTCGTCAGCATGACATGCAAAGCCAAGTCCATATTTCCGACCGACGAGTTGTGCACGGCTTCCATCACGTCATAAAACTGATGGCTTTCATGGTTCATCACGACCGCACGACCGGCTCTCTTTCCACCATTTCGTCCCAAGAATACATGGGACATGAGTCCTTTTGTCCACTTGAGCCCGTCCAACCCTTTTAGCGTCCAGTCGACCCTCAACTGAGACCCTCGTTTCCAGATATGGAGAGTATCCGACGGTAGTATTCTGGACACTATCGGTACCCACGACTGTGCTTCAAGGTAAATTTCTGCTTCAAAGTCCGGCAGTTGCTCAAGCGCCTGCATGAACATCTCTTGACTAGACGCCAGCGTCTGTCTCAGCTGCTTTTCGCCTTGCAAACACAGCTGAGCCAATAGATACTCGTCGTCGCATAGAGTTGCGTCGTGTGCACAACTCCAGCCATCCAAGTTCCGAGACGCGACATCGGCATTCCGGTCCAAGAGGAGATTTACAATGTCCAGTTGACGAGGCTGCACGATGCGCACTGCCAAGTGCAAAGCCGAATTTCCCTGGACGTCTTTCGTTTCCAGCATTCTTTTCACATTTTTGACTCGATCGGAGTCGCAGGATTCCGAGTCTTCGGTACAGGTGGCAAAGTCGAGGAGTGATTGGATGCGAGCGACGTCGCCATCCCATACAGCCAAGTGTAGAGGAGGAGGAGGGGGAGGAGGGGAGGAGGAGGAGGAGGAGAAGGCGGGGAGCTCATTTCGCGGCAGCATTTAATGTTGAATGGACCTGACAGAGCTCATAGTGACAGAACACCAGAGTTCCAATTGGTGATAAATAGTCGATATATGAGCGAGCTGTGAGTATAGTCCTCGAATTGGTTGTTCTTAAACTGCTCAGAATGAGCGTCTGAGGTTAGAACGCGCACGTGTAATTCGAAAAAAAAGAAAGGAGCAAATTTACAAGAAAGCACGTCCTGATCATATGCATGTGTTGCTATTATTTGTACGGCGCTTTTTGGATGTGAGTATTTTCGCTTAAATTTGTTGAAGTGATTATATAATTATATCAACCGATATCAAGACAATTATATTTCATCAAAACATTTAGGGACAATAATTGCGCTCGACAGACGCGGGCAATCAGTTTGTTGGGCTAGTGCTCGGAAGAGGCGAGACGGCAGCCAGTGAAACATACAATGACAGCTAGTGAGGCAACACGTGAGTTATGTATATACGTTTTTGGCCTCTTTGTGCCGAATGTTAACATACTAAATAGTTACCACCTCCCACCGTGCCTCCATTGAATCGTCTTGTTTTTCAGCTATAATTACTCGCAAATTGGCAAACACATGTGAGTCGTACATACAGGCGTTGCAGGCGAGCTCAGGATCATACAGGGAACCCTATACAACATCTCCGCCTTCTCAAGAAGTGGACACGGCAATGACGAGATATCCGAAACTGTTGTTGGCCACAAGCATGTCAAGTCTAACTCGATGAGCATCACGGCGCAGAGTCCTAAAAAACGCGACTACTTTTACGGCCACCACGTTAATAACGACTTAAATACAAGCGTCGAAGAAGTTGTCAGAAGTTTCGTTTGGTTTACAGACCATAGCGTACTTGAAACATATAAATTAACAATAAATCATAGAGAAAGGTGTTTGGGTGCAGTGGACAATGACAAGATATAATATGGTAATAAACAAAGAGTGGAAAACAGTAAATCGATTGGTTTGAATGCTACTTTTGGATCCACCAGAAATACATTCGAAAAGCTTTTTTATATAACATCGATAGGAGTAAGAGCTGACCGTCTGCACTCTGAATTATCAGCACCTATTGTAAGGGTTTGAGTAGGTTGTATCGTGCTTATCTAAATTGCGTTAAGATCATGATTACCAGGACCAAACTTGTACAGCTGTGCTACGCTTGATTTAATTGAAGTGTGGCTGCATCATGATTCTCGACATGAGAAGCACTTCTCAAGAGTAGCGTGGTGGTCACATGATGTAGCTAGAGTAGACTTGGATAATGTGTTAATTGTCTCCAAGGCTCGTACGTCAAATTTGGAGCCAGCATATTCTGACTCGCGTCACTTTTGCTGGTAGAATTGGCGCCTTGGGGTTATTACCCTTACCGGGTCAACAAAAAATGCAGGACGCTTTTTCATTGGCGGAAAATGTGACGTAAATGGTGAATGATCACTGTGCTACGTCAGAGTATTGTCTGCGAAGACATCCGATACGCTGCTACTTCCAGGCTGTCCATTTTTTGATGAGGACGTTGCCGTTGGTCCTTAAGATGAGCCTGATCATTATCAATCTTGAACTCTGGCCTGCAAGTCAACTTGTTTTGGCCATAAGATTTACAAGCTGCAGCGATTTTGTTTATTTTCAATATCTTTACGGACGACCATTTTCGCGATCAGATATCGTTCAGGAGCATTCTTGCGTTTTGTGAGTAGAAGGTAGTACGGGTAGGACGACTGTGATGGTCTTGAAAGTAAATTTATATTTCGAAAAACAGTGTGTATCGATAGCAGTAGGGTTGACTTACCCGTGCACTCCATCACCAATCAACATCAACTCGAACAGATCATGTCTGCAGTAAAGACCATAATTGGACATACATAGTCCATCTCATCCTATCATGTTTATGATCGGAGGATCGAATATTCATATCCAAGCAACAACAACTCATGTTATGCTGCCATGTATTTAAGGCTCATGAGTTTCAATGCATAACATAATGTTTTATGTAAATTTGCTGAAAGATGAAGCGTGGGGCCACCAGGATAAATATCTGCTCGCGTGCTCGCAAGAGGTAAATTCTTTCGATTTCGTTCAGCAAACTTTCTCTATTCTTGGGTATACTCAATAGGATTCTAGTTGAGATGTGCCCAACGACTTTTTAAACGCAGAGTTTGCGCTTTCGACGTTCAAAGATGAAATATACTCGTAGTGCTTTGTATAAGTCAAATGAGTGCCAACAGATCGTATTTTGTATAGATCCGTCCACCGGTTGTCAATGCAATCAGCAAAAGATCTCGGTATATGCCCTTTCAGCTCTTGTCAGCTTAAACAAAATAACTCCCTTGTCTTGGTTTTCGAATCGGATACGATCAATTCTATAACACGTCATAATTGTCCATTGTGATTCTCCGGTGTATCCTTCAGCGTGGAAATCTTTCTGGTGTTAAGCTTTTATATATTTATTTGTAGATGCCAAAAGTCATAACAAATTGCTGCGTATCAGGAAACACGGCATTGCAAGCATTCATTAGCACTTGATCTGCGTCCGTGCCAATCACTCCAAAGTCGACAATAACTCCGGACTCGACGAAGGTATGCATAATCCACGTCAAATCCTCCTCGTCTGTGTTTTGCATAAATGGGTAGCCTAAAGTGTACTTGATATTTGTGTTGGTCGAGCTCACTATGTGAAGCATGCCAGCGTCATACTTATTGGTCCGATAAGTCTCACCAGTTCAGCAATTGCCGTTCTTCTTTCCTCTTGCAACAACTTCAAAACAGAATAAGGGATGACGATGAGATGCGTGATTTGTCCCTCCTTGAATCATTTGACGCGAAATGTAGCGATATCATCAATTAGATCGCGCATCAACGCGTCCATTTCCGGTAGTCCAGCCTATTTTGGCGCTCGATACTATCGCTTAAGATCAATTAATATATTGGGCGATAAGCAGACAAGAATCGCCGAATGTTTCCCTCCGGTTGTCCAAGATCGTAGCAGTAGCAGTACGGGCTTTAATCATTTTTAAACATACATCGCCTGCTCAGGGGTACTTTTGCGTACACTTATGTAAATGCTTAAGTCAATGTTATCAGCGTGATCATGCTCGCCTGAGATGATGACTCTGTTGTTACCACCAACTTTTTTAATTTCTGCTGTCCACTGGAATCCCTTAGGCGACTTCGCGTTTGTCGTTCAGACATAACGGATACCTTGCGAGATACCTACCCTGCGCATACACAAAAAAGGAAAGTTTTTTTCGAATCTTCTTTTTGGTCCACTGACTGCACTTCTCTTCCTTCTTGTCGGAACTTTTTTGATACTTCGTCTTGATCGTAAACCCATTGATACGGGCTTCTTGGTACAACGCCTCTCGTCCTGCCTGTAGTTTTAAAATGTACGTGAATGATAGTTATAATACCTGGTTAGGTGCGACGCAAAATCTGAAGATTGCTCAGTGATATCTGCAGTGGTTCGTTTTCATTTCTGTTGTCTTCCACATCACCATTTGCATATCCCTCAGGTCCTTGGTTTAACATTCTAAATTTCGTCAAAATTTAACCCACATTTTCCTCTATCTGCACATACACAACTAGATCATCATCGACATCGTCACTTCTCATGCATTTGACGATGCCTAAATCTTCATCTTCCCCCTCATTCACATTGTCACTCAATGGAGGGGTTTCATGATGAGATGGCAGGCCCATCGCCGCAGCATATGTTGATTAGGACGTATAGCTCTTTCTTATGTTAACGAATGATTACTTTCAGTGGTGCCAATTAATACAAGCACGAATCGAGGTTCTTAGACAGTAGAATAACATAGTATAAATACACTTACTCACAGTTTCTTACAAGATATGCCTGACTTCATCATAGTTATAGAACAAGACAATTCGATAGAGGCACGGTGGGAGCTGGTAGCTATTTAGTATGTTAACATTCGGCACAAAGGGGCCAAAAAACGTATATTTCACTCAATTGTCGCCCCATTTGCTGCCATTGAATGGTGCAATGGCTGCATTCTTGTTCCTCATCCGGTACTCCACGATCTACATGCAGAGTAAAATGAAACCTTAATATTGTTGCCAACGTAGTAGCTTTGTTGTACGCTTACTTATGCTTTATAACGTGGTCCTACCATGTTTTACGATTTTACCAGCGCTTGTTGTTGTTGCACTCACCTTCGTCACGACTCTTCTCTTTCGCTGGCCTTAATGACTTGAGTTCATAATTAACACCGAATAAATTTATCACATTTCTTCTCCACGAGGCGTATAGTCGTTCTGACATGTGACGACTAATTTGGATCGAAATCAGTCATTTTACCGCTTTCACGCTTATGAGTGCTAATCTGGTGGCGGTCGTAAAGCGCTACTATATCCTGATTGTTGTCAAAAGTGTTACTGAGGTAGCTTACCACATCGTGTGGACCTAAAAGGTACTTCGCGTGACTGTGATGTTCGATAAAGCGAGGACAACCCATGTCCAGGTGCGGTGTACTACGTACAGGCTACGATCTAGCATCATACTGTAGTCATGTCATTGTGACGGAAATTACGGTACAGTGAATGGATGAATATCGAACGATCTAAACATGGCGAACGTTTGTACAAGTGCGTACCGATTATTGTTTGGCTACAAGTCACGATAGTTTTTCCATGTCGATGGTGCACGGAATATACCCGCGAGGTCCAATTGCGGCAGCGAATGCCATATTGGACAGATTCCTTTATTCATTCCTCGGATGACGTGTTAGAGGGCGAGCGCCGAATGTATGTCCGTGTGTGTAGCATTCACCGACGAGTCACATGGTGGTTGTAGTGGTTATACCTGTAATGGGGTGAGGCCGTTACTTAAATTAATGCGAATTTATCAATTTTGGAATATTACCGATTTAGATAATATTCAATCAACATTAATCGAGAAGAGGTAATGTTGGTAAAATATTACCCCCGATGATAATATTCTTGGGTGCTCCATTTATTGGTCAATGTAGACGCTGCATCAACCAGATTAATCACCAATTGCTGCTAGACGCGCACAATGGGTGGTGAGCAAGAAACCCACATAGGAGATTATAGTTTAATATCGTACGAACTAAGACGAAGATGATTTATTGGGAAACTTACCTATATTGAATACAGTTCTACTTTTTCCCTTACACAGAGCTTCCCTAGCTCTGTTTATTTCCTCGCGCTTCCCCACGATACGTCTACGTGACGTCGGAGGTACGCAGCCTTGTGTTCTATCAACACAAGGTCTTACCATTCATCTGGTATGAGCGTGCCTCGTTATAGATGTTCTTGGAGCGAGGACAATCCATGTCCAGGTGCGGTGTACTACGTACAGGCTACAATCTAGCATCATACTGTAGTCATGTCATTGTGACGGACATTACGGTACAGTGAATGGATGAATATCGAACGATCTAAACATGGCGAACGTTTGTACAAGTGCGTACCGATTATTGTTTGGCTACAAGTCACGATAGTTTTTCCATGTCGATGGTGCACAGAATATACCCGCGAGGTCCAATTGCGGCAGCGAATGCCATATTGGACAGATCCCTTTATTCATTCCTCGGATGGCATGTTAGAGGACGAGCGCCGAATATATGTCCGTGTGTGTAGAAGCGTGAAAAGTGTCCGACGAGTCACATAGTGGTTTTAGTGATTATATTCGTACGCTTATGGTAACTTAGAGTATATAGGATGACGCAATCGAAGCGGTGGAGGAAATGAGGAGAGATGCATCTCGAGTTTGCTGATACAGCGGCTGAACCCGTAAGACGGAAAAGGTCAATGCTTCGAGTCGGAACGCCGCAGGAGCGAAAAGGATACTCTAGCGCTGCAAAGTGCTCTTGTAAAGCTGTAGCCTGTTCATCGATCTATGGTCACTTTGCGGATACGAAGTGTGTCATCGCTCTGGCACAACAAGAAACACACACAATCACGCTTGCAGTAGATCAGAGACGTATAAGAGATTATGGCAAAAAGTTCTTCAAAGTGCAATGTACTATGATAAGCGATCGATACATTACAAGAGCTGCATCACAAGAAAACAATAGGATTGCTTTACCGCATACTTCGAACAGCGGTTGCTTGAAGTGATATTTGCATGATTTCAGACCACCTCTTGCATTCATGTGGGCAACTTCGTCGTCAATACATCGCGCTTTGTTAGTGCAGTATGACTTCTCCATCTCAGGTGGGCGCCCTCTTTTCGCCAATCGGCTCGTCACCACTTCGCGGATGCTGAACGCCATCGAATCTAGAGAGTATGAATAAAGGTGCACTTCACCAGGGAAGGTGTACGATCCAACATGCTAGTCTACATAAGGCTGCAAATCGATATTGAATCTACATCTCCATTCATTGCTTTTTATCGCGTAACGCGCAGCCAGCAACCATTGTTCTTCGCTATCCTCTTCCTTTTGCGATATGCGACTGATGCATAACCATTTTCATGCTGTGTGTGGTGACAACACATGGCGTTGATCTTGTTCTGTATCGGTTTAAGATGCGTCATGACAGTGCATGGCGTAAGGCTGAGCGATATTGAAGTCTGCAGTTTTCATAAACGAGACCATATGACGAGCATTCTCATTCTTTGAAGTGTAGTCTGAGAGTGCAATCCGATTTCGAAAGTGTGCTAACGATTACCATGCGGTACACTAATGGGTAGGTGCATAGTGAAGGACCGCTTACTCGATTAGTCGAGATCGAGTCTCCTGAGCGTGTCAGATTCGGACCATCGCTGCGGTCACAGCTTCAATATTACGACCCCAAGACTTACATCGTGTTTGTTATCTGGATGTAAAGTGATGCGCCAAATCGTCAAAAGTTGATCAGCACATATTGGCAAAAACATACACGATGCACCACCCGTCACGCATAATATGCATGCATCCGACCATCGTCATGCTTAGTATCACATTGACAAGTCGTATGTTGCCGATGTTCATAGAAATGTCGTAGCAAATCAAAAGGTACGGAGCATGTCCAGCGGTTTGGTGGTGTCGAGTCAGTCTTTTGTACTCGTTGACCACTCAGCCTTACATAGTGATGATTGGCGACGCGAAAGTACCTTTGCTGAACGAAACACGAGCTCCACAGCACGAGCATCGTCATTTGTGCTGTCGCAACTAGACCGACTACGAGAAGGATGTAGCACAATGAAGTGTCAGTGTAATGTGCTTCATATATCTGATGTGGATCGAGAGGTCCGAGGTGTCTACGGTGGTGTGCACAATGTTCTTTCCTCAACCTTCTCTACTTGAATCAGCCCGTCCGTCGGACGTCATAATGTCGTATTTTCGAAGGGGGCACTCAACGGTCTGCCTGCGTGCGCATGATAACAATGTCTTCAATGGCATCCAGTGTACCACCAAAACTTCGCCAGTCATCAGAGTAGACGTGCAGCACCAGTCATTGAAGTAAAAGAGCGGCCCCATCGAAATTGGATTGCTCTCGATGCGACCCGTAGCGCCATCGTTTAGACTGCAAACCTTGTGGTCAAATACCTGCTCTCCCCATGAATCCCGTATAATTGTCCCGATAGAGTCCGTATAGCCCTGCTGCTGGAAAACTCGGTAAGTTGAGGCAACTAGTTCCTCATTCTACGTCTTGGGCGTGCGCAAGTGATTTTTTAACATATCGAATGGGCGCAATGGGAACACGGCGCACGCCGCAGACATACCGCCAAATGTGCAGCTGGTGATAGGAGAGCGAGCCTTCAAATTTAGTGTTCTTATGAGCGGTGGATCTACCCTCGACTGCCGATTTGCTGTCTGCGTATCGAGCAATAGTCAGTAGTCATCGAGGACAATATGAGCGGTCACCATTGATGCGTTTGCGCACAATACTATCCGTTTTTTAGAAAGACTTGACAATGACTCCACATTTGGTTTACGAGATCACTAAAAAGTTCACCATTTCGATAACCTCTTGTATCCTGTTTCAAACTCAAATGCGCGATAGCAAACATGCGCTGGCCAAGTCATCGAGGTAGCTTGTCATACCTGCACGGGACCTTCCATGGCCATGTAACGTACGCATAGTAAACCGCTATGCTGCCACAGATACATGTATGCTTTTTACGCATGAGTCTTGTGTCGTGTTGCTGGTATATGAGGTTGCTATAAGCGCAACAACTGCGACCTTTGCCTTTGACTTGATGTTGCAGGGCGATCAGTTGACTCGATACAATGCTACCGCGCTCGTGTCTTGCCAGTCATCTACTAAACCAAACGTGCTCTTGTCTACCTAAATGAAATGGAAGTTGCTCATTGATAGAGCAAGGACGTGTTGCTCACGGCACAGCATGTAGAATTTGCCTCTCTTGTAGCAGTGTCCAAGTTTTAGCCTTCGCAGATTGACAACCTTAACCCGCTTCGTTTTTGAGCTCCTCAACTTTCTATCTGTCAGTGTGGCTAACACAAAGCAATTGTTGTCCAAAGAACCCTGACGTCAATACAAATGGAGCCGACCCGATGATAGCGTCTACAAGGTCTGGAAGCAGGTTAGAAAACAACAATCACCGCAGGAACGTTCCCAGAGTCCGTCCTGTCAACACGGAGCAGTGGGTCTGCAAGAAGCACAGTTCCACACGAAACAATAAAAAAGGAGCGTGGAACAAGTCAGTAAATCGAGGTGACCAGGATGGTAAATAAATTGTGAGGTGCAATGCGGTAAATAAGTTGTAAGAGTCCGCTCGCTCCTCCCCCACCCATGGTAAAACCACTTTTTCTCTCTTGACATCAGCCGGAACAGAACGAAATGGTCGCCGCCCTCCAGACAAGTCGCCTCGCCCGCGCCAGCGTCCAGCGTCGAGCGCTCACGAGCCTCGTGAACAAGAAGAACCTCGTGCCGGAAGACCAGCACCTGTTCACGACGTCGAAGGCCCCAACGTACGTCAAGCGCCCGTCCGACCGTCTCCTGCTCACGGGTATGTTTCTCGGCATGGGTCTGGGCTTTGCTCAGAGCATTCGCGGGGAGATTTCGATGGCCACGGGCACTGGCAAGAAAGAGTGAGACGGGACAGCACGTGGTGTCGTTAGTGCCGCGGAAGACTGACACATTGCAGTAGCCGCAGAAGGCGTCGGCTGTCGTTGCGCGCGTTTCGCTGCGCTTACGTTTGTTTAAGCTTTCGTAAAACCGCCGATTGCAATTTCGATGTTAGCCGAACCGAAACGCGTTGAAATTTTGTTTTGCCTGTGCTTTCGATGGATGTGCGCCACACACATGTGTTTCATTCTGTTTGTATGAAACAAAAGCGTGTGCACGGGGCGAGTTGTTTTAAACACCATCCAGCCCGCGTGCCCAACTTATGACGTCCGCGCGGTCGTCGGTACCCGACCGCGTGAGTTACGTCGAAGCGCACAATCGCTTCGTGGCGCTGGACAACGGCGCTACGACAGCGACCGACGCGAACCCGACCGCGTTTCAGGTCCGCCTGGCGCAGTCGTTGCAGTACATGAAGAAGTGCCTCGAGCAGCGCCAACAGGACAGCGTCTTGTCGGCGAACGAGCGGTTCTTTGAGTTGCACAACGCGCAACTTTACGCCCTGTGCCTCGAGTACTACCTGGGCACGCTCGTGCCCCAGCAGGTAATGTTGCAGCAACATTCGGTCGCGCAACAGAAGCCCGCCACCGACCACGCGCGCACCGTTGCGACCCGCCTCGCGCTTCTGAGCGAAGCCGACGCGTTTCTGACCGAGTTCCTCGACCGCGCCGAGCGCTGTGGGCTCTTGAGCGCCGCGAAGCGCCGCGAGCAGTACGAGCGACTGGAGGCGAAGCGCTTTGCGCGGCCGCGCGAGGAAAAGATTCAGCTGTTTCAGTTGCAGCGCGAGATGACACTTAAGTTGCAGCAAGTGCAGAAGCGACGCGCAGAGCGACAGCGCACCGGACTCGGCGAGCAGAAACAAACTGAAGCAGCAGAAGAAGACGGAGAAGAAGAAGAAGAAGCAGCAGCAGAAGACGACGAGTTGGAGCGCGAGCAGCTCTTGACGTTTTTGGAGTTGGCTGTGGTCAAGTGTCTGGACGAGCAGACGGCTGTGAATCAGGAGAAGGACATGCTCGAGACTATGGTCAGGATGAACGCAGCTACGGACACACAGGACTTGTTCTCGGACGTGCATCGGCCGACTGCGCCTCTCCAGGGACAAGGCATTGTACGGGATGGGATTGAAAGGCTTGCGAGAAGTCGCTTTTGTTTCTGTGTATGTGGCGCATGTTGACTGACGCTATGCTGTATGGCAACATGTGTGTGCGTGTGTGCGTGCGTGCGTGCGTGACGCAGGAGGTGACTCGTATCAATCCACAGATGGAGATGCAGCGTGAGACCATCCGATCGGGAGTGTTCCAACCTGGTCACCGTCTACCGACGATGTCATTGGCAGAGTATGCGGATCGCGAGGTGGCGGATGCCACGGAACGCCAGAAAAACGCGCAGTACGTTGTGTGATGGAAGTTGGAGCGTGGCTGTGTGATGCAATGTATGCACTTTGTAATGTGTTTGGTATTACTTGAATAGGGAGGCACCGCAGGGACCGCGTCGGTATGAACAGCTCGTGGAAGACGGGGACGAGGATGATGAGGCACTAGTGGAAGAGGCTGTGTACAAAGACCGTGCTTGGGATGACTGGAAAGACGCGAATGAAAAAGGTATTGGCAATAAGAAGGGCTCACAGTTTTAGATGGGTGCCGTCTACCCGGTAATCATTAATGCTGGTGAGGAAGGAAGCTTAACACTGCCGGCCGTAATCAAGGCACGAGTGAACCGAGCATTTTCTAGTCCTCCCGGGCTCTGTTGGCTGCGGCAAAACAAACAGGCAAGCAGTAGGTATCGAAACATTGGCGAACGCACGAGGTGTTTGTATGAATACGTAGGACTGCTAGCCCTACTAGAGTGAGTTCATTGAAGAGCATTAGAAAGAACAACCCTTGCACGAATAAAAGTGGAGTCGTGCTTGTGGCGCAATGCCGTGTAACATGCCACAAAGTGCTGTGTCTAGTTGATAAACGATGTCACAACCTCCTCGTGCACTAGAACCTTCTTGATGTTGCAATGCAGTGTACGCACTTGATTGGCAGTGAATACAATCGTTGTTCCACATTCGCACTGCTTTCGTAACTCTCGGTCTCAAAGGTCAATCGTAGCTCATTGCGTCGACAGTCTCCACAGTAGGCATTGCAAAACCTTTGGTCCCACAGCCGTTCGTGGCCGGTAACAATTGAGCTTTCCGTGCCAGACCCCGTACGCCTTTCGTAGTCGGAATTGCAACATTTCTGTGGGGTGATGCACTGCTCGAAAGGTAGGGCTATACATGTCTTGCTTCTAGCCTACAGCTCTCGCACAGTACCAAGCAACTTTTTCGGAGTACGGCCTATGACATTGTTACAAGTCGTCGGTATGAAGTCGCGTGATCGAGAACGCGTCAAATCGCAGGAGGCCCTGCCACATGCAAAGCTAGCAAAGATAGACTGAACCAGATGATTGTGGGCCCGGGAACTTGACATTCACTCTGTATCCGGCATCTCAAAAGGTCGGAGCAAGCAAGTTATGAAAGTCTAGCTTAGAACTGTCTGCTCGACCTGATGCATCCAAAGATTATTTCGTGAGTATTGGTACAGTTGGTATTGCAATGATCAAGCGCTACTTTCGCGAGCGATTGTCATCAGTCGACCTTTTGCTGATAGACGCTCTTGGCGGACTTCGGAGTCACACTAAGTTAATCCACACAGCAAACCCGACTAGTGGTGAAGGCGTTGACGATATTGGGATGCCTTCTTACATCACCAAAATGTGTAGCACTGCAGAGTCCATCTTCATGTGTACGATGCATAGTTTGGTACAATCGACAGCCTGCAACACCACACCACTGACAAGCTGTCGGTCTAAAAATGCATCCATTTGACATGTTTTTGTATGCGCAATGCAGCAAGGCCATTAACAGCTCCTTTGCCAGAGGAAGACTATCAGCTCAATGAGCTGCTTTGTCCGCACTGAGAACACGACTCAATGAGTCTGCTTTTCTCACTGAGCTGCTAGTCCTGTATCAAGGGACTTCTACAATTCAGAGAATGAACGGCTCCAAGTGCTAAAGAGTAAATGCCTTAAGGAGGCCTATTAGTCTAGTGACCAAAGACGCCTTAACAAGGCACGTGTCTTGTACAGACCAAAATGAGAACTGACGTTCATTTCATTGTATAACGGAGATTGATCCTGCATTTACAATAAAATGCAAGGTTTTGCCTTCTACAATAGTTGAACCTAAAACGCACCATTGGTGACTGAAGCGGCACTGACGTAAATGGGCGTACATCACATAATACACGTACCTAGTCCATGGATGTAACACTCACAGTATACCACCGTGACAAGCCATCCATGGTCGCTCCTGTCAGGCTTTGAATTCGCGAGCGCTGGGGTCACGAGCTTTGGTCATTTGAACACAACCGGATCAGCGTAAACTTTTTGTGTGGATAATTGGGGCATGTAGGACGTTATCGCCTAGCTCATTTTTTTTAATTTCCTGCCTTTACCCCTGATTCGATTACTTGCCACGCCTCTTGGTGTGCTAAATTATGTCCACGAGGTTGCTAGTCCCTGTACTGACATCTGACGTTCGAAAGCTAGATGAACAATTGTCAATGTCTCTCAACACATAGTTCGTCGGGATCTACTCACACAAGTATGCTGCTAGGCATAATTTTGAATAAATCTCGACAGATTATACAGATGTACAGTGTAATCCGCTCGCGGATGCCCCGAGCGTCCGTCTGGCTTACGCTAGTTGAGCCACACGAATCCTCTCACAACCAAGTGCGCATTGTGTAGAATGTAAAATCTTTGTTGTAAATGAAACTGGATGTCGTATTTTTCATCTCGTCACCCGCAATATATAGATGTATGTAGTTCTAGTCACGCGATCATAGCTGATGATATCAGTCAGCACAAAAAATGTAACAGATCGCTGGCACGCTAACTTTCAACAGCTCGGCTGATATCATAAGCATTCGGTAATAGTGTGGTTAGTCTGCCTACTGCTTGTAATGGGCCAAACGAGGCATGTAAAAATATAAGCTGGATCTTCACCTGGGCTTGGAAAGTAATGTACACTCAATGACGCTCCTTACTGACCATGAATAGAAGCAATGAGGCATTCGACGACAAGCAATATGTGGTTCTGCTCCAGTTCTTATTCTTGGCGCCATTCCGCGACCATTTCTTTATTAATTGCTAAATGCAAGATTGTTGGAGTATGGTGGAAAAGACAATCGTGAAAGTGGTCGTTTATCCGCCAAAATGGTGCGGCGTCAAGCATGCAATCTTTTAACACGGGTATTCCAGCTATCGTCTCATCTTCTCTTTAAGCTTGCGCTCCGTGCTTCACTCTCGCTCTTTCTTGTCTGAAGCAGTAGACTTGTACCACTCGTGCTGTGTAGCTGGATCTACGTACATTCCTACAAACGACCACTTTTATGTAGCATCTTCATGCTGATGATTTGCGCAAGACTTTATAGTCCGCAAAGGTGCCTGGGATTTCCATGCCAATTGGCTGAGTCAAATCCAATGATCTGCGTATCTCATGAAATATGGGGTTCAAAAAGCGTTGCCGCGCTACCTGCACCTATTCCGTGATATCCGGTACACAAAAGAACTCGATGTCGAATGAACCCGAGACAGTTTTACTCCATACGTATACATCCCCGGTCTTTTACCGTTCTTCATCCCCGTCGGCAAGGCTGTCAAACATCTCACGAAGGGTAACTAAATGAAGTGATGCCAATGACTTCTCCCCATGCATTTGTGGTGTTAATCATAAGATTGGGGCTGCTGTAGTTGCGTGCTCTGTATTTCCTTGCGATTTCGTAATAGTGCAGCGGCGTTGCATTGCCGTAACCAGAGCTAGAACGGGCAGTCGCTTCGCTTTTGCTAACTATAGGGTGTGACTGGGGTGCCATTGGCTCTTCTCCTAGTACTTTGAGCTGGCTTATGCTGTCGACGCTTCGAGATGCGATGTAGGCCCGGCCCTATTTGTCAAGAGAAAGTCTTGATGTCGGCTTTATGTCCGTCGTTTGACAAATATGTTCTGGATGACTCCGAACCGTGCATTTTCGTACCGTTCCGGTTAGCATTGCCAAACAAATTGTAAAATCACGATGATGGAGAGTGTTATATTATAAGAACGCCAAAGGCATCATTAAAGACGCTAATAGTGGTGGTATGGCTGTCAAATCACATAAAAAGTGTATATTGTTCAATTTACGCCATTGGGGCTAGCTGCAAAGAAGAACATCGTCCGCTAAATCGTAGGCACCTCGTGTTGACTTTGCTATCAACTCAAATTATGCGAGATCTTGAGTGTGTTATCACAACTGACATTGAACAACTTGCGATCTCTTCTACACCTGCTGCGCACCACAAATTTTGCAAAGCTTGTTTCCTGATACATATCGACAATATCGTCACACGTTCTCTGTCGCTACTCACCCACTTTGCCTCTCGCCCACTATGTGCTGGAAAGAAGAAGGGGTGTATGCACTGCGTCGTTACATATCGAGCGACAGAGGTAGGTGATTGACGAAGAGTCACCGTGATGCGAAGAGGCACCTGAGATCTGTTCGTAGGAGTTGTAGCGTGAGCGCAGATGCATGCAAGAGCGAGATGACAATATACAGTCGTCAAAACCACATCAACGCGCGCATGTCTCCTTGACGCACACGGATGCAAGGTCAACACTATGAGCTCGAAACTGTCGTTCGTAGACACAATATAACAAGTCGAACCTCTCGTTTTACATTCAATATGCAGCACACGATACTCACAATTTACGAATGCAAAAAAATCACAACGTCGGTCTAGTTGTGTTAACCCAACAAAGGTGCTCGCATTGTAAAGTCGTCTCCAACCTTTCTATGTTTGGCTAATCGGTCAAAGTAAACAAAAGCGTATTTCGGATCACTGAAGAATTAAACATGCTCAATACCTGTCGATCTGCTGCAAGAATATGTATGCCTTTCAACCTATATAATTTTAATTAAAATACTGGTCCACATGGTTGGGGTAAAGTAGACGTGTGTAGTGTATTTGACATTTAGTTTTTTACGGTGCGGTAACACTTTCTTATATAACAGTACATGTTTTGTATTTAGGGAATGCGACTGTGCGATTGGAAATTAGCTTATCGAACAGTGTTACCAAAAATAACCTTTACGTTAGCATAAAGCATTCTTGTTGATGTCATGCGATGGCCATACTTCATTACGATGAATGGATTGACTAGGATATGCATATCCGGAAATGAATTATTATGCTGCATGGTGTATACTCCTCCAGGGAGTTACATGCACAACACCCCTTTTACCAGTGCCTGTATACCCGGACAATCCGTTTTGCACAGAAATATAACAATTTACGCGACGCGGGGCATCGCGCACACGATGTGCGTAATCTAATCACGACGTGTAAGCAAGATCGGTATAGCAACAACACAATAACGACGAAAACACGGTAGATTGATGGCGAGAATAATGTTTAGGCGTCACCTTCTACGCCATAAAGAGCCTCACTTTAGCTAACCGTGATATTATACATATTACTACATGACGAACAGTGCAAACAAGAAATACGCGTCGTTGAAGAAGACCAATATTTGGATGTTTCCGAAGGATTCGATGTGTTCGTAAGCATGTTATAAGACCGAAAGGCACATGTATAGAAAGAGAGCGGGTGTCAGCTACACACGATGAGGAAAATAATTCACATGCTCCCGGGTTAATTTGATGTGTACTCATGCAATTTCTATAGCATGTATAATATTCCAACGGTTGCAAATGTCGTCTTCATCACGATATGATGACTTTTGACCTCATATTAGTTTTGTGCATTCTGTTGGGAGACGTAGATAGTAAGGCCAAAATTATGCTGAAAATTTGAGCAATATTGAGGAAGTTGGAGGCAAAAGCCAAAGTGAGTGAATATGATTATCTAAACTATTCTCTGTTGTGTTCCTTGCTATCCTTGTCCTTCCAGAATCGTCTGCTCGCCCCCCATGGTCGTTCAGGTTAACCGTTCATGCGGTTCGTCAATCCCTTTTGAACCGTGCAGAGCCCGGTGCTTCAACAAGCAAAAGCACACCATACATATTGCGTGGTTCGTAGATCCATTACACGGACATGCTTTGCCTTGAACGACACTTGACGTCTTCTGTTCGTCATTGGTCAGTATGAGCTATTCGTACAAGCCCATTTTCTTCTGGCTACGGTGTCACAGCTCAAGATGTAATTCACTTTGAATTTTTGCTCCTTTGACCATTATTTTCAGCTATGTATTGGCCGCCTTCGCCATATAAGCTATGTAGTACGTATTGCATACTTCGGAGCTCACGATCGACCTAACACGTGGAATCTAGCCATCGCCTGTTACAACATCATGAACAACATACCCCAGAGACTTGTATTTCTTACGTAATATGTGCAAAACAGCATGGCATCAACGATTATCTTCCCTCTCCAAACACTCCGCTGCAAATATCTCGAACCCATGATATCCTGTATCATTGCATTCATTCACCCCCGCGCTCCCTGCAGCCTTTTGTACACATCCATCTCGTCCACACCACATTGAAGCAAAAGCTGTCAGCGCTGATCCAAAAAACTGACTCAGCCCAAAGATCTGCCGACGGTGGCAAAAGATATCGACGGCGCCGTACACCCCGCGCGCCCAGCGCCCTCTACATGGTCGTAAACACTCGCAGCACTAGTCGTATGGCAGACGCTGCGCTCAGTGCGTCGCTTTCGCCGTTGCTCCCGAGCTCTGTGGAGGACGGGACGCCGCCCGGAGGAGACGACAACAAGCGCGTGCGGTTCCAGCCCGTGTTCCAGCCGACCCACACGGTGTTCACCCCCCGGCTGAGCGAGACGAGCTCCCTGCGGTACCGCAAACCGGATGACCGCGTGGTGAGCAGCACGAGTCTCGCGCCGCCGAGTTCTGCCTCTTCGATTGCACAGCCGAATTATGACGACTTCCTGCGACGAGTGAGCGTCGTGCTGTACCAGCACATACGGCGCTGCGAGAAGCGGTCGCGCGAGCAGCAACGGAGCGGCCACTCTGGAGGTAGTGGTATCTCCAGTGCCATTGCTGCAGCTGTGTCTGCGCTCACGACATCCGAAGACCGGGTGTCGACGGACTGTCCATCCCCTAGTTCTTCGACGGAAGAAAGAGCAGGGAATACTGCAGAAGCTATGGGTCATAACTTTGACGCGAATGGAACTGGAGACACACACGAAGCGGTACGGAAGACGAATGCCAGCAGCATGTCGTCTCCAAGACTGATGGAGTTACCCGTGGAGGAAACGTTTCTGGAAGAACATTTCGTCACGCCACAGTATAAGTATACGTTTGTGCGGTTCCCGCGAGTGCATCCCATGACAGTGTATAGGATGGCAAAGATCACGTCGAAACGACATGTGCCAAGCGTGGACGAAATCTTTCGGTTTTGCAAGAACCTTTTCAACAAGGCCCAACTAAGTGCCGAGTGCACCATTGTGTGTCTCATTTATATCGAACGCTTGATGGAGCAAGCGAATGTTCCCTTGCTAGCGGCCACGTGGCGACCGATTGTGGTTTGCGGACTGTTGTTGGCGTCGAAAGTGTGGCAAGATCTGAGCTCGTGGAATGTCGAGATCAGCAATATTTATCCGCAATTTTCGCTGCAGTCGATCAACCGACTCGAGCGACTGTTCCTGCACCACATCCAGTGGGATCTTTATATTTCCGCGACCGTGTATGCCAAGTACTATTTTGCCCTGCGGTCACTGACGGAGAAAAAAGACTTTCGACGTCGGTATAACTACACGATGCGTGTGGATCCGCCCAACTCGAAGCGGCTCGAAGAACGAAGTGCGGCAGTGAAAAATGAACTATACTCGAAAAGTCTATGAGTAGCGGCAAGGAATACAAAATGAGCTAATCAACTCTGGTTTTTGTTTGTTACGTGGTTTGCATCGAGCGTGTCTGCACTTGAAGAAGTAGGTGTTCCGGAAGAGCACGTAGCTGTCTCAAGTACGATTACGACAAGCAAATGTAGCACAAACGCAGTGCGCATCGATACAACGCTAGCCAACGACTTCTACGAAATAAATTTTGCGTTCCTGTACGTGACGCTAAAGAAGATACCAACAGAAGTTTTCGATGGCCACCATTTCTTGATGCAGGCCGTGTGCTCTTCTGGCGTAGCCAACATACATATCGCAAAACATCTTTCCTTCGTGGCTGACGCGTTTGGCGGACATCCAGAAACATCATTGCAAGTCCGCAGAAACGACACATTCGTGCTTCAACGCAAGTCTGTCGTTCACGCACAAAGACTTGCAACGCCCGAAAATAGCTGTCCGATGAATTGCACGCTTCTTGAGAAGGTTATGCATCATCCATCACTCCATGACGCTGGCTTGTCGTCTACGCGTGCGATATATTGCTCAGTATTGACCATTTGCTGTAATAGTATACATAATGATGCCGTTGTGGACAACGAGCCAATGCTAATCATTACATTACAGTCGCTGTCTACCATGCGGAACGCTGGCGGTGTGGATCGAGGCGAGTCAGATTATAGTCTTTGGGCTTGGGCAACGAGACCAGGTCTTACTTCGTCAGCGCAGGTAACACATTGATGACACAACAGCAAGTATGTGGCTAACCGACGCGTGTTGTGAGCACAACTGTGCAGACCACGTATTCTCTGAGCAGCTACGTGTCTTTGTGTACTCACCTGCCAAGCATTGAAAAAGAGACCATGATGCTGGCGCGACCTTCGACAATATTATCCCCAGAAGTTATGGATGGACAACATCATTGTCGATCAAAGACTTGACGTGGCTGCTTGGCCATAGTTACTAGTTACGCGCACAAGTCTTGTCCAGCAAAATGGTGATCGTTTGCATCAGTGTGACAGTCTTTACGTCCGACGCGAGTGTGCTCAGTGTTTGCTCCTTATTTACGGCACTTTTCGCGCAAAGCGATGTCAAGAGTCAACACTTGAGTTTGATGTACCCGCGATCTCATGCATAATGAGAGCTTGTACACCAGTCCTCGCATTCATCACAGAACCAGACATCATTGGTGTAGACCTGGTAGTCCTATCATTGTTCGACCCAATCATTGGAACCGTGACCATCTTTTTGTCATTATTTTACGGCAGTCGTAGCGAGAAATAGTTGCCATTCAATACATATAACAAAACGAGTTGTTGAACTCGCAAAGAGCCGACTTTATCACCAATTATCTGTCCAGCATCTCGATTCACCCCTGTTTTAATTGCCGATAAGAAAGACTGCCACACATATATCGAGAGTTAGTGATATCGAGCGGCGTGGCTTCCGGTCATTCACAAGTTAGTCGTGGGCAAAGATTCTTGCTAGCGCCTTGAGACCGCTCAAAAGTTAATGTCGGTGGTTGGCGAATTGAATCTGATTAAGCAAGATAAAGTTGCAAAGCATCGAGGAGCTCGTTTGAAGATCAACAAAGCGATCTATCTCGCTGCTTCTTTTCATCACAGCAATATTGAGCTTCTCAGGAATTGTAGTCTGCGCGAGTTTCCAGCCAGCAATCGCATACATGTACTTGGAGGCAAGTCGGTAATCTCGCGTACAGTGTGATAGCACGAGCGGTGTCATCACATTGTGGCTTACTGCGCTGGCAAAATTTCTCCTTCACTTACTGACAAGGCACATAACGGGAACAACTGCACGCAACGGCAAAACGAAACTTGAAATGCGTCTGATAAGTGTTTGGATTGACGGGTATGTTCAAGCACGAGCTACGTCCGCTTCGCGTTTGTATTGGCCGCGCCGCTTAGCCTTCTGACCTTTGAATGGACAAAGTCAAGGTTCGGTATCGACGGAAAGCTTTTCTGAATAGGTCGTGCTTTGGACAGAGTGGTTCCCTCTCTCGATGATCGACGTGTTTAAGGCACACTTAACACCCATTAGTAGTAGCAGCTGCACGTTACAATGTCACTGTAAACTAACGACTCGCAATGATTCACTTTAGTTGTTGAACTGTGATCACATTCATAAATTTTCTTCTGCAGAAGACATTGCAATAAGCATTCGATACAATATAAGAAAACAAATGGAAAACATACTCATGGGAAATATTACAACTGCTGACGAGCCGCCGGCGATGCATAAGTAGCTACATTTAACGTCAGTCTTCTGGACAAGGTGATGCAGATCAATCAAAGTGTGAAAAGGAAGAGCAGCTCATGCTGATACCCATCACATTTTTCGATAAAAGTGTGTTTTAAAAGGAGAGACCTAAGCATCAATTATTGCTGAGTCCCTCGATCTGGCTGCGTTTTTTATCCAAATTTGAGGTAAAATGAAGACCAATGGTCAATCCTATTACAAGTACGGCGTATATTAGCATCCAGTTTCACTTGTGTACGAATCCGCATTACATCACGAAACAAAGCCTTGACAAAGCGACCTCATTGTGCGAGATTCTACAATCGGTGTCTATTTTGTGCGAATAAAAGACTGACTTAATTAGCGGTCACCCTTACGCGACAGAAAGCAACTAATTCATTTATCGGCGACGCAGTACTTAGTTACGACAAGTCGTGATAAGCTCAATCGTATGTTTCGCAAGAAGACTGGCTACCTTTTGAAGTGCACGTACATTGTCTTATATTCCGTTTACCACTTGTTATAGTCCCAACAAGCACAACTACCCGCTTTTAAATTTAGCGAGTCGTTATGCCAATCCCATTGTAATAAATGTGCACGACAAGAGCTCACCAAGCTCATTTTCGATCGAACTGATGTATTAAGTACTGCATAACGCGTACACTATGTCGCCAATATAGGCTTTGTATATTCTCTTTGTGAAGTCCAGATAAACAATTTGTGCTTGTAGTATTTCGTTGGACGCCGCTGCTAGCGATTAAGCTAAAAAGATCACCTCAACCACGACTAAATGTAAGTATCCTGGCACCAAAATGGACTTATAAGCAATTGATATTGACATTTTGATTTAGAGATAGATAAACGCAGCTCTTTTCGACCCGAACACTTCGACTATCACTCACAATCTACTTTGTATAAGTCACAGAAGATGGGTCGCGTTGACAGTCATGATCTATATACGAAACTCGTAGAACATAATCAAACATGTTGTATTCGATACCGCTACAATGCGCAATAACCGCAATGTATGTACACTGCGAAGGACAACTGGGCCTGATGCAGGGGCTCAATAAATCTTGAGACTAAAGAAGCTGATAAGAATTACACAAAAATGCAGATGTTCAATTTACAAAATCGAAAGGTGACCATTTTATCTTGTGCAAAGATAAAGTTATTTAACTCAACGTTTGGACTCGAGTTTGCGAGTCAAAATACACACCATATACCGCATCACACACAAGGTTACTCTTGCATTGGCAATCAAGTCAAGAAAACGATCGATCAACCTGTCGACAAAAATACGAAATAGCAGGTCTATAAGTAACACCGCTTTTACTATGTCTCACTTTCCAGCTCAGTCGAACTGCGATATTACATTTTTCTAATTTAGCATATCGCACCGCCCATTTTTGCCGCGACAAATCATATGCGACAGAGAATAAGCATTTTAACAGAGCCGGTACCAATGGCGACGATCATGGGTCTGTCTCATAAGTCTCCGCATTACTTTGCGTCCGTCGAGGCTATGCGCCACCCGTTGAAAACAAGCGCATCTTTGCCGCAGAGCTCACGGCAGTCCATTGGCCGCTTATTGTTTGCAGCCGGTGTAGATGTCACCGGCGTCACGACAGCTTGTGATGATGTTGTCAAGTAGGCTGGTCGGCGAGAAACGGGACCCGCACATGGTTTTGTCACCTGTCACCGTCCGATCCACTCGATCGTCGGGCCCATAACCCGAACACCCGATCGCAGTTGACCGACAAGTCGAGTGAAACGAAAAAGGCCCCACTCCATCGGGCAAGCCATGGCACGCATGTGGATGGTATGCGTTACGAGAGCGAGAGAGAGAGACGAGAGAGAATCCGTGCGCACGATAAAGGGCGTCACGAGGCGGTTGCTCGTCGATTGGACCGAGCTGTGCGGGCCTTTTCGTCCAGCACACGTTTCAGTGCCGAGTCTATCCGCTATTGGTCATGCGCGACGTCGCACTGCCGCACAAACAATCTGCGCGTCGAACTGCTTTGCCAAGAGCTGTAGCTGGCAACTTCGCGGCTGTGTCCCACTGAGGCGAGTTCCCAGCGCAGTTTCTAGAGCCAGAGCACGTGCGCCACTGGAGTTAGAGCAGGCGAACGAGCGCATCGCCGTCTCTCGGGGTGTCCCGTAGCGTCTTTTATGCCAAAGACAGTGCGCTTCAAAGCTTTAACCACCACAAGTCACGAAACGAAGCGAGTCGCAATGCTGTCCGAAAAAGGGCCCAGAAGCCGATGATGGCAAGTACAATGTACCCGCAGCAAGTGGTTTCCATGATAGGACTTTGTACCGGTGCTATAGCGTTATGACGTCTTGCGAGTTTTTGCCAGTCGTGCGGTCGCGGGCAAGCGCTGGACTGGCGCCATCGGGCACGGGGCGCTCCCTCCCTCCCCCCCTCCCCCCCCGACTCCCACGTGTTAACAGCGTTGTCAATTCGCAGCAGGGCCTCTGACTTGTCACCGCACGCGCACAGGCGAGCACTATCGCGGCTTTTGATTGGCTCCGACCAGCTAAAGCCATCGCTGATTGGTCATTCTGCTCCTTGCGGCCTCGTTTTCCCAATATTCCGAGGCGGAGAAAAGAGCCTCTCTGCAGGTTGTGACGACCCACTCGAACTGTCGGTCGGTCGGTCGGTCGTCGCACAACTGAATCGAAGACGACCTCCCGCCAGCCACAGAGAGAGAGACATACAGAGAGAGCGCGCGATACATATACGTAACTAAGGAGCGAGCGAGTGGCGGGCGGCGGTGGCGTCGGCAGCAAACGAACGACGTCCCAACGCGCAGTGAGTGTCGACCAGCGCACGTCCTGTGCGGCGAATGGGCTCCCACAGCGCTGTAGAGGACGACGGGCACCCGGTGATGGACATGGAGACCGCTGCGGGTCGCCGGCTCTTGGGCGAGAACAAACGCGTGTGGCGCGACCGGTTGGCGTCCACGAGCTCGTCCGGCGGCTACTCGGACGCCGCCTCTGTGGACGACGCGAGTGGCACTGCGCTTGAGCTGCCGCCGCACCTCCGGGACCACTTGGTGAGTGTCGTGCACCGGACGCTGCCGCCAGTGACGTCGCTGGAAGGCGGGGAGCGGCTGCCGCCGATCGATTACTCGCGGCCGCCGCCCATGCGGATCCCACTGCTGCCCGAGAACATGAAACTAGAGCCGATCCCCGGCCTAAACCAGCGACGGCAGATGAAGCGCGTGATCGTGTGCGGCGCCGGTATTATCGGGCTCACGACCTGTTACTATCTGGCAAAACAGGGCCACGAGGTGCTGTGTGTCGAGAAGGAGCGGGGCGTGGGCACGCAAGTGAGTTTCTGCAACGGCGGGTTCCTCGACCCCGCGCTCTACGCCAGTCGCTCGGACATGACGAACCTCCGCAAAGGAAAGCAATTTCGCCACGCAAGTGCTACTGCGACCGCAGCAACAGCAGCTGCTGCAGTAGCAGATGGCAGCAGTGGCACGACGGACGATGAACGGCTTTCGGCAGCTGCCGCATCCAGTTCGTCGAGGGATATTACTGTCTCGGTGCGACCAGCGCGGGGATCGGTGGCCAAGTGGCCGTCGCGAGAAAAGCCCATGAAAATTGAAATGTCGGCTTTTCGAGACGCAAAGTTTTGGAAGTGGGGGCTCCAGTTTTGGCACAATTCGAAAAAAGGTCGGTCGAATGAACACTGCCGCACGATCCGCGAGTTGGGGTTCTACAGTATGCTGAAGCTGCGTGAGCTGCAGGCCAACACCAAGAAAGGAGAAGTGGTGATGGACCAAACCGCCCAAGGCACGATTGAGATTTTTCGAAATCACAGCGAGTTACAAGTGACGCTACAAAGCGATCGAAGCGCGCATTTATCGGAACTAGGCATGGACTTGCAACCACTTAATGCGACGCAGGCCCGTAATCTTGAACCCGCGCTGCGGTCAGAGGTTTATGCCCCAGGAGCTATCCTGTCAGCATTTGGAACAAGTGGCGACGTACATAAAATGTGTCAATCACTGTACCGCTTGTGTATGCGACAAGGGGTGATGTTCCGGTTCAATACTGAAGTGCAGCACATCTTGACGGACAAATCGTCAGTGATTGCATTACAGACACGGAGAGGGTCGCTCATTGAAGGAGATGAGTTTGTCCTGGCCCTTGGAAATTCGACGGCTCCTGTGGCAAAACGAGCAGGAGTGAAACTGGCACTGTATTCCGTGAAGGGATATGTGTTGTCCGTTCCCGTGGCTGCAGGCTTCCGTGCTCCTATCCACAATGTCTGTGCTGGTGGACATGCACTTGTTGCACCGCTGGGCAAGTCCTTGCTGCGAATATCGGGCGGTGTAGATTTCGTGAGTCAGAAAAAGACGGACGAAGATTCGCCGCGAAATCAAAAAAAGCGGTACGACTGGCTCTTGGCACAAGCCACGGTCATGTTTCCAGACGGTTATCTGGACGTGACCAAGATACAGACACACACTTGCTGGCGTCCGGTAACAGCGGACGACGTGCCCCTCGTCGGTCGTACGAAGATTCGGAATTTGCACGTTAATGCCGGTCACGGTTCAAAGGGATGGACACTTTCGTTCGGAGCAGGGGCGTTGATTGCTGATGAGATTAGTGGACGACGCCCACAACTGGACATGACGAAGTTTGCACCCGATCGCTTTGGCTTTTTCGGTTAAGTTAACTATTGCTCCACAGATTGCTTGGGGCTATTTGATTATTTGCCAAAACACATAGACATAACGTGTGTTGGGGTAGCGATGACAAAGGAGTGGAGTTTGGTTGCTGGTGGTATCGTTGTGGAGAGTCGGGTTGGCGGAGAATCGGCTTTTGTCGATTTCTTTGCATCCATCTGCTCGAGTCGTACACTGCGATACGTGCCGACATACGCTGCTCATACTGTCGTTGCTACTGCTTTTGCACGCGATATTAATTAATTTGAACTCATTACAAGTGTGTTGAACATGCGAATCGCATATCTGCCACAACGCGCATGTTACTTAACGTGCATCTCCGTGTTTGTGCTGCAGAAAAAATCAGCAAAGTCGAAGTGTTTCGTCTCTGATCGGCATATCGTGACTGGATTTAGCCGTCCAGAATGATGCATTGTGATAGAGCTCCACAGTGGTTTGAACACTCATTCAACGGCCAATTTGTATGTGATGGCAACTTTTATGTCACAGGCTCGTCAATCAAGCAGAAGATGACGCAATCAGCTTTGCAATACAGCGCCTTCATGATATCTGGAACGAATCTGCGACGTGATTTCGATTAGTGCGCCCGTTCACATAGGATTCATTTCGTGGTTAAGTTGACACAGATCTAATCATCTGCAAAGCACCTGCTGAAGCAAATATTATTTGTGGGGTGCTAAAAAGCAATGCAATCGTGAAGAGCACAAGCTTGCAAGAAGTCCCTCAGTGCGCGGCGCTGAACGGTATGATGACGAAATGCGGCCTAATGAAAGACGTTTTTTAGAACTATTTCGCACATTTTTGTATCTGGAAGCAATGCAATTTTAGCCTTTGCTTCGCTTTCGTCTTTCATCGACAACCTTAAAGCTTGTAGCGGGTTCTGGTTGCTCATTTTGCGACGAACCATGTCCGAAGATTGGGCCTAAAAGGCCGATTTTGACGTCAGGACTGATTGTAGGTAGAGCAAATACCTTTACAAGTTGAATCAATTCCCATACAAGGCTGTTGCTATCTCAGTGTCCGACTCATTCTCACCTGGAAACGACAGATAAACAGAAGTCTGTATCGTGAAAATGTGAAAATGCTTCATTCACGAATCCAAACAGTCTTCATAGGCATTTCACGATTTTGACGCGCCAACAAGTTCTATTACTCTATACGTTCGCAATGTCATTGATATCCTGGATCGGCAACACCAGTCAAAGGCGGCGCTCCCTCGCAATACACTAGTCGCTACCACAGTCGGCGCAATATAGTACAACATCTCGTGGCGGACCAAAACGCGCATTTTGAGCATACGAAGCTGAAATTTTAAAATGGTACCATGGATGACCTCGACTTCGTAGCATTGCCGATGCGTAGCCACCAACAAGCCGAGTAACTATAGCTTGACCGCTGTTCTGTGCAGTAACTTGGTCCGACTTCATTTCAGATGTTGTCACTTACTGCTATGAAGGGCAGACATTCAACACTTTTGTGTGAAAATGTCGTCGCAAACATAATCCATGATCGCCTCCTCTACAAATTCCCCTTATACATGACACAAGCCGTATCCGCTGTGCGTCATGGAAAGAGGACGACATTTTGTTTGCAGCCTTGGCGAAGTGATACATGTAAGTGCAGCACATGTAGTAGTGGGTCGATAACTTAAACGAAGAAGCGTGTACACAACGACCGGCTGTAGGTGTTTAGAAAGTCTGACGCATGCTTGCTGTACTCACATGTATATATCACTTGGCTCATTGTGTATAAGGATAATATCGAGAAGCATGTGGTCAACTACTAAAGTTCACGTACTCGACTCATGGCATCCTGCGGTATTCAGAGCACACATCTTTGTTTATAGCCATATGCATTGATACAGCGACAAGTGACGGTCATGTCCAATACTTGTCGTTGGTGGGGAGCCTTCGTTCCTGTGTACGTTGGCCCTCTTTATCCTACGCAGTATTGAGCGTACATGGCTGCAACTACTCGTTAGATCAATGTGAGCCCCTGAGTCTGCTCAAGCGGTCGAAGGCAGAGAAGAAGACGTTTTGTGACTGCTAGTTTCCCAGAAAAGGATATATAAAATGCACCAAATAATCGCGAGCTTAAATAGTGTACCACAAGACGAGAAAACTAAAAAGCACCAAATCATCAGAAAGTGGGTAGAACAAAATAACGCACTTGCTAGTCAAAGTATGCGGACTTGCTTTGCTCACCACCCATTGCGCGGTCTAGAATCGAGTGGGGGTTCAGTTGGTTGATATATTGGACTAAATTGGCCACTAAGTCGAGAGATGCTAATTATTCCCTTTGGAGGTAATACTCTCATCCTCATTTGCTTAGCAAGAAACATACTGGTGAATATTGTCAATTTCGATAACATTCTGATTGCCTCATCTTATGTCGAGGACACGTAACAGGCTCACCGCGTTACACATCATGCGCAGACTATGCATTGTGGCTGCTGCTCTCGGCGGCCTCCTCACGGAATCCTCCGCCGGGCCACTGGCCGACAACCACCAAACGAGTCCGACTGCTACTAAGCTACGTCAGCTGCGCCATGATGAGGCCAAGTCCGACCAGCGCAGACTTGTGCAGTCACATGGCTCAGTGGAGCACATGACAGCGTCCGATGCTCCGAGGCTTTCGACACCATACGAAACCGACCGCATGCTTCACAAGGGCGAGGATCGTGGCTATTTGTCGGATGTGATGGTAAAGGATATAATAGCGAAAGATACAGCCGCCAAACTCCACCCATGGAGAGTGTTTGGGAGGCTCAATCTCGACAAAGCTGACTTGGACCTTGACATCTTCAAAGTTTGGATGGAGTACATTCGTGTCCATCCTAAATCTGAGGAAATCAAAGAGGCGATGCAGTATCTCAAAATGAGCCATGGGAGCACGGACGTGGTGAAGATGCTGCTGCCGGACCATAAGGCCGTGAACTCCGTGGTTTACGAATCACTACAATCAGCAATCAGTGAAGTGTTGTTACACGAGCCGAGTCAATTGTACGGTCTGTTTTTGCAGAACGAAGTAAGCCCTGCTGATGCTTTCGGGCTCCTCGGTCTAGAAGCCGAAGACGCGCTTGCGAAGTCACCAGAAGCCGCAGTATTCTGGCTCAAGTTTGTTTTGGACGCGGAATGGACTACGTCTAAAGAACCACCCGTATGGAATCTTGCATTGAATCCAGACTTCTTATTCCCTCGTCAAGCGGTGGATCGTTTGGTCAAGGGCAAACGACAGGAGGATTTGGTCAAATTCGTCGAAATGGCTAAGAAACATAAGGACTTAAGAGAATCTTCCCTTTTCTTATGGCTAAATTTTCATAAGCCAGAAGTGCCGAAGGGGTTGCAACCTGCAAAACACGAGGACTAACCACTGAACAAAGCTAAGAAACGTGGGAAAAAGTGGTTGAGTCCGTTACCGTTGTCATCGTAACGGGCGAGGAAGCCGCATTGTTGCGCCGTCGCAGTTTGTACTGGGCTTAGAGTAGCTTGAGCATCATGCGAACTAAGGACCTTCAATACATCACTTTGCTTTTTGTCATCATCCTACCACTAGCGTCGACTAAACCGGTGATGACAAGTCCACGTTTCGATGATACGAGCTGCACTTGTAGTCGACTTTGAAGTAGAAACTGCTGTGCGCACACGGTCAGACATTGTTGAAAGCTCTTTGTGTAGATTGTACATATCATCCATCCGGACGACATATTGAGGCTGACGAAAATGAAGGCCGTGCAGGTCAAGTCGACCTATGAAAAGTTGTATGAAAGCTGCCCCAACATCTTCCGCCACATTAGCCAACATGTGTCAAGGCGTTGCTTTCGAGTACAATCAGTTGACGCACATGACAATTGTCCGTCCTACTGCACTTTGGTGGTAGGCGTTGAGCGATGCGCATAACCTTCCTTCTTTAGTCGATGAGATCTGGCATGACAATCGCACACGTTGCCAGTCCCAAGTTCCTTACAGTCAGCAGCTCCTACGCTCGAAGAACGAACAGCCGTCTCTCTCGATACCACCATGACGATACGTTCCACTCACACCACGCACAAAATGTGGACCAATGTTTCTTTCTCATCTGGATCCAATCCGGCGTTCGACCGCCTTGTTAGTACTTGGCACAGAAGCATTCATCCACTGCCAGTCAGCAACATACGACCCACTCAATTCTTTCCTCGTCGGATACCAACACGCCTTGCACTGCTACCACGTCACTGACTGCGGCTCCAGCGCCTTCTTCGCGAGATGATACATGCTTGGATCCGTGATTGCATGGCTTCGGAAAAGGCAGCCTGATACAATAAACTTTTTCGACTAGGCACCGTGCTTTCGGGCAGATATCTGAACTGCCGCGACATGTGCAACAACAAAGTAGCAGGAATCGGAGTACTCCATGATCCTGACAACAGCACACGTCGTTCCAGATGCAAAAAGCGTGAGTTCGCGCGTAAAGCTCTCGTTGCGTTCACGGATACGACAGGGAGTTTAACGAGGAGTATAGCTGGGAAGTCGACGTCGGCTGATGTCGTGTGTCCAACTACATCAATCTGCTTCGTTGTAAGCCGATAGGACAGACCCAACAAGTTGGTCGAACGAACTCTTGACACGTTTGCTACGTTTTTGAGCGACTGCCGCGTTCATAAATCCGGTTTGCCACAAACCCCTCATCGAATGTAGAAAACGCTCGAACGTCTGTGTTATCCCTAGTTTGACTCTACAACGTGAGAATGACTTCCATTCCATACACGCAAGCAAAACACTTTCCCCCTTCACATGTGCAAGGTCCAGCACCTCCAGACATGACAGTGACAAACCGCTGCTCGTCACATAGCCCGGACAGCATCCGAACTTCATTGTATCCTCGTCGCAGCTTCAGCGACTTCATCATGACAGTATCCAAGAATGTGAGCTCAAGCGTAAACTTATACCTTCGGTCCATCTTGCACAACCTCTCGGCAACGCCAGGTAGTACTTGATCGATTTGTTCTCTTGACCGCAGCAGAGAAGTACCGCACGGACATCCTCGTGTTCCTATTTCTCCATCAATTGCAGCTGCGTAAGCCACTTGTACGTATCACCACTCGCAAGTGTCAAAACAGTCTGTTTAACTTATGAAGCGCGATGCCATCTTTACTTTCGACATCCGTGTCCATGTGCCTACTCCTAGTCTGCTTCTCTCGAGTTCCAGAAGTCGGTCGTTCTCGCACGCAGTTTTCGCAGTTGCATGAGCGTTCGCCGCACCATCACTCGACTTCTGCTGGTAACGTACCCACGTACAGCCGACTATCCACCGATGCCTGTCATCGTCAGCATGAATGCGAAGCAAGTGCAGCAATACGCGCAGCGGGTTGTTAAGCGATCGCAGCAATACACGGAGAAGGTTGTTAACGTTTTCGCATCTCGTCTTTACGTGGCCGAGCCGCATATCGACTCATCCAGTGCATTTCCACTTAAGTTTTCAGAGTGCGGTTGTTACTGTGCTTGGATGCCTGTCAGAGGTCGTACATCAGTCAAGAATGAAGCGGACACGGTCATCGCGTTGTTTTCCGTCATTCGCTTGTGATGCCTCGCCAACTTCTTCACAGCGGCGACCGTCGGCGGCAAAACATCGGCATCATCCGCATCAAGCCGAGCGCTTCCAACAAGTAAAAGCGGTTGAATAGGCTCGGTGTCGACTGGCGATAAGCTGCTCATGAACGATCGACAGCGGTCATAACGAGAGAACAGTGTACAACTCCGAAGCTGTACAACAGCATCATATACAGCACCAAGTTCAGCAGTGCTTTCAGCGTCCTTCCGTCGTCATCCTCTTCATCGTCGGAGTGTGTAGATGTGGATCCGCTTCGCTATCATTTCTCCTCTTCCCGCCAAAACACCCACTAGTCTGCACACAGACGCTCCGGTTCGGGGCAAAGAAGCCTCCCACTTCGATGAAGACGCTTTGATACATAGCTGCCACTAAAGCACCACAATTTTGCAAATAGCGCAATCACATGCCGCGAGTGACACGTCGTCTCAATCAGCTTCTTCATCAAACTTTCGCTCACGAGTGATCGACAATTGGCGGATCTTCTCGATATCTGAGACGACAGGCCTGAACAATCGTAAGAGTGACGAGTGGTGACGACCAACGCATACGCCATGTAGTCACAAGCGACGAACTTCGTCTCGGAATCAACATATGGCTGAGCTGGTAGCTATTCAACGCCTCAGCTCACGCACAGCTTGCTCGTGCATCCACATGAGTGCGGCTTGTTCAGTCGCTGCTGCAGCGACAGCAACGTCAATGTCACCTCCTTGTCTTCTTCTCGATCTGCCACTCTCTAATCGTCGTCGCTAAATTTGGTACAACACTGGCATTATGCAGCAGAAGCTGTGAACTTCTGAATCTCTGCTTGATCATATTGATAGTGCAAATATGGACTGAAAAGCACTGGCGGATGTGCAGGAAGTAGGCGTGACGACGGCGGAAAGAAGCCGCAGCGCCAAACATAATTCAAGATACCCGAACGTGTCCGAGACATGGTGGACGTCCGCGTCATCCGAGTTGCTGCCTGAGTGGAAGTACTTCGATACCAAGACAGCCGCTAGCGTCGAACAGGTCATGGACTGACTGCGCGCAGCCCTCGAGAATATGCTGAGTAAACATCGAGCTTAGTGACGCTCGACCTTCAGGCAAAATGCAACCTAGAGAGCCAAGACATTCGAAGTTGTACAGTTTGCAAATTTGCCAATGTGCTCGATGATCCACACGTGTGCATGGTACCTCATCACTCTCTTCCACCCCTCTCTTTGCATACTTCTTCCCACCGCCTCTTCATCGTCCGCATCAAAATGCATCTTGGCCCTGCCTCACCTCCACCATCGTCTCCTTCCGCATCACTCACAATGTCTGCCTCATCGTCCTATCATTTCTCTCTTCATCAAGGTCAACAGTAGAACAATCGCCCTCTTCTTTTACCCTCTTCAAACCTTTGTCAGGTTTAGCTCCTCGTTGAGAAATGTGACATACCAGCGTCGGCATCAAAAGTCGAATGGCAAGGTCCAACGATACTTCCCACCGTACAGTCGCGCGGAGTACAGCAAACCTAAGCCTGAGGACACACAGCGGCAGTGTGTCGCGTCATGCGCCTACCTCGAACATATCTCCATTGGCGCCTCCGTCAATACCATACCCGAACCTTGGAAGTGCATCGAGTGTACGTGGTACATACAACACATCAAGCGGCATTGACTTGACTTCGCGGAAGCATCATCCAGACCACGAGACCATACTGCTAAGTTTCTGTGTCGTCGGCTAGAAGCTCTCATTCTTGCCGACAAGCGTACAGCGATTGGCATACGCCAGATTGTCGTAGTTGACGCCGGACGTCGTCATTCGTTTCTTCATCCACATCGAAATCTCAACATCAAGGTTGCTGTTTCCACGATAGCTGACGCGTGCTTCGCTTCCTATCGTATATTCCACTTGCGAGTGTTGTTTTGGCAGCAGTATCGCAACTCTAGCAGCTACGTAGCATTCCAGCGTTCGCCAGCTTCAGACTCTTTGCCTTCTTTACTCGCATTGGTCGTCATGATACGCAGAGGAAGTACTCGATGCTAATTCTACAACTAACCATTGTTGCGCGAGCTCGCGTAACACTTTGTATAGGTTTGTCAACGTATACAAAGTGTATGCAATCCATTGCCAAGACACAAAGTGTGCAGCTGCTGTCGCCAATTGTCACGCACTCGGCTGTGTACATTGCAACAGCGTATGCCAAACGAAGGCGCTCGGCTGTGTACATTGAAACAGCGTATGCCAAACGCAGACGCTCGTGCTCGCCAGCCATAAGACTCCGTGTTGACAAGTATGGTCCATTCACGGATGCACGTTGCAGGTAGCGACGCACCGCATTGCAATGCGACTGCGCAAGAGCAGACAGTACCCCCGTATTGACCACCCCATAAGCTGCATCCACTCCCATCCTATTCACGTGCCAGTGACCAGCCAACTCTTCGTACATAGAACGTCTGTGAGCAGTTTTCGGTTCGCAAAGCCATCTGAACTGCCACACAGCGACAAAAAGACACACATAGTCAACAGTTAACATCGGCGACAACGCTGCGGCGCTACTCTTTGCTGCCTCAACGCCCTTCGCTTCATCGCGAGCGCAACTATCACGTCGCAGCATTGACGCGCAGTTTGAGTAATGTTACGTACACGACACAAATTTCGGCATTGTCAACGCGCAGTTCGAGTGATGTAACGTACATGACACAAAGTTCGGCAGCGTTAACGCGCAGTTCGAGTGATGTAACGTACACGACACAACTTTCGGCAGCGTTGCCAGCCACGACGCGGGCGCTGATTACGTCGGGTCGAAAGTTGCACCGGATCGTTCGATGGGCAACTTGTTTATGCACCCAACCCACAGCGTCTGTTTACCGCATACAAATCCCACGTCGCCGCTATCGCCACTCGCGTTCTCATTGGCTGCTGCGGCTGCCTCCCACCGCCGTCCTTTCTGACTCGTCCACTCGCGCTACAGTCAGTTTAGCAAATGCAGCGCAGCGCACAGTCGTCGGCCGCGTGCGTTGGCCGCCAGTGCCTCTCGTCGCGTACCCCCACCCCCACCGACGACGACGAGTGGCGACACCGACTCACTGGACGGCCAGCGCTCGTACTGCGGCGCTGACAAAGAGACGCGCGTGCAGCCGCTCGTGCAGCTGCGGAAAGACGGCAGTGTCCGTGTGGCCGTGCGGGTTCGCCCGGCGCTGCCCTGGGAACTCGCGCGCAACGCGGTGACGTGCGTCCAGACGCTGCGCGGCGGCGACCACTCGGCGGTCCACGTGACGGCCGGGCCGCAGGCTGCAAAGAAATTCACGTGGGTCTATTTGTAGCCCAAGACTGTGCTTGGGACCCCCGAGTTGGGCGGCTTTCGGCTGCAATGCGGTGTGCAGTGGAGAGGTTTTGAACGTGTTGCTGCTGTTGTGTGTGGCAGGTTTGATCATGTCTTTCCGCAGACCACGACGCAGACGGAAGTGTACGATGAAGCACTGCATCCTTTGCTGGCCTCGTTTCTACAGGGGTTCAACGTGACAGTGATTGCGTACGGACAGACGGGGTCGGGCAAGACGTACACGATGGGAAATAACATGCCATCCGCGTGCAGGATGGCCAACAACGTGTTTGCCAGTCCTCCTACTTGTGACGACGGCAGGAACGAGGCGGCTGGAGATACGCTAGAGAGCAGCGAAGGCCTGATCCCTCGATTTCTGTATCATTTGTTTGCAAAGCTGAACGAGAACAGGCGAAACGTGGAGCTGTCAGTGTCGTTTCTGGAAATATATGGACAGGATATCTACGATTTACTGGACAGCACAGGGACGCAGAGATTGGGTCGACGGTCGGCGTCGCTGCAACTGCGAGAGGACACGAAGAATGGCGTGTGGGTCCAGGGACTGAAGGAAGTGCGCGTGTCGAGTCGACAGGAAGCCATGGATCAGATGCGACGAGGTGCGTTGCAACGGATTACCGCTAGCACACAGATGAATGAGCATTCGAGTCGGTCGCACGCTGTTTATACGGTTAAGATTGTCCAGCGCGTGTCGGAAGAGGGGTACAAGAAAGTTGCACCGCTGGACAAAAACATTGCAGCGTCTAGTTCGAAGAGAATGAACAAGCTTGCAGTTGAGTCAAGCAACAACAACGATGTGGCAGCAAACGTGATCGACTCAGATGCGGTGATCGTGTCCAAGCTTACATTTGTGGACTTGGCGGGAAGTGAACGTCTGAAGAAGACGCTTGCGGAGGGCGACCGCATGAAAGAAGGCATTCAAATCAATACCGGATTATTTGCTCTCGGTAACGTCATCAACGCGCTTGGAGACGACAGACGCCAGGGATCATTCGCCTTTCACGTTCCGTACAGGTCTTCAAAGCTCACGAGGTTACTTCAGGACGCACTTGGTGGAAACAGTCGAACTCTGTTTATGTAAGTACCGTGTTTGTCATTGCGGGGTGTGCGAGACGATGTTTTGACATCTGTTATTATCCGTTTTCTCGTACCTTTGCAGTGCATGCGTGTCTTCCGCAGACTTGAATGCAGACGAGACGTTGAACACGCTCGTGTACGCCAATCGCGCTAAGAATATCCAAAACAAGGCTGTGAAGAATATCGATAGCCGCTCCGCGAAGCTGGCAAACCTAAAGGCGTATAATCAGCTCTTATGCCGCGAGCTCGTTAAGGCTGTACTTGCAGGATTGAAAGGAGAAGCTCACGATGACATGGACAGTTTAGTGGATATCTGCATGACGAGCCCGAAAGTTGTAGCACACTTTGGCAGTATCGAACAGCTATTGGCATCGGCAGAATTGATGATGGCAGGTGATAAGCGCACAATTGAAGCACGGCATCTACTGAGTAGCCTTACGTCTCACCTGTGCGAGTTAGCGTCCAAAAATAAATGCCAGCGGGCTATTTCTGTGACGAGCGCAAGTGAAAGCAGACCCAACAGAGTCGAGCGTCGAGATGAACTGCTGGGCTTTGCCAGAGTCAGCAGCTCTGCTGTGGTAAAAACAAGAGCACGGGAGCTCGACACAGACGAAGCTTGTGTGACTACTTGTACACTGCAGAAGTTTTGCCGCACATTGGAAATCGTGAACTTCGCGTTTGAGATGCTAGAGGTTCAACGAGAAGGAAAGCGCCTGCGTCAATCGCTAAATGTCAAACGCATGAACTCGGAGATGCGGTATCGTCGCCAAGTGTTGTTGCGAGACGGATTATCAGGTATGATCGACAGGATGCAAACACGGCTATCTTCGGCTACGTTGACCGAAGATGCGAGACGGGGCATCGGATGCAGTATAGACGTCGCGAAGGGAAAACTGGACTCGATGACAGCAGAAATGGAGGACCTAAAATGCCAAATAGCTACGCTGAGTCGTGAGCAAAAGCTGGAGTTGCAGCGCTGCCAAAACGAGTGGAAGGAAAAACAGGACCAAATCAGTGAAATGAGAGAGGCCGACAACAAAACAGCAACCAATACGCTGGATGTGTTGATCCGGAAGGCCGAAATTGAGGTAGTATGTCAACAATCGTCATGATGTCAATGTACTGTAGCTGACGGGTTCGCGTAATGTACAGGTTCGCTTCGACAGGTACGACCTAGACATTATTGCGGATCTTCTCAAGAACGAAGAAAAGGAGGTGGCAGCTTATCTTGATGAAGGCAACGATGCCATTGCGTTCATGTCGCCTCTGTTTACAAAGCAAGAACTGGCTTTGTCGCAGCACCGTGATATTGTTTTGATGATTGAAAATGAACTCCAGGTACGTTCCTAGCTGCTTTGCGCTCTTGTTGTTTGTCTGCATTGCCTAACAGTTCGTTGGTGGCGATATTGCAACTTACAAACTCGTAGAATGCGTTAGATAACGAAGCCCTCGAAGCCTTCCTGCACAAAGAGCTTCGTAGGCGAACGCAGTTGATCCATGAAATCGCTCAAGGGCCAACAGCTTGCCATCGTGACGAGATGACTGAGCGCATGTTTATGGAGAAAAACGAGCGAGCTTTGAAAGATTGCGAGAACAGCATTTCTCAAATTCGCGAAGCCATGCAAGCGAAGCAGTGCCAGCGAGCATCGATGGGTGATATAATTGATTCCATCGAGTCTCTCGACGCGGCAAAGGTTGTGATTCGAAGACTCATCATTCAAATATATGCTCAACGGCGAAACGGCATGGTGTTGGACGAAAAGGAGGAGTTTAAACGGCAGAAAGAGATCGAGAAGAGTGTACAGCAAAGTCTGGCTGCGGTGAAGACTGACATGGACGCAAAGCTGGAAGCTATCGAAGCAAGATATGAGAAGGACTTACAAAGTACTTTCCAGATGGTGACGAGTTTTGACGACGTAATTAGATTGGATGGTCAATCGCTGATGCATGATCCGTCGGGGCAAGCTAAAGCAGCAGTCGAGATTTCTTTGTTGAAGGAGCGCGACAAGATGCTGGTTGCTGAGTTGGCGGAAAACAACGACGAAATGGTGGCAATGCGTGCAGAATTGGACCGGCTCCGAGCTTCAGCAAAGAGTGCGGAAAAGAAGGAGGAGGCACTTCGTGTGATGGATGTAAGCATTGTTGTGTTCTGTTTGCCGAGCATGATACTGACACATATGTGTTGTGTTATAGAGATGCCAGGAGATTTGGCAAGAACTGGGTGTTAATGAGGAAGATCAAGCAAGCAAGTTCCAAGACATTAGCGAACTGCTGCTGAAAAAGTGCTCTGAAGAGCTAGAAAGTCTCGAGGCTGCTAGGAGAAAAATCCAAGCTCGGATTGATGACGCCTGTCGTACTGTAGGTCGATTGGAGTCGATCTTGCGCGTGGATGCTCCGCTTCATGCCCAGTCCCTTCCTGAGATGGCTGGGGAGACGCTTCTTGAGCAAGAGACGTACATTTTATCGCTGCAGAGGCGTCTTTCGAATGAGCTGTGGCACAACTTGAATGCGCGTATCCGACTATCTGATGATATCCGGGAACTATCAGACGCCCTACAGATCAAATCGTGTGAAGATTTTTGCCATGTTGCTCACGATGCACTCCGTTGTTTCGACACCAACTTTTCGGCGTCACAATCCGTAGAGTTAGATGTGTGGAAAGCAGTTGCACGGAATGCGGGCGAGGCTGCTGAGGAACGCGACCCGTTTTTGGAACGTTTAGACGAAGGGACAGATATCTCGCGGATGTCTGTACAGCGGGATCAGAATGTATTTAACACGTTGCTGATCGAAAAGACAAAGCGGATTGCGGAGGTGGAAGAGTCTTTGGCGGCTATCAGGACGATGGCGCGTAAGTCTCAACTGTCTCGAGATGACATCGGGTCAGTGATTCGCTTATTACTTGATGGAGAAGATGGCGGGATTGATGCCAAGGCAAAGACTTTGGAGGCCATTTGTGCTCATCTGTTTCAGACGGGCGGCCAACTCGACTTTAGCAAGCGAATACTTGAAGTGCTTGCAAAGGTGCTTGGGAGCCTCGAGGAGGTTCAAGCAGGGCGATCGGACGCGTTGACTTTCCTTCGCCGGACCGTAGAAGAAGCTGCCATGGTGACTCACGACGTTGCTCTAGGTGGTTTCATGGACGATGGCAACTTCCGCCACTTCACGTGTCCATTGCCCCAAACTCCTCACGGCGACCAGAGCTTAATGGACACGCTGGCTGCTGGCAAAGAGATACTGTGCTGTCTGAGCGAGCCCGTAGAGAACGCGTTACGCAGTCTCTTGTACTCAATGGACGACGACTTCGCGGCTTTTGGCATCGACACGAATGAGCAGCGAATGAGCTTTTTTATGGGGTGCGAGGTAGAAAGAAAGATGTCTCGACTTGCCATTCTGGACAAGTACGTTGTCCGCTCGTGCTGTGCACTGAATGCGTCCGGCGATGAGGATAATCTGAATATCGGAGTTCCGGAAAGAGCGCTAGAATGCAACGATTCTTTCCTGTCTAGACTTGATCCTGCATTTGAGAAGTTCCATCGGACGTACTCGGTATCGTTCGGGGATTCGCAGCTGCAGGGACTTCGCGCCTCGATTGCAGACACACAGGAAGTAAAAAGCGCGGTGAATAGCGCACAAACCCGACTGCAGTCATTGCGGAAGATCATGGCCATCTACAACAAAATCAACGAGTTCAAGGGCAGAATCGCTGAATTCGAAGCCAATGCCACTCAAAAGGACCGCTTGTTTGGAAACTCGCACGTCTTACTAGAAGAAGAACGGTTTCGCAAGATGGCAGCCAAACACTACCCGAACTTGCTCGCAGCCCTTCGGAAAGAAGTATCGCGCTGGCTGGAAAACGAAGGCGGCGAGTATGACCTCAGCGTTCTCGGTGAGAACCTCAAGAACCTCTTGCTGGACATGATGAATACAAACACTGACCTCATGCATCTCGACTTGGGTGTTGTCGGTCGCGCGTCGAAGCAATTGCTGACTCCGAATTCAAGCAGCTTCAACCTATAAGCGACGGCCGCTGTCCGTGGCCAGCGAGCTACTCCGCGGAGTAGCTACACCAAGTCACTGAGTGTGTATGTGTGTGTGTGTGTTTGTGTGTGTGTGACTATAGGATCAACTCAACGCAATACGTAGACATCGGAGCACACAACAAGCCATTGAGGCGTAGCAAAATGCAATGCACGAGTTTTCATGAACAAGACATACCGTCGTCTAACACGTTGCTGTCCGATGCTTCAAGTCAGCTTGGCGCCCTGTGTTTGGTACTTCTGATACTTGCTAGAGAGCTCCCACCCCAGGCCGAGGAACACGATGGCCACACCGAGCCACGACATTGGACTGAGTTCGTGGCCGTACCAGACCACAGAGAAGAGGATCGTAAAGAACTTGCGCGTGGTGGTGATTGTCGTACACGTCAGCGCCGAGAACTGCTGGATGGTGAAATAAATGAAGTTCTGTCCCAGCGCGCTGCACACGGAGAAGTAAAAGACCGAGTTGAGGATGGCCGGATTCTCAATGCAGAAAAAGAAGCCCTCGAGCGCCTGGCCCGTGGCCAGCGCCCCGATGCCCGTGTAAACGACGGCCCACAAGTTGGTATTGAGCATCTGCTGGTGCACCGATGGACGCAGTTGATGCGCAATCTCCTCTTGCTTGGGCCCTGAGATGCCATCGAGCGTGAGGGAGACAAAGAGCAGCAGCAAGCCGTACGAGCTATTTTCCCGCTCGGCATGTTTCGCAGAGCCTTTTCCGAGCTGGAAAATCGCAATGCCCGCCGTGATTGCTACGACACAAACGTAGTCCCGCAGAGTGTACTTCTTGCGTCGAATGAGCACGCCCATGAGCATGACGGGGATCATCTTGCACGATTTGCCCAGCGCTTGTGTTGGAAAGCTCACGTGCTTGAGCGCCTCGTTGCTGCACAGCATTGCGCCCAGATAGGCCGCAGCAGTGAAGGCAAAGGGACCGAGCGGCATCCGCGCGCGCTCGGGCTTCCACACGAACGTGGCAGCATAAGCCACGAGCGAGTTCGTGACACATTGCACGAACAGCATAAAGAGCGTCGCAGTGAACTTGTCGCCACTTGGGGATCGGTACGTGAAACTAACAACAGCCAAGCGACATGTACCATAACAAAAGAAAAGGTGAGCATGTGCTATACGTATAGTGAGCGTTTTGATCAAAGTGCTCCGTAGTGTAATAGTGACAAATACGCTGACAACCACAGCGGTCCGAGATACTTCACATTGTACTACTACTAACAAGAGAGAGAGAGAGAGAGAGCAGTTTACGTACATGTTTTCCTGGAATATGCCATAGCTCAGGTAGCAGACGTAGATACCGCCGATGCAGACGAAGAGGTTCAGGATACTCGAGTCCTGCGGACTCGGCGCGTGCAAAACCGTCCGACCCATTCGAGCTGTCAAATTAGATATGATCGACTGACGCCAGTCGCCACGTGGACGCGGGGGCAGCGGATGTTGCAGGAAGGTGCATGTGGCTGGAGTAGCGTGGACCACCTGAGATTCGATCATGACGCTGAGAGATCGAGTGCCTTCGACTTTGGACCACTCAGTCCGTCGCAACTGTTTTTGACACACGTGTGTCGGAAGTGCGTACTTATGCGGTGGGTCGATCCTTCTGGACATTGAGAAGGCGACTGTTGAGCGGACACCGTATAGTTGAATGATAAAAAATGCGTGAGAAGTATGATGTCGTTACGTGAACGACGGGACAGTGGGCTGAGTGTGTTTCCTTTTCAAGGATTTCTTGTCTGTGCAGGCGATGAGATGTTGAGAATTCTAATGAATTGACATTGCATCTCGTACCATCGACACGCCACGACAGACCACCAACATACAGACTGAATTGACCCAGACCTCACTTTGACACGTCGCAGACGCGAAGCGAGGAGCTCGGTTGACTCGCATTGACCTGTCGTCTCGCCTAGGTTATTAGCTGTTGGGTGCTGACCGGCGTGTTACTTGCGTTTGAGCGAGATATCCGCCATGCCGAGACACTTTTTCGATCGAAAGTGTATAACTACTTGCGGACGATAACTAGCGCCATGCACCCGGATTTTACTCGAGCTGGATAGTCTTGATGGCGGCTGTTTGCCGCGCTTGTTGTGTATCATGCGTAGAACAGAGACCTCCATTGAGTCGCGACTTCCACGGACTGCGCGTCGAAACTCTAGTCTATGTACGTGCCGATGTCACCCCGCGTCGGAAACTGTTGTTCAGCACGCAAATTCAAGATGCGAGCGTGGACTTGGTTCCGTCTCAAGATGTCTCGCTCTCGTACAAATCAATGACTAGTGTGCGTTTCCCACCAGCATCTGCATCAGACTCTTGGTCGTACTGACAATGATTGAGTTGATTGTAAACACGTCCACTATCTCGTCGCCCTGGTACGAATGGCAACCGGCATGCGGTCACCTTTGACACGATGGCCATCGTGCATCTTGGCCGTATACTCGTCTCTTTGTTCATTAGTCGCGCTTATCGAGGATTGTGTGCAGCGGACTGGCTAGCAACTTGCACGTTCTCAGAACTCCCCCTTGGCTCGTACACACCCGACAATAATGTTCCTATCTGCCGATAGGTATTCTGTGATGCTTTAGCGGGTTCCCACTTTACGGTAAGGTCATGCTCGAGAAAACACACTTCTGTCGTATTTCGTATGAACCTGCTGGACGCTAATCTCGAATTTACAAGAGCTTACTTCGGGCTGACCTTCTCGCCAGAAATTTCGCCTGCCTGTTTCGTGCACGACCCGCTGCGTGTTCAGAAACTCTAGGAAAGGCTGAATGGATTAGTGTAAGGGAATCAATCGTGGTGCCGTCGACGACGATGTAAAAGACGTCCTCGAATTAGCTAAAAAACAATCAAAATGACGTTGCCTCGTCTAGATGTGTTGACACTTGTCATGTTTGGACGCTTCGTCATCAGCACGCGATCGCTGCATCGACGCATTCCACTCATCGCCTTCTACTGGCAGATACCCGCTGTTGCTGAACCGTCATCTTCGTGCCCTGAGGTCGTACGCTGACCATCTTACGGCGTGCTGGATCAAGTTTGCTCGCGCGATACTGTATCTAGTTGTGTCAGTTGCATTGGACTTCAGCACAACTGCTTTGTTTGTGCTACAACCATGCTAGGAATGCTTGTGCGTGATGAAAACCACGCAGCTGGGGATTGATCTATGGTCCAACAAGTCCGACTGCGTCTGCCTTTGTTGTACGGTAGTTATAGATTCGACGAGTGTAGCCGGTTCCTCACACAGCTGAGAGTTCCAACTGATGGGCGACGTCTCGACAATCCTCTTACGACAGTTCGACTTTACGTCAAGCGTCGCTATGCACACTTCTCACAGGCCCTGTCTCGTCTGTGCGGTAAGAGGAGGAGGCTGCTCGATATTGGCCCGTTGGTATGAGCACACTTTGTTTGTAACTCCTTGACAGCTTTTACTCAGCAATTGTTTCGGGCACATTGATCTTCATTGCGCTTAATCGGTAGGAAGAAATCGACAAGCCGTCGTTTTTCAATCGTCGCGTGGATGGCAGCGCAAAGGCAGCAAAGGAAGAAGTGTTCATACAATGCAGCAGCACACAACCGAAGATTCACAAGCACCGTGAAAAGTCTCGACTGGTCGGATCCACCGCAGCAACTCGCATCGCCCTAAACGTTACTTCACCATTGCGTCCCATTGTCACTTTCCGACTCCAACCCGTTAACGCAATTTTTCCTCGCGCACCATCGGGCCCGTCGATCAATGTCCAACGAGCAGTTGCTGCTCAGCAACATAACGAGCTTTCGGCACCATAACGCGCCGCTCACGCCGCCAGCCATTCCCAGCGCATCAGTTGACAACTCGCAGCGTATCACACACACACACTCAGCCAAAAGTGACATGCGGCCGAACAACGACAGTCAGAAGCTCATTGTCGCGGGCCTTCCCAAGTCGCTGGACAAGACGCAACTGGCTGAGCTCTTCAGTGCCTTCGGGACGGTCCTCGACGCGTCCGTCGTGCTCGACGCCGCCACGAACGCGTCGCGGGGCTTTGGCTTTGTCACGTTCAGTGGGGCATCGGCTCTCCGCGCAGCCATTAAAGGAATGCACCGGAAGGTGCTCGAAGGCCGTACGCTGAACGTGCGGCAGCTCGTGCCCAAGGACGAGTTCCAGTCTGTAACCCCTGAGGTCGGCCAGCGGCCGTGCTGGTTGCTGCGCAAAGGCAGGTGCAAAATGGGCGCCAACTGCCTCTTTTCGCACGACGTGCAGGACGGAGACTGCGGCAGCTGCTTTGAGTTTGTGCAGACGGGCGCGTGCAGACGCGGAGACAAGTGCAAGTTCGCGCACGTAGAGGCCGTCGCGAAGGACGGACTGGAGGTACAGAAGGACAGCGCGGGCCCGACGACGCGCGTGTGCTACAGCTTCCAGAACGGACGCTGCCATCGCGGCAAAAAGTGTCTCTATGTACATGAGAAGCTCGAGAAGGAGGACGTGACGAGGGCTGTTGCAACAACGGCAAAGACGGTCGAGGAGACGAACCGAAGACGACAGAAGAGTGACAGTGTCCTGGACGGGTTAGCGGGGAAGAAGGCGACGATCCAGCAGCAACAGGACGTGACCTGCACACCACTAGCGGAGAAGAATGTTGATGCGACGAGAGCAACTGCCGAAAAGGAGGCGCCGATTGTGTCAGGCCCAGCAGTGCACGGCAACAAGTTTAGGCAGTTGCAGAAAGCGAACGCACGGACCCAGCAGCAAGAGCGGGTGAAGAAAGCTGCGAGGCCAAAGGTCTTTGAGTGGAAGGCAAAGGTGACGAGGGCTAGGACAGAACCCGACGGTGAGGCGGAACAGGACCGCGGCCTGCACGTCATGGCACCGGAGCGACCGGTGAAAAAAGTAAAGCGGGAAAAGATTGACATGGGCGCTGCGTTTGATGGCGTGTCGGACGACGAGAACGATCGCAGCAGGAAGACGAACGTGGACAAGCAAACGCTGCGCGCGAACCGCGACAAATTGACGCAGGAGCGGCGTCTGAAGCGGAGCGCGAAGAAGAATGCGCTGTCCAAGTTGCAGACCGAAGGCGAAGTCGTGCTGAGTGTTTGATCAGTGCAGCTACGGTGCGTTTCGCTGCTTGGGGTCCTGAGCAACTCGGTCGCGGCAGAAGAGAATGACTGAGCTGCAGGTTATCGTAGCGACACGACGTAGCAACTGCTGCTGCTATCGCTGGTGACCAACGAATCTCTCTCTCTATTGGCAGTGGGTGTCACAATCGTCATGTACCCATCAGAGCTGTGTAGCCGTCGAGAAGTGGACAGCAACACGTAAAACATAAGCGGTCGAGTGCACCAGTGCACATCCGAATGTGTTTGCCAATCCGCTCACGTGCCCATTAGTCTTTGCGAATCTCATCGACGCAAGACCCTCAAGTCACATGCACTGTCGCGCATCGATCGTCTCTGAATAGTCACTTTGTTGGTCCTACGAGCACCAATTGAGGTCAGCTTGGCGTCAGACCTGTTGCGTGTGTAGTATGTCCAGTACAAATCTGCTGCGCACCTTATGCTGAGCGCCCTCAGTAGCACTTTTATCTCCTCTTGCAATCGCACGAGACGGTCCGTAAAGGCGTAAACTTTGGAAAACTTTGGCTCTTGCCCGCTTCGACGCTGTATGGCGGTGACCAACACACTCTGCCGTCGTGAGCTCAGTGACCGCTATCGGATCGCCTTCTCGAATACTCAGACCAGCGGTTGGCATTGACAAAACCCCTTACGACGCACCGCATTCGTCAACGTCTCATTCACCTTAACGGCCTATCGGTTTAAGCCCACTCGATCACGTACGTAGGCCAATGTCTGCGTCTTGGATCGATTCCGAGTCGCCAACGGCACTTGGAGTCTGCACGCTAACGCATGAGGTCGAGGCAGACAGGTGGGCAACAACTTCAACAAGACACGAGCGGTCGCCCAACGTGCCTTTGTCGGCCTGCGAAAGTTATAGAGGCAACGACAGCGACGTCTCATCGTTGAGTGCGTTCACGTGTGCACGCCTGTGCATGTACAGGCCACGCCCGTGCAACGGATCGACCTCTCTCTTCTACTACCGATGACGCAGTTGCACGGGGTATCGCAACGACAAAGTGACTCGACGTTGCGCTGTCGTCGATCTCTTCGCTCGCGCGTAAAGGCGATCGAGACAGAGCGTGCTGGTGATCAGACGGTAAGCCCTATCACTACTACAACAACAACTACAACTACTGCAAATGAGACGACGGGGTGTCGGTCAGCACACGTTCCTTCCGATCGTTGTCGCTCCGAAGACGTTCCGCTGGAATTGGTATCATCAGCGACTGACCCGACCGGTCGTTTCACAGGTTCGACGAGTCCTTTAGTTGACACGTCGCCATGTAACACCTCTCGATGCAACAACACGTGACTTGCGTGACCACTTTCGCTTCCGTTACCCATCGCACGTGTCCGTTCGTTCGGTCGTCCACAGGCTGTCGTCGTCGTGCGACTTCTTCTCACTTCAACGTATGTGTTCAGACGGCAGGTGCACTCGCTCTTGTCGTGCCCTTGTAGCAGATGGGATCGCGAGAACACGATACGCCCCACCAAAGATGCAGCAGAGCACGACTGGAGGTAGAGAGGATCGACCAGACGTATGCGTCTGCAGGTCAATTGCATACTCTTCGTCGTCTTCGTCTCCGTAGCACTTTGAGCTCATTTCCCATTTTCCCGCACGCAACCGACAGACCGACATATCGACATACCAGCGCTCTCGAATGCACCTTTCCAACGTCCTCGCTCTCCATGCAGTCGTGTTCGGCGCTGTCTCGAACGCAGCCGTGACTTCGGACCCGGCGACTGCTGTCTACTCGCTGTCTGCTTTCGCGATTGGCGACTGGGGCACAACTGTCACACCGCAGTCGTGCTGCGTGCGGTCCGCCTCGTTCAACAACTACGACGTCCATGCCCAGGACGTGGTCGCGAGCTTGATGAACACCGAGGCCGGGCAAACTGCTGTCAAGCCGCAGGCCATCATGGGCCATGGCGACAACTTCTACTGGACTGGAATCAACAGTCGCGAAGCACGCGACTCGCGGTTTACCACGACGTTCGAAGACAAGTACGACGGCGCGAACCTCAAGTCGATTCCGTTCGTGAACGTACTGGGCAACCACGACTTTGGCGGCGCTAGCTACATCTGCAGCAGTGGGGACAACCCGGCCAAGTGCGAAAGCACCGAGGCATTGATCCAGGGCCTCGAGAATAAGTTCAGGTGGCAATCCGAGTACGTGAGCCCGAACGACAACCGCTGGATCCTGAAAGACCATTTCTACGTCCATCGGATCGCGAACCCGGCAACGGGTGTCAGCATCGACATCTTTAACGTCGACACGAACGACGCGGACGTGCACGGGGCCATGCAAGTTTGCTGTCAATGCTACGGGTACTCGAACGGAAACGGCGCCGTGTGTCGGTCCGTAGGTCGGGGACATCAGTACTGTGCTGGTGGGAACACGGGTATGTTTGACACGTGTATGGCTAAGCTCTCCGAGTGGGGCGCCAACTCGCGCGCTCAGATCGCTGGACTGGTCAAGCAGTCCACCGCAACGTGGAAGATCGTCAACGCCCACCACAGTCCGTATAACCACTACGGTCCGGCCGGCATGAACAAGTGGTTCGACGTCTTGCGAAACTCGGGTGCCCGCGTCTGGTTCAATGGCCACACTCACGCAGCCAAACAGGACTTTTCCGTGCCTTTGGGCATTCACTTTTTCGAGAATGGCGCAGGAGGTGGGATCCAGAAAGAGTCTGCCAGCGGCATCCCTGATTATGCTGCTAGCTACATCAAGAACGAGTGGGTGTACTCGGGCGACGAGTATGGCTTCATGTCCGTGCAGGCTTCGAAGGAGTGGCTCAAGGTGCAGTACCACACGGCAGACCAGTCGTGGTCGTTTGGCAACAACTTCGAGAGCACGAAGATTGGCGGCGTCGTCGCCAAGCACTGCTGGTACATTCCTGCGGATGGCACCGAGGGCAGACGATGCTAGTCGGTCTTCCACCCACTGAGGGGCAAATCGAGGCATAGATGGACTTCTTCGATAGGGGTTGTCGTCAAGCACTTGTAGTTAGTGCGTCGACGGATCGTCGCAAGCGCTTTGCAAATGTCTGGTAGACAAACAGCGTTTCTACGTTGGGATCTGGATCGCAATAAGCGGCAACGGCGACGACGTTCGCCACGACGCGCAGCTGTCCCGATGCCGTACACATTGAGAAATGTCTGACCGTAAGTGTGAGGTCAATGCAAAGCATGTGTGCTTTTGGATCAGTGTTGCCACGCTCTTTGCATGCAAAGATACTTCAGTCCGAGCTGCTCGTATCGGAGCACGGTGTGATGATGGCCAGCTATTGTAAGAAGATGCTGGTTTGACGCTTTCGTCAAGACTGACTTGAGCTTCACAATGCTCTGTAGCTTACAGTTTTTTCGGGCAACAGGACAGGCAGGAGATCTCACAGTTTTACTCGAGCACATGGCATCTTCTCCCAAAGTTGAGCCATATTTGAATCCAGATAGTGAAGGAAAGAAGCTCTGTCGCTTATCATCATGCGCACGGTGTCGTATAACTGTAGTTCACTCACGTCCTACCAACCAGTAAGCGTCCTCTGATGGTAACTGAGCACCCGTTTGCCAGAATGAGGCAGCTTTACCACGTGTCCATCTTGGCATGGAACAATGTGTTGCTACCAGACTTAGCACAGGTAGTTTGTCGTTGTCGGTGCATGTGGATACCCAAACCTTGTGCTGCGACGATGCGTGTGTACCATCCTAGTGCTAGGATGACCTGTTGCACCTTGCGTCTTTCTGCTAGCACTAGTACTGCTCTTCTACCATTCGACCAGCTCGGGCAAGGGGAATCGCAGCTCATCTTCGCCTTACACGTGATTTGGACGCTCTACCCGCGTCGAAGTAAGCCACAGGTGTGATTGAGTGCACGGTATGGCTGAAACAAAATCGGAACAGTGCGTCGCATCATGTGATAACGTTCCATCACTAGCCATGCACATTGACATAGGACCAGAATCGCACACTGACATCCACGAATGGCTTTCTCGAGGAACGCATCCACTCACTGAGCATGCAGAAAGACATAGGCGACAAAGCAGTGGTCTGTTCTAGCCCCTGTTGTTCGACCTACGCAATGCTTTGTAGCTGGTCCACGACGAGAGCGGCCAGTACTCGAGGCTTACTGTATCGCCACGTCCGTGTGGATTCAACTGAATATTCTTCCGGTTCCACTTGATACAGAGCCCTCGGCGTATTTGGCTGTAGGCAGCACGAGCTTGCGACTGTCTATCCAGTTCGACGACTGCTTAGTCAGTGACAGACAGCTTACTTTCCTTCATACAACGGAGAGCGAGACACTTGCGACCTCTTGTTCGTTCGCCGCGACGACCAGACTGTCGTGTGCAATACATACCCAGTCAGCTTCCTTGGTACGTAGTCGCGATACGGTGTCTATGACATTGCTGGGCTCACTGTGTCAGAGCTGTCGCATATGTAGTTATGCATAGTTCGTTGTGCACGGGCTGCTGAACCACAGTGCTTGCCCATGAGAAGAGTGGTGAGCTCGCGAGTCATGATGCGAGGACTACTAGAAGCAGCTTAAGACCGTACGAAAGCCATCGATGAAAGATGGCAAGGTCAGGCCGAAGGACGCGACGAAAGAGACAGCCGGCGACGTTGTCAACAGTACTTTAGGCAGAACAAGGGAGCGGTTAGACGTGCCGGTCGATTGCGCCGTGATCTCACTTAGAGATCTGTGGGCGAAGTGGAGAGCGATGCCATGCGTGAGTGATTGATTGACAACTTTATCACTGGAATGCGAAAGTGTTTGCAATAACGAACAGCCACGCGTTGCGAGAAAAGATGCAGGTCAACATTTGGAGCTGGTAGCAGCGCAGCAAAGCATTATCGTTGCCGCATGGCAGCGAGTGGGAGTCACTGCGCCTTGCCGTCGAAGACTGTTTTGCGATTTGACGTTAGATACGCGATGCAACAGGTCGGTGCTTAGCGGGCCACCTTTTTGCCAAACGAGTGTCTAGTAAAGACCATACTGGTAATCCACTTTTGCCTGTCTGCAACGTCGATGCAAAGGTGTTTGGCTTCATGTAGAGACTGTGGATTGTTCACTCAACCCTTCGTGTTGACCAGCAAGTACGTCGACTCAGTTTTGATGCTTCCTCCGAGAATTGCACTATGACTGACGGCCAAGGCAGGATAATGTGACCACAGTCAATTAATGCGACGCTCATTCATTAAGCTCATGTACCATACTGCACGGAGTTGCATGTACAGCTCGATGTCGGCCCGACACTCCCTGAAAAGCCGAAGTTACGTCGCAGGACGTCTTTTTCGCTCTTCGCAAAGGCGATCGATCATCTTGAGACTAGCGCAAGTTTGATCTCACAGTACCCTGTGTACAGACACAACCATTTGGGCCTTAGGTGGTGCTTGCAATGGGGCGCACTTCTTCCCAGATGACTGGTAAGCCCTTGTATTGTAACAGTGCAAGGGTGTGTGCTCCCAAAATCATACGTGCACCGTCCGTGCAGAGGAAGAATATTACCTGAGCAAGAATTTGCTTAGAGTCAGCGAAAAGTATGCCTCTATCTTTGACGTAGTAAAGCTCCTCTAATAATCTATTTGTAAGTTACTTACACAATATTACACTACAAACTTCCAATACAGAATCTCACTCACCACCCGTTGCGCGCGTCCAGCAGCGATAAGTCAATTATTCCGTAAACTTCATGGCCCATATCACCCGATTGTAAAGCTATGCCTAATATTATGTCAAAGGTAATATTCCGACAAGATTGACTCGCAAGATAAAACGGCATAATATTATCACTTAGAATAATATTTACATTGACACAACTCGGGCTTATGACGTGTGACAGGCTCCTCCCGTTACAGCTGGGACCCGATCCTGTAATTTGCCACATAGTGAAAGTATTGCAAAAGACGCTGCAGGACAGAAAATACCCTTGAGCTGCATTTACAACGTTTGGGCGACATGTGACATCTTACACCAGCATACTAAGCTTGATCGTTACGGGTCGATGCTGCGCAAGGATTCAGACTCGCGAAGTCGGCTCTTTTCGCTTCGGGTTGCAGCGCAACACGAAGACGAAAGACAAGAAGGTCATAATGAGTGTATTCAACAAACGGCGTCATGAAACAGAATAACGTATATTCGGTTTACATGCGGAACTCGCTCCCTTCAGACCCATCTGGGCATGTCTCTATTACATATGAACTACTCTGGCACAAAATAACCCTTACGCAATTGAGACATGCCCACCACATGTCCTGTTTGCAGCGTCAACATGTCGCACAATCAGCACGGCACGCCGTGGGAGCCATTCTTCGGGATATGCAGGCAGTACTTTGTCGCCACTCCACCAATCGTAACATCTTCGTACCGGTCAGCGAGGACCCACTTGTCGTCGTGCGTGTGGTATTGCAGCTTCAACGAGTCCGTGGTCGCCTCGATCGATATGAACCCGTACTCGGTCGGCTGGGCATTATACAAGTGCTCGACGAACGACTTGGCATAGTCCGGGGTCGTACTCGCCCACTCCTTCTTGGCCCCACCACCGATGCCATTCTCCACAAAGTACGTGTTGATCGTCGTGACGAGTTCGAACTTCAAGCCGTGCGTGTGTCCATACAGTTGCACAAGGATACCAGCCTCCCCAAGAGCTTTCAGCCACTTATTCATGTCCTCCTGGTTAAAGTGCTGGATCGCACTGTAGTGGGAAGCGGCGATCTTCCACGTGGCGGTCGACTTGGAAGCGTACGCGACCATCTGCCTGCGCGAATCATCCGACCACTCGACGAACCTCGCCATGCACGCGTCGTACATGGCAGTGTCTCCCCCGCAGCAGTACTTGTCTCCACGTTGGATACTGTTGCATCCACCGTCATCACCTCGGGCGTAGCCGTAGCACTGACAGCAGATTCCATGGGAACCGGCCACAGATGCGTCGTTCATGTCGAGATTGTAGACCTCGACACTGACTCCCGAGGCAGCGTCCTCGTAGCGGCGGATGTAAAAGTGCTCGTCCACCGACCAGCGGTTGTTGCTCAGACTCTTGTAGTCGCCCATCCACCGCAACTTGTTCTCGAGACCCTGAAGTAGTTCGGCGGTGCTGTTGCACTGGGCACTCTCCGTGGAGCCCGCGCAGATGAAGGCGCCTCCGCCATAGTCATGGTTGCCCATCAACGCGAACATGGGAGTGTTTTTGAGGTTCGCGCCGCCGTACGGCACCTCAAACGCGTGCGAGAATTGCTCGTCACGGGTCTGTGGGCTGATTACGCCGTTCCAGTACATGTTGTCGCCCAGGCCAATGATCGCTGCAGGTGACGGGCCTTGTCCAGCTTTGATGTTCATCAACTCCCCAACGATTCGCTGAGCGTGGACGTCGAGGTTGTCATACTGTCCAAAGCAGCACGAACCCAAGTCTTTCGTCCTACCAAAATCACCAATGGAGTAGAACGTCACGGGTTGACCAGGCGCCGTCGAAAACACCGAGATGGGGTCCTTGCCATTCGGCACAGCTGCCGTCGCAAGCAGCGCCATGGCGACGAGCGGAGCGAATGAAGTCAGCATCTTGCGGGTGTTGTTTCTGAGTACTCGAGACGAAGCAAAACGAAGAATGACACTGCACTCGAGGACTCGACTGATTGCGGCTCGAGTCACACGTAGGTCTCCTGCGCAATGCTTTGGACCGTGACCCCATCACTGCTTGCAATCTCGAACGGGGTTTTCCATCGCGTCCGGGAGCTCTTTTACCCTAGTTCAAGCATATCGCTAGCAGCTCTTCTCTTCCGCGGTCGCTCTCTCCTGGAAATTTTCAGCGCATCGATCGCGATAACGTCGAGATGTACATTATGGCAATCGATCGGCTTCTTCTGCTGCAGTCTTTCTACGAGCGACTGGTTATGATGTCCACACGTGACCCGACAAAGACCACTACTACTAATCACAGCACACGAGTGAAACGATATCGTGGACGAATTCTTTGCATTTCGGCGTGGCGAACGAACTCAAAGCGCGACTTCCACGTCCGTAAACAACGTGCGCAGCAAGTGCGCATGCGCATGCGCATGGGTTCGCCACGATTACGCATACATGTCGCTCGTTCAGTGTCCTACAGTGCAGCGTCCTACCGTGGAATCAGCAAAGACGTTGACGTGACGATACTTGTCGCAGCTCAGGCTGGCGCATCATTGGGGCCACGAGCTTTGCTGAAGTGGCCCACGGGTCTGATCCACCTGCACGCCGATCGCCAGAGCCACAGTCTATGTCACTGACGACAGCGAACGTTCCAACGTGGTGGAGCAACGCCGTCTTGATAACCTGACGGTTCGATTGCGTTATGTCCTTTGCTAATCGTGTTTTACACGTGGAACACCGGATGCAGACACGTGGTTTCTACAACGAATGTCGACTACCTCTCTGTGCTGCAACATAAAAAGTAGTATTTAGGGTGAAACTACTACTCAAATGAACCTATAAATTCCCTCACAAACCGTTCGCTCAATCTAGATCATTCGAATACCACTGACCTTGCAAGTTGCCCTTTTCACGACGCGCCCATCCCCGTCGTCACTCGTGATCCTCTACAATTCCTACGAGCTAACGGATTGTGGTGGTCTCAAGTACGTCTAATATTTCTGACGGCTGTCACCAGTCTCAGTCGCCATAAGGCAGCGGGGCCGGATGGTCTCAACAATGACTTCTACAAAGATACACCTGCTCTCCTCGTTCCAGCTCTTGTAGCCATCAGCAACCAAATTTTGGAAGGCGCCGACCCACCGCCCTCCTTTCTCGAGGCCCTAATTATCCCCTTACGGAAGAAGGGGAATTCGACAGATGCCATGGACTATCGGCCTATTTCCCTACTGCAAACAAGCTACAAGATCTTTGCCAAGGTTCTGGCCACGCGCTTGCAGCGCGTTCTACCGCAACTTATTGGGCAGTCGCAGCAAGGTTTTGTTCACGGCAGGCAGATGATGAAGCTCGTGATGATGATGTTGGCTCAAATAGCCACGGCTCGGCACGATGAGACTCGCACGGCTCTCCATAGCCGTGCCATCCTTTTACTCGACTTTCGCAAGGCTTACGATACGGTCGATCGAGACTTTTTGTATGAGGCGCTACGCAGCTTTGGTTTCGACGAACGTTATATTCAGCTTATTAATCGGCTGCATGCAGGGACGACGGCATCGTTTCTCGTCAATGGTGAGCTTTCCAAGCCTATCCCCGTGGTATCAGGCATTCGACAAGGGTGCCCACTCGCCCCTCTTCTTTTTCTATTGGCGGTCGAGCTCTTGGGGCTGGCCATTCACCAATCTCCTGACCTGAGCGGTCTTCCGGTCCCAGGCGACGGGACAGGTTCTCATACCTTTTCCGCCTTTGTTGATGACTCGACCATATTTCTCGAGGCAGCACGACAGTTGCCGGCGGCGCTCCAGCTCGTGCAACAGTTTGGCGCTCTGTCCGGATTGCATGCGCAACCGGCTAAGAGCAAACTGATTTTCTTAAACCGCGCGATTCGATTAGTTGATTTCCACGGCATCTCGGTCCTTCAAGCGGGTGAGACCACGCGGTACTTGGGGTACGAGATTGGGACGGGTGATCTCCAACATCGCAATTGGGCGCTCCGAATTCGCCGGCTGCAGCGGCGTCTGCTCACGGCTTCACAAATATCGACCAGTGTTGCTTCTCGAGTACTCATTCTAAACGCCGTCATCTTACCGTCGATCCTGTTCACGGCGGCCGTTTTTGAGATCCCGTCATGGGCCAGCAAAGACATTCAAAATCTCTACAAACAATTTTTGTGGGACCATTCGACCTCGACGGACGCGCGCCGTCATAAAATCAACCCTGGTTTGCTGTACACGCCGAAGAAAGCCGGTGGAGTTGGGCTAGCCTCGGTGGAGGTGGCCATCAAAACGCAACGGACCAAACACGCGCTGCGCTGGCTCACCCAATCGCACGACAAGTATTTTAATGCTTGGAGGTCCTGGGCGTACCAAGGCGGATCTACCGGTTCGGGTATGGTCATGCATACATGGCTGCGTAGCCGGGAACGGCCTTTACGCATCAGCAGGTCTTCGCTGGCTTTCGTGGCTAAAGATCTAGACTTGCTTCTTGAGCCGTCGGCGGCGCACGCTGGTCAACGACGGGATCGGACATCGTTTTTTCTTGATTCTCTCGTACTACAAGCGGTAAGTCGATGGATAGGGCGTGGCTGGGAACTACACTTTTCCACTACGTTACCTGACGAAGTCCCTCCTCCGGAGGGTTCTGATTATCAACTACGCGCGGTGCGTCAATTTTGGGGGACGTTTGGCTGGTCCGGCAATCCGTGGATCCGGGATGCTAAAGGTGTGAAGTTGTTGCACTCGAAGTTCAATCAAATAGCCGCCTGCTCTATCGCTGACCTGCACATTTGGAGGACGGGCCCGACCACCTATGTTTTCACCATCCCGCCCTCGCGGTCAGAGGGAGTCACGTATTCCCAGCCGAAGCTTCGCCGGTGGGCGACAGCAATTTTATTGGCGTCTCCGTTATGTACGGTCGGGTCAGAATTGGGCGTGGCGGCAGCATTATCTCTTCGGCATCCCCCCCCATTTCGTTATGAATATGACTGGGTCACTGTGAGTCGGGGTTGCGTCGTGGGAGCTCGCAGGAATTCACTAGAGGAGAGAGACGGAATGGTGCAGTTACGCCAGGGCTCCGATGGGCTGCATTGGTTGTTTCAAGACGGCCTACCCGAGCTCCACACGGCGTCGGACGGTGACAGCCAGCGATGGGCTACGCACATCCGGCAGCACGGCGTGGTCTTTTATGCTCACCCAAGTCACCACCACTTTGCGTGGGGAGTACCCGAAACGGTTCCTAATGGAGCTCTCCGTCAGGCTATTTTGCACCGGGCTTTCTCGCTGCACAAACACCGACTAACTCGGCCTTTACTACCCTTATTGGAGCGGCTGGATGCAGTCTATCGAGAGGATTCGTGGCTAAGGGCGGCGGCGCATCAGCAACCATCCCAACTTTGGAAACATGATAACGGACTCTCCGACTATCAAGTTTGGACGGCGTATCGAGTCGCCACCAAGCAGCTAAATTTTCATCATGCCGGGCGGGCTGCCGACCCCAGCTGCCGGGCCCTGCCTACGTGTCACGGGGTGCCCGAAACGTCGAGGCACGTCTTTTGGGATTGTCAGAAGGCGCGGGCGTGCTGGGCTAAGTTCATCAGCCATTGGATCGGCGCTTCTGTGTCGAGTGCGGTAGTCCATAGTTGTCTCAGCAACTGTGCGAATCGACAGGCTCCGGCGATCCCGGCGTTTCAGCGGTCTCGGTTGCTCGAGCGGTTTCACGATGATGCCGCAGCGGGGGAAAAGGTGTGGCGACGGATTTGGTTTTTAATGTGTTCCGTTTGCATTACGCATTTATGGAGCGAGCGCAACGATGCCGTGTTCAGAGGCGTGCAGTCTACGACGGCTCAAAGTGTCGTCCATTTCTGGACAACCGGCGTCCGTCAATTAACGGCCTTGGCTATGCGTGAGCATAGAGGGGCGTCGACAGTTCTTCGAGGGGCTCGATTACATGCCTCCCTTGAACTTTTTACTCTTGAGGCTAGCGGAGTTTCGCTACCACTAGAGAGGTGCCTTGATCCACCGCCGCGACCGGCGCTGTATTCTAGGCTTAGAAGATTTCAGACTTCTAGCGCGTAACCATCATGTGCAATAGACAGTCATGAATCTCTCTCTCTCGTACGTCTAATATTTCAAATAATTAACGGCTGAACGTGACATGAAACACGACCTGTAAACTGTACCTACCACGTGGGTGCTCCAAAGAGCATGGGCGAGGGCAGCAAAAGGTCAAAGACCTCACAACCCAAGCCAGGTTCGAGCCTATCTCGTAAGTGAGAGAAGTTGAGGCACATTCGGGTGCGCAAACAACCCACTACATCCGGCTCTCTTAGCCACTCTCCAGCGATGTGTACTCGTACCGCCCCTGCGCGGGGATCGATTCACGTGCCTCCTGGTCAGGTGCCAGTGCTTTCCACGCAGCCACCCGGGGTGGTAACCTATCTTTCAAGTGCTCTTAGTATAACGCTGCCCTATGCAGCTGCAGGCGTCCAGGCGCCGAAATAAACGCCCGACAGAATCGGGGGCCGCAAGCGCGGTCAATTGACCTAAAACGCGAGTCGCCGAAGCGACGTCGCACGTCGTTAGAATGCCACCTGGCGCAGCAGCAGTCCCTGGTGTAGTCGCTCAAGCGACCGTTCCAAACGGGATGTCGCGATCGCCGAAGCGATGACGGTGGCGTGGGGACGCCACCGATCGTTTACCTCCCCGTGACGACGTCCCGCGCAATTGTAACCCGCGCGATACGTATGCCCAAGACAGACCCCACCAACTGCAACTCCGGCGAGGGAGGATTCCCGCCCAAATCCTCCCTCGCCGGAGTTGCAGTTAATGGGGTCTGTCTTGGGCATTGGGCGCCCGGAACGAGGCTGGGGCTTAATGTGACCTGTGCGTGACTGTGTATATTTGGGAATGGAGCTGCTGTTGGTTGTTGTCAGCAGCTTCTCTTTGAGCAAACGCTGTCTACGTTTCTAGACGGGCTGCCTATGCGAAAGGCATCGGCATGTGATTGATACTCTTGAATGACTGAGTTGGCGCCTCGGAGCTCTCGCATTGCCAATGCAGTGATGCTTGGCAATGCAAGAATAGAGAGGCAACAAATGGCGACGGAGTCGTATCTCCTAAAAGCGACAGACACTTTGAGCTATCGTCGCCTGCACGCCGCAAAACACGGTATCACTACGCTAGTGCCCTACGTGCGTTCGATAGATGGTGCATATTACGAAGCAAATCATTCGCTAACCCGTTCTCCATCCACGATATCGTCTTGAAAACGCGAGCGGGGTCATTGCCGCTGCTGTAGCGGTAAACCCGGCGCTTGTCGACTTGCACAACTAAGGAGTAAGGTAAAACTTCGCACGTGTGTCTTTCGCGCACCCGTAGAGACAGAGTGGCTTTTCCCAATACACCGACCCTTCAAACAGTTACAAAAGATGTACTTCAACGTTTCCTGAAACCACGATACGATGGTGAGTCCCGACGACTGCTGTTGGCATGTCGGCCCCCACAATATAGAGGGAGTTACTTGGTTGCGCCCCGGTCGCCATTCAAACTTAGCAGTCGAGAACCCGTTGGCATGTTCCCATACCTGGGCTGGACATTGATGTGCTGCTGCCCGTTGTCGTGTATCCGTGCAAATGATAGCATCCAAACGCTCAACAAGACCTTCAAGGATCGAGCAAGTTGACATTTGCAACTTGCTCGATCCTTTGGAAGCTGAAACGCTACACGAGCGGTCGACTTGCGGATAGAAACGTTGGGGGCATGGTCGAAAGCGCCCATGCGTAGCGATGATGTCGGGGCGGGCGCAAAAACAACCCCGTGAAGCTGAACAAGCGCCGCCCAGCTGGCTCGCTCGTCTTCGGACGCTGTATCAGCTCTGAGGACGCATTTTTAGAACATCAATAGACCCGTCGGCGCCCTGCTGCAGTTGGACCACGTCGTTGTCAGGAAAATAACGATGGCCACGTCTAGTGCCCACGATACGAATGGGACTACGTGGTGTTGTATAGCGTGTTATCAATTACGGAATCCAAGTTTGGCTGCAAAGGGCGTAGATAGTATGTAGATGTCAATTGCTGGTGTTTGCCCGCTAACTGTTGAGACTTATATCTTGAGTTGATGAATGAGGCAGTACATTCTCGTGTAGCAGTACTTGAGCGACAAATATTTTACCAAAAATATATATTATCATATTAAAGAACGACACAAATGGCCCTAAACTAGCACGAAATTATAGTACTGCATTAGCTAATGTGTACTACACACTTGTACAAAACATATCAAAGATCACACATATAATCTCGAATTTTTGCGAATATGCATACAAATGTCGTAGCGCCGTGGAAGAGATAAATCATTCTCGGCGATGCTGCGGTGTCGGATCCATCTTCTGTATCCATTTATCACGTCGTCGTACACCATAAATGTACCGGACGTAGGGTCGTAAGGGGGTACACCGCCACATAAGTTTGACATTAATCAATTAAAATGTGTATATCTTGTTTGCGAATATTGTCCTTGATATATCGTTACTAGGTAACGTCCAGCTGCGTCCGCTTCTTTGATCAGAGGAGGCCATTAAAGCAACCACCATGCGTCCATCTAATGATCGACGAACGCAATGTGCGGCTAGCCGATATTTATAGTTTGTTGTTGGATCAGCCTACGTTAAGGAAGTTTCGAACAGACAAATCGATGGACTTGTCACAATGTAATCCTATCTGTGTAACGTGGTGATCTGATCATGTCGTTGGCACGAATTGTGCCAATGTAAATAGTATCTCAATTGATATAAAAGGTACAATACTTTTATAAGACTCAATATTGTTAGCACATTACATTTGGGGTAATATTCGGCATTGCTTTGTAATTGGTTGATATCGACCATTATATCAACCGGACAAACGCTAATCGCTACTAGACGCGCGTAATGGTTGGACGCGTTCTAGCAATGCCATCTAGTTCCTCTGCATGCACAGATACGTGAGATTCGCGACGCATGCTTAAATTGGTACAAGTGTAGATAATAAACTTATACTACTGCAGTAGAAGCAACGTGCCCAGTTTCATCGGTTAGCTATTCGTCATCCAATATGACAGTGGTGGATGAGGGTGTAGACATGACGCGACTTTTATGACACGGTGATTGCTGGAGTGGATGATGAATGTTAGTGCAGCGACTTTTGATGGGCGAGACGAATGTAGGCTGCGTGCACGAGATAGTCGTAGGTGTCGAACGGTTTAAGCGGAATTGACGCGTAATTTATTATATATTCAGCTCTACATCGAACTTTTTGAGCGCACTTTGTGCCGAAAGGATATGAGTCCAACGACTACATCAGGATCCACATAATTCTCACGCTGCTGACACCGCTACCGAATCTTCAATCTGGTTACAGATCAGGTCGGTGCAGGAGCAAGTGAAGGCGCGATTTCTTGTTGAAAAAGCGGGAATGGAGCCTCTGAAGACGGGTCGACCGATTCGACAAGTTGGAAGGACTCAAAGGTTGTTTAATTTGCGACCTAGTGCGGGAACGAAGTGGTTGTACCAAGCAGCCTATCGATGAGTCCAACTGCCACATGCCCTCTAATGAAGCGTATTTAGCCAGTACTTGGCGGCGAGGAGAAGCCGAGCAAGAGTTGACTTGGTTGGAGAAGTGATAGAGATCGCACCGGCAAGCCAATCATCATTGTTCATGGCTTCATCACTCTAGGGTCAAACTCCATATATTTCTTTCCGCCAATGAAGAGTTCGGCATTTAGACAACAATTTTTCACGCCAGAACTATGGATACAAGATCCCAGGCAGTAAGGACACAAAGCTAAAAATTGAGCGATTTGCGGAAAAGGAAGAGTAGTTGACTAGAATCTAGCTCTAATGATTAGGTTTTGCAGTTTTAGATGAACTGATTGCGTTACAGCTTGTCAATGGGGGTGATTTTTCGAAAATTCAAGCTGAGAACATTTGACTGGTTTTATGAATGGCTAAGCCTGAAAAAACTCTAAAAATATATGGAAGCTAGCTGAGCATTCGAAGTGTGTACCTTGGCGCACTTAATGAACAGGATGGATGAAGTGTTCGAGAAGTTAATGAACAAGCTACGCGACCAATGCAAGCGATAAATTCGGCCAGTTGTACTTGGATTGACCACAATCAGTATTTGATCGCGAGAACGAGAGCAGCGAATTGTTCCGATACCTTTGTGCTGCGGAATTTTCTGCGAAGGAGCTACGCCATAGACGATGCGCGCGATGTTTACTCTCGTCTGAATAGGATCGTGGGGATCATTTGCGACAAGCGGGAGAACTAGCAATTTTTTGCGAGCACATTTGAAGATTTGTCACGCGTGGATAGTGGAAAGACTACACTAATGGACGAGGGTTAAGTCGTGGTGGTATCAGGAGATATCAACGCGGCGACGCCAAAAAGATAAAAACGTTGCTTCCAATGCTTTGCTATTGGTGGTTATAAATAAGACTTCAAGGAAAGATATGACGCTTCACACGCGGCATTCGCTCTGAACGTAGCAAGAGACTACTAAACTTCGAGGAAGACATAAGGACTAGTCAATGACGCAAAGCCGTCGCCTAATAATGGACCTGGGAGTATTAGTGAATGCAGAAGACTGTGCCGACCAGAGAGAACTTGCCTACGGACAGGCGATCAAGTTCAGCAATGTGAGGGTGTCAATAGGGTAGTGCGTTTTGATGATGAACAACGGCAAGTCACTGTCGACAATGTGTACAATGCGAAACACCAGGCGCACAGCTTACTCTCGTACTATGACTTTGAAAGAAAAGGTGTGGTGTCATCCTACGCTGGCATACAACGGTACGTCGAGAAGGACCTCGTTGGCGAAAAAGTTGCTGAAGTCGCGTAAGGAGAAAAAATTCCTGACGACAAATGTTGAGGCATCTTTCGCATCGACATTTAGAAGTGATGTGATGTTAAGCTTTGCGCTTTTACGACCGAGAGGTCGAGCGTAATAGTAAATTAAGTGTACACTGATGAATTCTGTGGTGCCTGGGATGTAATGCCTTGACGGAGAATACAAAAGTGATTGCATTAGGTCCTTAGTTCACACGCAAGCTGCGACTCTAAGCCTTCTGGATTTCATGCATAATTATGTCTCGATTACAACTGGGACTAAACTCGATGGATTGCACAACGTGCTCTTTTACGGTCGGTCTGCAACCATTTTGGAGCGGGATTGTACAACGTGCGCGCATACGAAGTCAACCGCAACCATTATGGAGCGGGATTGCACACCGTGCGCGTAAACGACGTCGAAAGTCATTCTGGATCAAGCTCCTTGCGCTACATCCTCCCCGAGCGGATTTCGCCCTTGTGCATTAGGAAGTCTTGCACTAAATCGCGCTAATGTGTAACGTGTCTGATGTATATTTCTTTTTCCCAGGTACACTCATGCTCTGGAAGTCCATGCCACCGGACGCGCCACTCCGGTTGTCTTCTAAACATGCGCTTTTTGACAAGCGCTTCTACAATGTGCAGCTCGTCACCGGTGGCTTCATCAAGTATCACTGGTACTGCTTTCGGCACCGGTCGACTGTTAAACCGCACAGGGTTTGGCACAAAGTGGCTCAACAAATCGATGTCGAAGCTCGGGTGCAACTTGATGAGTGCTCGATAGAGAGTAAGCTTGGCCACATTTTGGTTAATCATTTTCTCAATCTTGAACGGCCCAATCTTCTTCGCAACTAGTTTTGAATTTGTTGCATCTTGTCCGTTGTTGCGATGGCGAAGATTGAGATGTCTAGCGTCAAGCATAACCATGTCCCCAGCTTTAACCGTAACACTGCTGCGTTTTCTGTCGTAATACACTTTTTGTTTCTGTTGAGCATTCTCCAAGTTCTTTCGTGTAAATTCGACGATCTTCTGTCTTCTGTCTGCAAATTTCTTGGCGTACTCGGATATACCGATCTTCGTCACGGCGTCACTGGAATCGCCTGTTATTGCGTTGTTACCTTTCCGACCCGTGTCAATTTCGAATGGTGAGAACTGGGTAGACTTGCTTACCAGTGTAGCGTGCGCTAACTCGATAGTACTGAGATGCTCTGACCAGTCACTTCCATGGTACGATACCATGCGTCTTATAGCATCTTCCAAAATTAAGTTTTGACGCTCTGTTTGACCGTCCTATTGTGCGCGGTGCGATGTCGTCATTGAAAGCATAGTACCCATGACCGCCATGAGAGATCTCCAAAAGTTGGACGTAAATTTCGATTCACGGTCACCCTTGATGACCTTCGGTAGACCGTGATAGCGAACTATAACATCAAAGAAAAGTTTAGCAACTTGTGGCGCGTCGACATTGGTGTGCGTAGCTGCATATCTTGGACAATTCGACACTTTATCAACTACAGTCATGATCGCGTCAAACCCGCTTGACACTGTCAGTCCCCTGATAAAATCCATCGATAAAACTCCCCAACAGTCTTCTGGTATAGTTATTGGCATGAGTTTTCCATTTTTCTTCAGTGTGCTCGTCTTCCATCGCACACAAGTACCACAGCTTGATACATAATCGCGTGCATCCTGTTCCAAGTTTGGCCAAAAGTACCATTGCGCCACCTTCAACTGAGTGCGACGTATTCCTGGATGTGCCGCTGTGTTCCTATCGTGATGTTCTCGCGGGATATTGGTGATCAACCGATTCTCCGCTGGAACGCAGAGTCGATTGACAGCATGCTTTGTCTTCAGATAAAGAAGCTCATTCTTCAACACGTACTTCTCATGAACGTTGCTTAGAGCACTCTTGAATTCCGAATCATGCGCGTAGCCGACCTTAAACGATTTCTTTATCGCAGGGGAGAGGTGCACACTTGATACCACGCTCTCGATGTGCTGACCTTGTTCCTGCACTTGTACTTGTTGAATCTGATTTACACCAACGTGGTGAAGGACACCACTCACCCCCAAAGGTCATGCACATCGAGCAGAAGTTTTTGATCGAGACGCGAGAGAGAGCACAGAGCTGTTAACTGGAGACCGTGACGACGCAGAGTTGTATCGCGAACAACGCACTGCTGCCCACAGTCATGAATACGAGGCATTGAAGCGAATAAAGGGTCCGCGAGCGGAGTGAACCCGTTCGGCCGTGACAACGCATCGGCGACCACATTGGAGGTGTCTTTTACATGGTGCAACGTAAAGTCGAATTGTGAAAAAAATGTCAACATTCGAGCCAATTTTGGTGTAACCATGGGATGGTGAAGCATCCAGCGGCACGCGGTATTGTCCGTAGTCACATTAAATGAACGTCCATGAAGGTAATGGCGCCATTTGGAAAGAGCTGTCTTGATCGCTAAGAGTTCTTGTTCGTGGACAGGCCACGCTTGCTCATGAACCCCAAACTTTTTAAAGTAAAACGCGATGGGGTGATCTTTGCCATCTGTGATCTGGGACAGTACGACACCCATGCAGCACCTAGAAGCATATGTGGTGACAGTAAACGGTATCGCGAAGTTCAGTAGCTGTAGCACAGGTGCTTGTTGTAGGGCGACCTTTGTGTCTCGAAATGATTTGTCTTGATCGTGCGACCACTCCCACCGCACTTCCTTTTTAACGAGCTTAGTAAGGGGTAGTGCAATTTGTGCAAAAGCACAGATAAACCGTCGATAGTATCCAGCTAATCCGAGAAAGCTCATTAGTTCTTTTTGCGTGCTTGGTGCCTTCATCTGCTCAATAGCTGTTGTATTCCGCTGATCCACACTCAAGCCATTCTTTGATATTGTATGACCTAAAACGCTTCACTGTCCTTGCCAAAAGAGCACTTCTCTCGGTGTGCGTAGGGCTTCTCTTGGCGCAGTACCTTAAACACTTCGCGCAGATGCCGAATGTGATCTGCGTTCACCTTGGAAAAGACGCAAATGTCGTCAAGGTAGACAACCACGAAGTCAACTTTATCGAAGAGGACTCGCATAAATCGAGACCAGACACCTGGAATTCCTGCCAAGCCCATAGGTGCAACACACCATCGGTATGTATACTTGTGAGTCCGAAAAGCCGTGAATTGACGGCTAGGTTCGTTTACAAGCATCTGATGATATCCTTGAGCCAAGTCTATCACAGTGTAAACAGTACAGCCTGGAATTTGATCAAAAAGCTCCTCAATAAGAGGCAGAAGAATTTTTGTAAGCTTGGTCTGACTGTTTACGTATCGATAATCAATAACCCAGAAAATAGGTTACGAGCAATTTCCCGACCGAAGCCACTCACCCCGGGTGGGAGTATGTCCAGTAACATGGTCCTTTTTTGGTATACCAAAGGTGTTGAAAACCCACGGTGAGTTTGAGACTTCTACCCAGCCTTTCTTAAGGTTCTCTGTCACGAATGACTCGAGCGCTGCTTGCTCCGTCTTGGACAAATGAAAGGGGGTTCGAGAGCTGGGAATGGCATCCGGTTTCATCTCAACTTCGAACTGCACAGCACGTGTCGGCAGGAGACCATCAGAAAGCTTTTCTGGAAAAACAACGCTATATTCCAATATAAGATTACAAACCCATGCAGGGATGATCTCGCTTGTGGTAACAGGGGATACTTTTACCATGTAAATCTCGGCGTATTCGTTTCTTCGCACATACAATGATCGCGAACGTCCACTTCGAACAGGGCCTTGATTATACTGATCAGGCTGGGCCAACCTGTACTCGTTCATGCCATCGGAGTTAGCGGGAGCCATTTGGTGTAGAATTTTATCGGAAATCCAGGCCACCTGCGGGGCGTAATCGCGAAACCACGGAAGCCCAAAAATGACTTCCTGATCAGCATCTAAGGGACTCTCCGTAAAAATCATGTGAGCAAATTCTATGTCACTCATTCGAACAGTTGCTTCGACTGTCGACAACTCGGCTGGCGAAGTTAGAGAACCATCGAATCTCTTCAGCTGTCCCTGATGTTTACTGATGACTCGTGACGCAAGGCCTGGACGAATCACGTTTGTCGAAGCTCCACAATCCAATAAAATTGTCACGTGCACACCATCAATCATACCGCGTATACGCAGCAAAGATGGATGTTGATCGATCACCTGTACTTCAACAGTGGTGATAGTGTATTGATCGAACACGATCCCACTTTCATCATCTTCTTTAGTCTCTTGCACACTATCGATCATGCCGATTCTCCTATTCGGTCGCGATGAGCTCCAATTTCGTGGCCTCGTCGGACATTCTGCGAGTCGATGTCCTGGCTGTCTACAATAAAATCACAATTTGTGCTGGAAGCATTCTTCCTTAGAAACCACTGGTACATTATCGATTTCCATAGGCTCTGGTCAGGCATAGTCGAAGCGCGGACGCGGCCTCATTCTTGTCTACGAAACGGCTGCACGCGTCTGGCGGTCCCGACGCCAAAATGCTATCGCTCTTAATCATAAGCAACATTGATCTCTTGACTCAACGATGAGCATCGTCTATACTCGACTCCGGCGCGAGTTTGATGCTTAAATCCCTGAGTGAAATAAAAAATGGAGTCGACATCACTCATATTTCGGATCAGAATCATCAGCTGTCGAAAGCGATTAGCGAAATCCCCAAGGTCCCGGCATTAAGCCTGATCCAGGTTTCGAAGCTGGTCACGGAGACGTATCTGAAGGTCTGCTGGTACGAACTCTTGCTCCGGATAGAAAAATAGCTCATCCACAGTCGTGATCCTGCTTCTTGACCAAACAAACCATTACGCTGCAGTGCCTACGAGCATGCTTCCAATGGGAGGAATGATTGTAGCTGCCATCGTCGAGCACTTCCAATTGGCACGCCTCACTATAAAGTACTGCTGTAGTTGTTCCTTAAAAGCGCAAACGATTCTTGTACTTGCCCTCCATACCGGGGAGCCTTCACTGCGTACAAACGTAAGTTATTTTAGTTTTGTAGCCTCAGCCATCGTTCTTATCATTTCTTGTTGCTGCGACATTATCGCCAACATGCTTTGCATGAGCTTAGCATTTGACGGCCCGCTCATGGCGTCCATAAACTTCGCACAGCTTTTCGCAGTCAGATCGGGGTCGGGTCGGGTTCAGGGTCTGCGTGTGGGTCTTCAGACCAACAAGTGCTACCAGATGTGGTGCCTGGGATGTAATGCCTTGACGGAGAATACAAAAGTGATTGCATTAGGTCCTTAGTTCACACGCAAGCTGCGACTCTAAGCCTTCTGGATTTCATGCATAATTATGTCTCGATTACAACTGGGACTAAGCTCGATGGATTGCACAACGTGCTCTTTTACGGTCGGTCTGCAACCATTTTGGAGCGGGATTGTACAACGTGCGCGCATACGAAGTCAACCGCAACCATTCTGGAGCGGGATTGTACAACGTGCGCGCATACGAAGTCAACCGCAACCATTCTGGAGCGGGATTGCACACCGTGCGCGTAAACGACGTCGAAAGTCATTCTGGAACGAGCGCCTTGCGCTACAAATTCGCACAGAAGATTGGGCCACCCGGAGTTTGATACCGTCGAAAAGATGACCGACGCATCGTCATTAGGGATCGAGCTGGTCAATCGCAGCCGTTCAATTTACCTTGCTTGCGCAAAAGGGAAGAATTTGAGAACGCTTTGGCTCAACAAGACATTGGGAGTAACACTTTAGTCGATTGAATGGGGGAGTTGTCTGCAACGACTTATATGGGATTTATGACGCATACGTTCAGAAACAACAATCGCTATATAATGAACTTTATTGACCACGCATTTATACACTTCGAGTGTTCGTGGCAACGACGAAGGAACAGGCAGCAAAGATGCTCGACCCTTGTTGGTTCGTTTCAAAAGGATGACCAGCTGCGAAGTACACGTGTAATGTACTGATGGAGGTGGTGTGTAAAATGTGTTGACCTGTTTTGCTAGTCTACGGGGTGATGCATCAAGTGAGTAAATCCAACAAACAGGCTTTAAATTGGAAGGCGAAGCAAATGAATCTCACAGTGCTTATAATGGCAAGGTCTGAGATTGATGCGAGTCGTCTTTTCTGTGTACTTCTGCGAAGCTGCTGTTTATTATTCATCGTACTTTGCTGGTTATGGGAACTTCGAACAGCATCGATGTCGTGGTTGACAACTTGCGTGCATGCTTTGCTTTAGAAGACCTAGGACGCGTATTGTACCTTCTCAATATGACGGTGAAGTACGATCCCGGGGTGATGCTATGTCTGTTTCAGACAACATTCATTGATCGCATGCTGAAGCAAATTCAAATGGAGCAAGCCAAGACAGTGCGGTCACCACAACAGCAAAACGAAAAGATGATGACGAAGGAGACGGACATAACCAAGATAAATGACGCTGACCCACCGTATCGGGAGCTAGTTGATGAGCTACAATATCTGGTGAAGTGTACCCGACCAGATATCGCCAATGCAGTGCGAAGTCTTGATCGGCACACAGACGCGTATACTGCAAATAATTACTTGAGAGCGAAGAGAGTACTTCGATATCTGAACGGAACAAGAACATTCGGCTTATGTAATCGTCAAGACGAAGCTATCCCAAGAGATGACTTAAAGATGTCTGCCTACAGTAATGCTGACCACGCAAATTGTCCGGGCACCTCACGATCAGTGACTGGTTATGTTCTATAACTAAACGGATGGAGCTTTCGGTTCAAGAGCAAGACACAAAAGGCTGTAACAGACGAAATTAGACATCAAGACGCATGAAGACTGAAAGCGTAAATTTCGGGGGAGTATGAGCAATTCCTCTATTTTGGAAAAGTAAGCTCACGTTTTCTGTCTAACTGCCTGGAATCGACAAGAGAGACCGAGAGTGACCTGTGACTGCAAGTATTGTGCGACCTACTGATTGATGAGTGATGATTAATGGGGTCGGCATAAGTCATGACGATAAAATGGTGTTTACGTGAAAACGTTCCTCCTTGTGCTACAAGCGCGTTGCTTATGCTTGAATGTAAAAGATATTGACAATGATTCTCACTTTGATATTTACTTCTTGTTACGCACTTTCTAGCACTCATTGCCAAGGTGTGCTACCTGGAGAAGCGCGAAAGCTGATAGTTTATGAGCCCGTATGTTCCTTCGAAGCGAGGCGGCTTATTTCTCAGTCATAGTATGAGCAAGGAAATCTAAGAGCTCATGCTGCCACTTGAACTATTGACAGGATAGCTCAGCAGTATATCCGACAATGTCGTATTAAAAATCCCTTGAACTGTTTATTGCGATTCTGAAAAGAGAGCTTGGTAACCTCAGGCGGAGATCCGTCTAATGATTGGAAAGCTCGACTAGACAAGGTCTGCAATGTTAACATATCGCTTGACCAATTGTTGATTACGACGCAGCAAGATTAACGTATCGAGGCTTTGATTGATGATGGGAATCTCCACCTGCAGTAACTACTTGGATGCGATGAATCGACACTTAAGCATTAGGTCGAGAAGCGCGAGATGTTGGCGATCGGAACGAGCAGCTGACTGCAACAAAGTCTAACGGCTGCAGAAACGATGTGCGGAATGATCCGCGCTGCATCAGAAAGGGAAAGAAAAAGCGTGGAAGTCGAGGAATATGATTCGGAGAATTGATGTGCCGTGTGGCCGTCCTACACCGAAAACATCGATATAATTGTGTAGGAGAGACAATCAACTGGACGAAGGACGACGAGGCATATGATTGCTCAGCATATCCCTATTGCATTTTGTCGCCATCTTGAGGGCCACAAAACTACCTCAATAGGACGCATTTAACACGCGGAGGCGATGTAAAGAAAGCAATGGCTACCGAGATCAAGACGCTCGATTCAAATGGAACCTGGGATGACGTGACAAAACTTGCCGAATATAAGACGTTACACTTGAAATGGGTAAATAGAAGTAAGCGTCACTTTGAAAACTCGTTAGAGCAATCCAAGGCCCAGGCTAATTGCATGGGGAAACGAACACTCCCACGGTTACAATTACAGCACCAAATTAGCTCAGTGGTATTCATGACGACAGCGTATATAATTATGGCGCTTGCAAGGGTGGGGAAAGTCCTGCGCAACACGGCGATATGTCGTTTGCTTACGTGAAGTCCGAGAAGGAGGAAGATTTGAAAATCTTTTGCATCCTCTCCAATGTATGGTTATACAACAGAAATGTTTGTGTGTCTGATCAAGGTGACGCGGCAAGGTGTCATCGTGACTGAAGAAGAGCCTATACAGCCTAAAGCAATCTCGGAGACTTAGAGACGAGCTTCAACGCAAGTCACTCAAGACGTCAAGTTTCGCGCATTGTTACTAAGAGGCTCTCTGTACTAAAAGGGGGTGGTTATGAGACCACGATAATTGGTGTGTAAGTTCACGATCAGCTCTTTAAGAACACGCACGTACTACCGGTGAAGGATATTGGAGTGGTGATGTAGTGCTACCAAGTGTAGCGGAGCTACACAGCTCCTTAAGTCAGAGGAAGACTTAACGCTCTTACGAGCAACTTTGGTTCTACGAACCCGACTCAGAGAGTCAACAAGCTCAGAGAGCTTACGGTCCCCGTTCCTGAGGGACCAAACGATTCAAAAGAATCACAGCACAGAGTGCTCAGGAGCAGCTACCTTCACAGGTATTGCTAGCTCCTATCGATCAAAGACGCCTCGTAAGGCACGTGTCTTTCAGTGATCAAAAGGGGAACTGAATTTTTATTTCTTTGATTAACCTAAAAGAACACCTTAGAACAACGTATTTAACCTGCCCTAAATAACCTCTTAAAAGATCTCGCAATCAATTGATGACAGACATCAGTCTTCAACAATTGATACACTCACTGTGTTCTAAAATTACTTTATAGGGTAACCCCCTCTCTTGTGTGCACCACACCTATCGTCGACTACCAGCCGACGTGTAACCCCGTTACACCCTCCTCCACCAGACTGACGTTACCACCAAACGTCAATCGGCTTCTTTCCTCGAAGAGGTCGGTGTGTGTGTGCTTAACCTCGCGGTTGCTAAACACGAAACACCATGGCATTGCCACCCAACGAGTCTCGGACTCTTTCATCTTACCTCGACTTCGACGAGGATGTGGACTATGGTAGTGATACCAGTGTCCATGGAGATGACGGGATATCATCCCACTCCGCTGTACCTGAGGCTCGTCCTCTTACAGCATCGAATCCGTTCGTTGAACGTGGTGATACCACCGCGCCAGTGGCGCAGCATCATACAACAGATGCAGGTGAGAACATCATCACGAACCCGCTCGACGAGCAACAGGAGCTGATCCGTCAGCGTGAGGAGCGTGCTCTACGTCGCACTCATACCCAGGCGGTTATTCGAAACCGGAGTGGTTACGTGTTCTCAACACCAGACGTGGAGCAACGCCTCCGTCAAACGGAAGGCCGTAGCCTTTCAACATGGGCCATTGGCCCCGAGGCTACGTCGCCAGAAGATATCGCCTTTCGCAAGGCTCTAAATGAGAGGTATCTCGAACCAGCCTTTACCACGCAAGGTCAGTACCTTGCACACCTTGAGAGTCTTTCTCGTGGTGTTTCGGTTCGACCGATAAAGGGCGTGCCCATCTTGTTGTTCGCTGGCGAACTGCCCGAGGAGGAGGACAATGAGTTCATCCGTTGGGTGTACCGCAAGCGGCATCTTAGCAGTGTGCCAACGCTGCGGGCCAGCGCCGATGTGGCTGACGTTCGTCTGGAACGGAAGCTCCGGTTCGAGTATGCCAATCTCAAGGCCAGAGGCCAGTTGCGTACACGTACGCGTTATGCTCCGGCTACAATGGTAGCCACGGGTCACGACCCTAAGGTGCGGAGCAACACGCCACCTCCCACCACTATTGGTGAGAAGCGTTCTCGCTCGCAAGGCGACCCTGGCCACGATGTTCAAAAACATCCACGGCGTAAGGGCAGTCCTGCCGAAGGGGTATCTCATACTCCCACGAGTTCTCCGACTCCGGGTACCCTCGCCACTTCACCAGATACTGGTATTGGCCACGACGACGACGTCGCTGAAGGAGTCGCTCCACATGGAACTGGTGGTTCCCTTGCTCATCAAGCAGAGTCGGTGGTGGTCGGGGTACCGAAGGAGGAGCATGAGAAGGTGCTCCGTGAGCTGAGTGGTCTCCAAGAGACATTGGGTAAGACCCAGAGTGCGCTCGACGCGATGCAAGCCCGTGTTCAAGCATTGGAGTTGGCCTTAGCCCGTGTGGATGGTCAGCTTGACCTCCTGGTTCGGATGCAACAGCCGACGGCAAGGCCCTATTACCCGGCGCAAGCGCCTCCGAGTTCACATGGGACGGATCCCGATACGGCTTAAGTAAGCCAACGTAGAACACTGGGTGCGTGCGCAGTTTGCGCGGGAGGTTGAGCGTATACGCCAATCCCTTCTTAGCAATGACCGTGAATGGCCCAATGAAGCGCGGACGCAACTTTGTCTTGAAGACGGCAGACACTACATTTGTAGGTAGGTTTTTAGCATTGAGTAGAACTTGGTCTCCGACCTCATAACGTTCAATACATCCTCTTCCTTTAGCATCAGCTTGTTCCTTCTGCTTGTCTTGGCTATCAGCCAGTGCATCACGTACGTGTCGTAACACATTCAAGCGCGTTGCGAGAAACTCGCTTACCTGTTTATGAACAGTAGCAGGGCTGATACCAGCAAGCCTATCGGCCATCTCTCCCCCACCAAGCCCTGAACCACGCAGTGGTAGCGTCAACGGAACGCGAGGGTGTGTGAGACCGTTCACGTAGAATGGAGTAAAGCCTGTAGAGGCGTGAACAGCGTTATTTAACGCGAACTCAACAACAGGAAGCATCGAACTCCAACATTTTGGTGTATTAGCGCAAACACTGCGTAATATGTCATTGATAACGCGATTGACTCGCTCGGTTTGACCATCTGTCTGCGGATGATCTGCCGTGGACATGTCCAAACGTGTGCCGAGCACCTTGAAGATGGACTTCCAAAACTTCCCAGTGAAGCGAGGGTCTCGGTCAGAGACAATTGCCACAGGCAAGCCGTGTTGTCGAAACACTCGATCGATAAACAGCGAAGCTGTACCTTCACCATCAATGGTATCTGGCACAGCCGCTAAGTGAGCCATCTTGCTCAAACGGTCAACAAAGACCACAATACCCGTATTGCCTTGCACATCTTTCGGCAGACCGAACATGAAATCCATACTGATGGACTCCCAGCACCCAGAGGGTATAGGAAAACTAGCCAGCGGCGCAGCCGCATGAGCTGAGGGTTTCACCCGTTGACACGTTTCACACGTACGCACATATGTGCTTACCCATTTGTAAAGTTTGGGCCACCAATAATATTGGCTCACGGCGCTATATGTCTTCTCTCGACCGAGATGACCGCCCACCGCAGTATCATGCGCCTCATAGAGGATGCGATACTTCAATTCCTCATCATGAGGGACAACGATACGGGGAGTATCCTCCACATCCGTGCTATAGCACAACAGGCCTTGATCGATGGAATATCGATGTAGCCTCGCACGCAAACGTGCCGACAATTTAATGTCTGAGTTGTTAAACTCCTCGCTCCCCAGAGCACGTAGCAAAGCTACACAGTGTTCATCTTTGGCATATGCCGAACGAATGAGGTCTGTGACCGATGGTGACAGAGTCGTAACATGAGCAAGCTCATAGTCAGGCCTGCGTGACAACGCATCAGCCAAAGCATTCTGTTTGCCCGGCTTATACTTCACCTCGAAGTTATATTCCGCAAAGAATGAGAGCCAACGAGCCATTCGCTGAGAGAGATGTGGCGACTGGGTCGCAGTGCGTAATGACGCATGATCTGTAAAGATCACAAAAGGCTTAGAGCCAAGCAGATGAACTCTGAATTTAACTAAAGCATACTTCATTGCAAGTAGCTCTTTGTCATGAACTGGATAGTTCTTTTCAGCTGCTTTCAGCTGCCGGTACTCAAACGCAATGACGCGTTCCCGTCCATCATTATCTGTTTGTAACAGAGCACTGCCGATGGCAAAGTCAGATGCGTCACAGACGACACTGAAAGGCCGATCAGGATCGGGCAAAGCCAAGATTGGCGCATGAAGAAGACTCTCTTTTACAGCCGTAAAGGCTTTCTGCTCGGTGTTCGTCCAACACCATTCCACATCCTTTTTAAGGAGATTGGATAATGGTCGAGCCATGTCCGCATAGTTTGCACTATACTTGTGTAAGTAATTGGCAAGACCAAGCCACTTACGTAAGTCCTTCTGGTTCTGAGGAACCGGCCAATCGACTATGGCTTTTATCTTAGCGGGATCCGCTCTAAGACCACGCTTCCCAATGAAGCACCCTAAAAGGGAATCTCTTGTGCACCAAAGATGCACTTAGAGGCGTTGGCATACAACTTGTTTGTGCGCATGCACTCGAGCACTGCTCGTAAATGGTCGATGTGATTATCCACATCAGACCGGCCGTTCATAGCACGACTATGGACAAAGATGTCATCAAAGTAGGTCTGTGCATAACCTCGGTGAGGCCGAAACAGTTGCGTCACAAGACGATTGAACGTAGCTGGCGCGTTTGACAAGCCCTGTGGCATAACTAGCCACTCCCAGAGCATACCGCTCGGGGTACTAACCGCTGTTAGCGGGATATCTTTCTCACGCATGAGTAATTGGTAATAACCATCGACTAAATCGAGTGCACTGTACATCGTACATCCCACCATATTGTTCTGAAGAACATCTTTCCGAGGGATTGGTGTCTGAGCCGGGATCGTGGCAGCATTAAGCTTATTGTAAGCATGAACAATGCGCCACTTTCCACTGGGCTTTCGAACAAAAAATGTGGGCGTGGAATAAGGAGATTTGCTCTCACGAACCATGCCCGCTGCGTGATTTGCACGAAAGAAGTCGTCAATGACGTCACACTGTTCCTTGGGTAAAGGCCACTGCCGTGTTACGCAGTATTTAGTTCCAGGAACCAAGTCAATTTCATGACGCACACCTCTATCGGGAGGTAAGACGGACGGTGGGTTGTGACACACCACGTCCTGAAACTCCTTTACCAAAGGATAGAACGGATCAAGAGGATCCTTAAGGATCGAAGATCCACTACGGGCATCCAATGCCGCCTTTGTGTCCTCAAGGACAGACTCGTCCAATAACGAGGATGAGTTCAACTCAATATCTGGTCGAATGACCACTAACTCGGATAATTCTCCCGCCTGTAAGGCTTGGCTAAATTCGCCGTCAGACATTTCGTCTAGTTCAAAGAGAGTATCCAAAGATGGAAGAGTCTCAAGACTAATATTGCCATCGATCTGGCCAGTCAACCCATTGACAAGTGTATATAGTGTATTATTACTATTATCACTTCGTGACTTCTTAGACGTTGGGCGCTTAACACTTGCCACCCTACGCTGGAATCGTTTCCTCACAGAAACCGTACGCCTCCTAGAGGCCGGGACAGTCGGGTCCCCGTGGTTGCTATTTGTCTTAGCACGCTCTAGACGAGAGCTCATGTCTTGAACGACATCTGGTGAAGTGTTACGTAACTCAAACACTTCACCCAGTGGATTTACACGGACCACTTCACGTACAGCATTCGGGCCTAGCCCTGAACGCTCTGGCTTCTCGCCATCAATGTCATTACCGACATTCAGTGAGGTGCCATCACGGCCGCCCCCACTCTGTGTAATTTCACGTGCCACCGCACTGACATCATGGGAATTACTTCCTGTATGTCCCGCCCGTAGGCCAACCATGCTTGACGCATGCAGTGACTCATTATCACAACGAGTATCACTCAACGGAGTACAACTCTCTTCAAACACATTAGAAGAGCTCCGCTCAACATTCATGTCATAGACATTCGAGCTAGTTAGCTCCGACATACCAATGTCCAGCACATTGACATCTTCCGCCAATGACTCGCGCCAATAGTGCTTTTGTTGCCTAGCAAAGGTGGGTTCATGACTCTCCAAAGCTTCGCTCGGAACATTGCGCGTGGCGCCTAAGGTTTTAGACCTCCAATCGATCCATGGTTCATGGCGTTCAAGCCATGCCATGCCTAGGATGAGGTCGTATCTCGAATCCAAGTCAAGGACGAGACAGCGTTCCATGCTATCAAAGTCCAAAAACTTCACGCCCAAGTTCAACGGAACTTTAGGCACAGTAACGCGACTACCCGTCGCTAACCGAACAGTGATGGAATCACCATCGTGCGCTTTGAGCGCCTCAGCATATTGCTGACTCCCCTCAAGGGAACGGCGTCTAGCATAGTTGCATGACGCCCCAGAATCGATTAAGATCGACCAGTGCTTCTCAAAGCCTTTAAATATCGCCTCAGCGACTAACAAGCCAGGCTTGTATCCACGCTCTGTGCTTGCTGGCACGGAGCTCTGTGGGGCTAAGCCCTGTGTTGCTCTACCTCGTAGAAAAGTGACAGAACTCAGTTCTACCCCAGTAGGCCGCCCCGCGCCTACTGGGTGTCGACGTTTCCCCGTGCCATACCAAGTTTCTGGTTGAGGCTGGGGTTCCGACCCGTAGGAGTCGGTCGTTGCTTACGCAAAGGACAAGTGGGACGCAAATGTTTAGTGCTTCCGCACATGTAACAGCGTCTCACCTCCTGTCGTTGCTCGGCAACATGAAGCTCAGCTTCACCTTCATCTTCAGCATTGCTGAGATCCATCGGTTCGGGCTTACAGTAAGCTGAGCTATTTGCTGAGGTTGCCCTCGCATAGCTTGGGTTGTACCCATTCCAACCAAGTCTTGCTGACTTAAAGTTATGCTCAGCATTCTGAGCGATGCTCACAGCCTCCTCAAAAGTCGAGGGATGGACTCGAAAGACCTCGGTCCTGGCAATGCCGTTGCGAAGACCTTCCATGAAGACTGTCACGTAGACGGTCTCAGGGAGAGGGTCGGACTGCATAGCAGCCATCAGAGTTCTCAACTCCTGGACATAGTCCGTTAACTCGTTCTTACCCTGACGGGTAGACAAGAAGCGTGAGCGCACGCGATATGCCTGGTTAGGCGGCGAGAAAACTCGCAAAAGGTCCAGCTTGAGCGAATCCCACGTGGGAAACGCCAAGTCGACCGACGTGCCACACGACAAAGCCCACTCTCTCGCTCTTCCATCGAGCTTAGAGATGGCCAACGAGACCCGCTGGTTCTCAAGTGAGATGAGACCAGAGTCCATGGCCATCTCAATCTCACGGATCCAGAGGGTAAGGTTTCCCCCCTCCTTCCCGGAGTAACATTTAACGTCCACCCGAAGGGGACGAGGCTTAGCCTCTTCTGGTGGCATAGCCACATAGCGTGTCGGCATAGCCGACGCTACTTGGTTTTGAACCTGGCCCAACAGGGCCGTTTCGTACTGCATGAAGGTCTCGACTCGTGCGTTGAGCACATCGGGACCTTGTGCAGCGAGAAAATCCACGTACTCAGGGCCTACGGCCGCGGTCAGCTTATCAAGCGCGACCTTTTGGGCCTCAGAGAGGGGTGTGGATTGCTCCATCGTCAAAGAGGATCAGTCGTTACCGACTCAGGCGTAGATTGACTACTAGTGCTACCAAGTGTAGCGGAGCTACACAGCTCCTTAAGTCAGAGGAAGACTTAACGCTCTTACGAGCAACTTTGGTTCTACGAACCCGACTCAGAGAGTCAACAAGCTCAGAGAGCTTACGGTCCCCGTTCCTGAGGGACCAAACGATTCAAAAGAATCACAGCACAGAGTGCTCAGGAGCAGCTACCTTCACAGGTATTGCTAGCTCCTATCGATCAAAGACGCCTCGTAAGGCACGTGTCTTTCAGTGATCAAAAGGGGAACTGAATTTTTATTTCTTTGATTAACCTAAAAGAACACCTTAGAACAACGTATTTAACCTGCCCTAAATAACCTCTTAAAAGATCTCGCAATCAATTCATGATAGACATCAGTCTTCAACAATTGATACACTCACTGTGATCTAAAATTACTTTATAGGGTACCCCCTCTCTTGTGTGCACCACACCTATCGTCGACTACCAGCCGACGTGTAACTCCCGTTACAGAGTTGGCATAGACGACGCCCGGCACAGAAGTGTCACAAGAAGCCGATCTCGACGAAGTGTCAGGTTCATCGTCTAAGCTCGACGATTCTTCACCGGCTAAAGTCTGCGGGGAAGACACACCCGGTCGGGAATCGCTCCGTCAACAACTGACGGAGCTGACGAAGTAAGCATAGATAACGGCAGAGGATCAGGTCGAAGTCGCGTCTCGTGAGTCGTCGGCGGTGAGTCGTCGACAGACTGAAACATGCAACAGAGAACATACCACCGAGCAGAGCACAAGCTAAAAGCCACCAAAAGAAGGAAGGAGAGAAGCGTCCTGTAAGATCATACCATGTTGCAGGGGGAACGGCCCGGAATGACCAACAGAAGTGGCGGTGAAGAGAATGGTCGAGGCACTCGCTCGTAAGGTTCGTATCGCGACTGGGGCAGTTGTGGTGTAGAGAATTTCAGTCACGGGATATTAGGTCGGCGACTTCAGGGTCGGCGACTCAAGTATCGGCAACTCGAGCGACAGTGGAAAAGGTCGGTCAATCAAGTATCGGCGACTCAAGGGGGCGCGCGGGCCCTGCCAGCGACTTACGTGTCGGCGACTCGGGTGTCGGCGAATCAATTGTCGGCGACTCAGGTGTCGGCGACTCAAGTGTCGACGACTCAAGTGTCGGCGACTCAAGTGTCGACGACTCAAGTGTCGGCGACTCACGTGTCGACGACTTAAGTGTCGGCGACTCGGGTGTCGGCGACTCAATGTTATAGCAGAATGCGGAAAGATCTAACGACAGATTCATCTCGTTATTTGCATAGGAACTAGGGAAGGCCAGAGAGCCATTCAAACTGGCTCTACGAGAAAGCAAAACAGATAAACCAATACATTGCAGAATTTTTAAGTCCAAGTTACGCGTAAACTTAAGGTAAGTCCCTGCGTGGGCTAGATTATCATGCCTGCCATCGAACCTCAAGAGGCATAGCTTGTAGAGGTATCGACTGGTAGCGCCAAGAGTTAGGAAGTATAACGGGGCAGCCCGTTACATGGAATTGTCATTTGAGAGATAATGACAATAAAGAATATGATGTTGAATATTCTTTAAACAATATCACCGATAGTGGTGATATTGATGGGTCGACCAAAGAGTCTGCTCATTGGTTGATATCTTGATGATATCAACCCACCAATCGCCGCAAGACGCGCGCAATGAGTGGTGACGTAGACGTCGTCATACATTCAGTTAGATTAGCATAATTAAGTTAAGTCAAACAGAGAGACAGTGGTTAAAGACTTAATTATATTAATATAACAGTTTTACTTTTGCCTTATCTACGCTTCCTCGTTTGCCTCGTGTACGCTTGTCGGGGCACCTAAACCCTTGCGTTAAGTTCACGCAAGGGTGTGCCCCGTTACACCTGGTAGCACTTTGTAGTCCTTCCAAGGACCACAGCATCCAACATGAACACGTTGGATGATGAAGAGACCTTTCACGACGCGCGTGAAGGGTTTACCCATTTGAGTGACATCGAATGGGGTGCGGTAGAACGAATGAGTTCTACCGTAGGCGAGTTCGCCATTAGCGCCATGTTGGAGTCTCTAGACAGAAACCAACAACATGCCGCTATAGCCAAGTTCATTCAAAGTGAACTTGTCGCCGAAAGGGAAAAAGTAGCCTTGCTTCACCAGCAAGGCTCTCAACAGGCCGAGCAGTTGAGAGAACTCGGTGCTCAACAGACAGAGCTGTTGAGACAGCAGCAATTCCATGCTGCTGTGGGCGGGACGGCACATGCGCGTCGTCCCGAAGTCATGAAAGTTGACATCTCCAAGTACAGTGGAGTCCCGGAGGACTCCCTGTTACTGTGGTTTGTCGAACTCGACAGAGCCCTAAGGGCTCGTCGCGTCGAACATGAGCAAATGAAACTCACATTTGCTCAAACCCACTTGGCAGGACGTGCCAAAACTTGGTCCCTGGGGCTCGAGAGTAGCGACCCAAATGTGTTTAGGTCGCTAGATGACTTCAAGTCCCGGCTCAGACAAACGTTTGAGCCGCCACGGGCTGAGTTCAGGGCTCGTTCAGAGCTCCTGAAACTCAAGCAGGGTAAGCGTGATGTGCACGCTTACGCACAACATATACGACTCCTCGCGAGTAGTATAACTGCTAACCCAGTTCATGAACACACGTTGATTACGGTGTTCATGCAAGGGCTCGCAGAAGGGCCCGTCAGGAGCCACCTGTTCCGCCTTGAGCTGAATACGCTTGAAGAAGCGATATCAGCCGCGGAACAGGAAGACTTTAGCATGAGACAGGCTCATGCTAGCTCAAACTCTTACCGTCCACCGAGACGACAAGAGATCGGAGGTCCAGAACCAATGGACCTCTGCTATGTTGAGAGCGAGAGACCTCGCTCTTCAAACAACAAGCGATTGCTAGAGGTGCAATCGCTGTCAGAAGTTAGGGCACTACGCATACGAGTGTAGTGCTCCACGCCCAGTACCAAACAGTACTGAGCGAAATGGACGACCATTTGCCAGAAAGGGCAATGGGCGTGAGTCCAGCGCTGTTGCGAAGCCGCAACAGCGAGACGGACTATCAAAAAATGGTCGGGGTCAGTAGGGGCGGAGCGCCCTACTGATCCAGCAACCTCAAGAGAATTTGCAAATCTCTTGACGAAAGTTGCTCCAGATACACAATCATTGTGTGTCTCTGCACCTGGTGATGACGTTTCGCTCATCACCTTGAAGTTGGAAGCGACAAATGATTTGTCGCTTCGTGCCCTAGTAGACTGTGGGGCGTCGAACAACTTTGTTCGTCGCCAGTCACTAGAGGGTCGTAGGCTCAAGTCCGTTGAGCGCGACATTCCCCTCACAAGGATGACGGTGCGCCTTGCAACAGGCGCATCGATTACCGTTAAGAAACGTGTAGTAGGAATCCACTACACGTTAGAGGGCGAACAGTACGATGATGACTTCATCGTACTGGATCTGGATGACAAATTTGATGTCATCCTAATATTACCCTGGCTCAGAAGGTACGAGCCAAGGGTGAGCTGGCAGCATCGATCCGTTAAGATGCCTGCCGCTTGTTCATCAGATGGTCATCTGATGAACATCTCAGAGCGTCCACAAGCGTGTGGATGTTCTGCGAGTGAGTGCGATGGCCTCACTTGCGGTACGGTCGTTAGCACGACTGCACAAGATCACAGTGTAGTTGATCACTACACTGTGTAGCAAGCTCCCGGCGGCTTTACAAGAGTACAGGCGGCGCCGAAGGTCCACCACTCGAATAAGTCGAGTGGACCGGGACATGGATGCATGCCTAGCGGGCAGCATCTTAGAAGAAAGAAACCTGTTGCCTCCAAGGGGCAACATGGAAATCCTAGGTCGACTGGAGAGTCGACCGTAGAGGATCGGTACCTGACTGTGGTTGCACAGCCACAGTCAGAAGACGTCGAGGGAATAAGTCTTCACGTACTTGAGGAAGGAATTCCTCAAGAGTCACTTGCTGAAGGATTAGGCCCTCAGCAACCTGTGGAAGCAAGTTCCCAGGAAGCAACCGAGACGTTGAACGTCTTGGTTAATGACGGATCAAGCGTAGGCGCTTATACGCTTGATCTGATTGTGCCTCCGAAGTTAACTTCGGAGATAACTCAGTTGCCAACGCTAGAACCGAAACGGCACTTGCGTGATCTGCGTAGTGGCAAAGTCAAGCAGATCTGCATACTCGTCACAGAGGATGAGTATGTGGCCGATATTCGGTCGGCGACAGTATTTGCTGAGAACGAACGGGTTATCAGCAGCTCATCGATGGACGAAAGTGTCCTCGATGAGAAGACTCGGATTGAGCGATGCACGTCTCAATTCTGGGAGTCACTTCAGGCAAATCCTTTGTACAAGGATTTGATCGAATTCAAGGACGTATTCCCTAAATCCGTGCCTTGCGAGTTGCCTAAAGACAAAGGCACTCGACACGAGATCGAGCTCAAACCGGGCTCGAAGTACTGTGTCATGAAGCAGTTTTCACTGCCTCGTGAATAAGTACTAGCGATCGACAAGTTCTTTGCCGATCGCTTAGCAGCGGGCCATGTGAGGGAATCAACATCCCCTCACAGCTCTCCGACCTTGGTTGAGCGAAAGGCCACAGGAGGGTGGCGGATAGTGCACGCGTTCAACAAGTTGAACGCTGCAACGGTACCGGCTCAGACGCCGATACCGAGGAAGGACGTAATCATAGATGGTATGTCAAAGAGTAACCATCTTCTCGTCCATGGATATGATGGATGGATTCTATCAGATCCTCATGCGTGAACGGGACATCCCGTACACAGCAGTGAGCACCCCCAGCGGTATGTTGTGGGAGTAACTAGTGATGCCACAGGGGCTGAAGTAATGCCCCCGCTACTTTCAACAGATGTGTTACAAATCTGTTGAGACCGGTGCGAGACTTCGCACCGAGTTACTTCGACGATGTGTTCGTCCATAGCCGGGCTATTGACGGAAAGACGGACATTGAAGTTCACAGAACTCACGTTCGTCAAGTCCTTCAACTCATGCTCAAGCATAAGCTGTATGCCAATCTCAAGAAGTGTATATTCGCGGCTAGCCAAAATTCCACTTCTTGGGTGCATCGTGGGTAAAGACGGCGTACGCCCTGATCCCAAAAAGATCAAGGTGATCACCGACTGGCCAGTGCCAGTCGATGTCAAGGGACTAAGGAAGTTCCTTGGACTAGCGGCGTACTTGCATAAGTACTCGCGCAATTACGCCAAAATGACTGTTCATCTTTCTTGTTTACTCAAGCAAAATGTCAAGTGGTTATGGAACGCTGAGTACCAGCGTTCCTTTAAAGGTATCAAGCGGAGCTTGATGCAGTCACTGATCTTGGCGATTCCAGATCAGGACAAGGAACTCCTTGCCATGAAGTACGCACTGGCTAAGTTTCCCGTCTATCTCTTGGGAGATAGACCGTTTGATGTCTATACGGATCATGCGTCACTACGCACGGCCGTAAACAGCCCACACCTCTCGCAGAAAATGGCGAGGTGGCTGTCTTTCTTCGCGGAGTACAACTTTTCCGTGGAATATAAACCAGGACGACTCAATGTCGTCGCTGATGCGCTTTCGCGCCGGCCCGATTTCGAGCCGGACGCACAATCCAACAGTGAGCATAAGCCCACTGTTGCGACACTGTCAGTCAGTGTCCCGTCGTCAAGTAAGCTTGACGATGTACGAAAGACATACGCAGAAGATAAGGATCTTCTGCGACTGATAGATCACCTGGTGCATCCATCCAGTAAATCATTGAAGGACTTACCGGCTTTGTACCGATCCTCATCGGATCGGTACACAACGCGTAACGGACTATTATATTATACAGCCCTTGACGGCGACACGCCTCGTGTCGTCGTCCCCACTTATAATGATTTGCGATTACGCATCATGTATGAGCGTCACGATGCCCCAACAAGTGGCCATTGTGAGAGAGAAAAGACTTACCTCTCGGTAAGTCGTGACTTTTACTGGGCCCGCCAGTATCAGTTTGTACGCAAGTACATACGTGCTTGCGAGGTTTGTCAACGGTTGAAGCCTAATCCTTCATCCCGCGCACCATTACAGCCTCTACCGGTCCTGGCAGAGTACTGGTAGTCCGTTTCAATGGACTTAGTCTTCGGGTTTCCCGAAGACGACCACAAGAATAATTGCATTCTTGTGTTCGTTGATCGGTTCAGCAAGATGGTGCAGCTTGCTGCAGTGCCCGAGTCCATCACGGCACCCGGCTGTGCACGTGTCTTTCTTGACACGATCTTCCGACTCCACGGGTTGCCCCGTGAACTCGTATCCGACCGTGACCCTCGGTTCACGGCGGAATTTTGGCAAACCGTGTTCTGTTCTCTTGGAACACGATTGAAGATGTCTACTTCTGACCATCCGGAAACAGATGGTCAGACGGAACGTGCGAACCGTGTCCTCGAAGTGATCCTTCGAGGATATGTCCACTCGTTTTCGGGTTGGAGCGAATTCCTTCCAATAGTGGAATTCGCCATCAATATTTCGGTGCATGCTTCAACCCAGCACACACCGTTTTACGTGAATGGCTTGCGCCATCACGTGTTCCCGCCTTTCTAGAGTATGACTCTTGGATAAGGGGGGAGGGACTCGCTCGAGCAAAAACCGTTTTGGCTCTTGCTCATCACGTGTCGACGCTAACGTCGTCACGTATGATGCCGATGTCGATCAGGTCGACATCGATGAAGAAGATCACCTCAATAATAGCGACAACGCTATTATTGACTCGGATGATGATGACGATGCTGGTATATTCAGCATCGTCAACGATTATTCCAGCGAGGAAGAAGACAACCTCGCTGAAGAAGAGAGCAATCATTTAGCAGTGCGCACGAAGCGCACTGAAAGACAAAACAAAGAGTCAGCAGAGAACTTCCTGCTGACTCGAGAGGCGGTAGTTCGTTTAGTCAGGACTCCATCGCAAATGGGGTGGACCGTCAGAAACGGAACGCAGACAAGAATGGAAGAGCAAATGTTCTTTCATTTAAGGTTAATGACCTAGTACTACTGTCTACGGCAAACTTACCTGGACATGCAGTCACTAGTGTCGGCAGTAGTAAACTACTGCCGAAATACGTTGGGCCATTTTGAGTGTTGCATCGCAAGGGCAATGCATACACGATCGAATTGCCACGTAGGGTGCGCACGCATCCTACGTTTTACGTGGGGCGACTCAGGCCGTACTGTCAGTACGAGCCTTCTTCTTCCGATGAAGATAGCCCCCACGTTCAAGAACATCCATCAAGTTCTTGCGTTCGCGCTCCAGACGATCCGTCTGGTCGCGCAGATAAGATACCTCGGAACTCAACCGAGATATCTCCCAGCGAACTGTCGCCAGCTCGCCGAATAGGGAGCGGACATCCCGCTCGACCTGAAGCTGCGCTGTGGCGTAATCGGCGCGGTGCCTCGCCCGATCAGCCTCGTGATCACTTGAGGTTCTTCCGCACGGTATCAGTCAAAGCGTAGCACCGGTCGCGCTCGTGCTTCAAGTCATCGCGCAATTCATCGATTGCGCGATCCATCTCGTAAGGGTCGAGATGGTGAGCAGAATCATCTGGAGGAGGTCTTTCCTCCTCCACCACATCCTTTGGTGGATGCTCACGGTGGTCAACGCTTCCTAGTGGAGCGTATCTTGAATCACCGTGACGATTCAGGATCAAGGACGAGATACCTCGTCCAGTGGCGGGGGTATCCACCCTCTTGGAACAGCTGCGGAGCCCCGCTCTTAGCTGTTGATGGACGTTGAAGGTCTCGTCCGCCAGTATGACGAGACTCATCCGATTGGTCCGAGGGCCCATCGGTAAACACGCGCCCTAGGCGCTTGTAGACGGATTGTAAGTTTGCAATCGCGTCACGCATCTCCTCCGAGATGTGTGCCCTTCCCCAGGGCGAACTTAGGGAATACACGTCCCTATGTGCACGTTGCGAGTTGTCAACACAACTCGCACAAGGGTCTCCCCATGTGAGGCAAGGAATGCCTGCCTCACTCGACAAACAATGCAACCGGTACCTGGCACCGGTTGGCGTTCGCTTTTCGAACCTGAGGCGTGTCGCCTCAAGCTTCTTGAGCCACCCTTCTTGTCTAAAATTCTTTACGTTTTGGACGAACGCGTTCCACGCTGCCAAAAGCGCGGCCTTGTCACGCTTTTGGTTGCCGTTGTACCATCGATGTCCAAGGAAGACATCGAGATAAAAGTCTTCCTCAGCGCGAAAGTTGCTCGCGCTGGGATTCAAGCCGTGAAGCTAAGTCGCATCGAATAAAGGTATTCGATGGTGTTGGTTTGTCTCGTGAGACAATCCATTGATGAGCCGTTCGATCAGACGTCACGGCTTCGGCTCATCCCGCTTCATATTGGTACCTCTGTCGGTACCACGGCTCCCAGTATGACGATGGCTTGCACCATCGTCAAGTCGCTCGTGGGAAGGAGCACAAGCCGGCGGTGGTAAGAAATAATATTCCTCACCACCCCGATCATCGTCATCACTGCCGAACAGACTGTGATGCAAATCCCGAGTCCGTTCGTTCGGCAGTGACCTTGGCGAATACTGAGGCGTCGCCGGTGAGCGAGACGCCTCTGGAACATTGCCCGAGTCAGGCACGTCTGACTCGCCAGAGTAGATGACCGTAATGTCGGGGTCATCATGCGCACGCGGTGCTGTACCGCGTGCACCTGCAGCACCTCTTGCTGCAGGCGAAGAACGAGCAGCAGACGACGAATCGTCTGCCGCAGGAAGCTGGCACAGCAGCGGGCTGTGCGTGTCTTGAGTCACCCCGCATAGACATGTTAACTATGCGAGGTCGGGTGGAAAGTGAATGGAACGGACCCAACAAGTGCTCCCTGTCCCAATGGTGTCCAACGGGTGGCCGCCATATTTTTGATAGTCACACAGTGACTATCAGTTAAGGGGGGTGATGTAACGGGGCAGCCCGTTACATGGAAATTGTCATTTGAGAGATAATGACAATAAAGAATATTATGTTGAATATTCTTTAAACAATATCACCGATAGTGGTGATATTGAAGAGGTCGACCAAAGAGTCTGCTCATTGGTTGATATCTTGATGATATCAACCCACCAATCGCCGCAAGACGCGCGCAATGAGTGGTGACGAGACGTCACCATACACTCAGTTATATTAGCATAATTAAGTTAAGTCAAACAGAGAGACAGTGGTTAAAGACTTAATTATATTAATATAACAGTTTTACTTTTTCCTTATCTACGCTTCCTCGTTTGCCTCGTGTACGCTTGTCGGGGTACCGAAACCCTTGCGTTAAGTTCACGCAAGGGTGTGCCCCGTTACATTCAGCATATTGCGATGAGGCAAGCATTAGTAGAGGCTACGGCAAGTTGAATGAGATAGAGGCGGCGTACTGCAAGTCTAAAATAATGCTGGCTAACTTGGTCGCCAAAACATTTAATGCTACGCGGCTACGCAAATTACACGAACTAGGGTGCTCGTGTGAAGCCTTCCCGAAAACAAGGTTAAAACTAAGCGGCTATTGGGAAACTGTGACTGCAGGAGTGCAACGGGATCAAATTTTAGGGATTTTGCATGAGCGAGGCGACTGTTGGCGGCGTGCGCGAGAGAATCGTGGGCAACGTGATTCAAGCGAATTCGATGTCTAATTTAGTAATTTTTTCGTCTGCATCTACCTTTTTACGCACATTACGTCTATAGGAGGGCACGTTAAATGTTACGCGCGAGGACATTCTAAATTTTTGGTGACATCGATTAGGCTGCGGTCAATCGAAGAGACTGATCTTCGGTAGTCTGCACGAAGGAACTATATTGCTCTCCCTACAGCGGGTGAGAACAGACGAACACTGCCAAATTTATACCAAATAAATTGAAATTGGTAGAGAACGGTTACATTGCTTATCTAGGAATTTTGCCAGCAGATAGATCCACGATACAGCAGAATATTTATGCATCGATCGCGTGCCGACGCATGTACATCTACCTAATATTAAAAGATTATTACCTTGTAATATTTGGCATTCGAAGGTTGCTCCTTGTCGTGTTTATTTGTCAAAATTGACGATGCTAGAGAGCTCGTCAGATCTAAGACGAAACGATTAGGACAAATTTCTACATTTTTAAACATATGAAGCGTACAAAAGCTTGGGTCATTAGACATCATTCTTACGACATAAATGTTTTGGTTCATAAATTATCTTTAATATCAGCCTCGACAATCCCATGAGGTTGTAGGGATCAAAAAGATCTCCTGGCCTTGATGCCAAGTACGCGTGATATACACGATTAAGCTTTGAATGCGGTACTTTGTAATTTGCATCGTTTGTAAGCCCACCGATGACCAATTCAGGACTCTCTATTCATCAAGAGTATGGCGGATGGTTCAGTCAGCACCCGTACATTGTTCCTCAGTACATAAGTCTCGATAAGTTATCATCTGGCAGATCAAGACGAATAAAAGATGAGACATGATCCAGTAAAATACCATAGCTAAACAACGCTTATACGCCAGCCAAGCGAAGTTCCAAATAATCAAGAGCGCTTTTTCGCACGTTGATATTTTAATCTTGAAGTTGTTAGTATATGCAAGGATGTATGGAAATTCTAAGAAGGTAGTTCAATACTCATTGCACTTAAGCTTCTGACGGCAGTGTGTTTCAGAAAATCAAACGAATCATCGATCGATTATAAAGAAGGAACAGTGCCGAGAAAACGGCGTTGCAAATTTAAAGATCGTTTGATCGTAAGAATGAATGATGCAATACAGGTGAAGCTTATAAATGAAACTGAAAAGGTGAAGATAACCTACAGGACCTTTCGACGAGGATCGCTACCAGCACACAGTACCCAGGTATTGGTTTACCTCATCACCAGGTATTTTCTGACCACCTGGATCTATGAAGTCACAATATATACACTCTTTCTACTCTGACCATGTGTGGGAATTCAAATAAGTTTGTCCGACGCCAGTGTTGGACAATCGTTTGCTATGTTACGATACGCAAATCTACTTTTCAAACGATTATTCCTATAACTCTTACTACCGTCGCATCCGTATGAGAGATACAACAGTATCGAGAACTCGGTTGGCGATATAAGAGTATCAACAAGATGCTTATTTCATTGTAATTTTAAAATAAAGATTTTTTACAATCCTAAGGAAGGTCAAGGAATTATGACGGACAGATCAAGGGTGAAATAGCAGCAACAAACTGTGGTGGAACATGATTCTGTACATAAATTGGATATTAATATACGTTTTAAAACGTATTAAATTGTGTAAAGCTCCAAGAATTAGTACGATGGTCTCAGTAGCAGATCGGTCATTCGCACGACTACTCAAACATACAGTGAGATATACGGAAACGATATAAAAATTGTATTCTAATCTTGGTATATCACAGGAAGCATCAAACGAAAAACTACTTATCCAAGCCAAGTGAGCCAATTAGTAAATTATTGCCCGATGAATAGCTTCCACATAACAAGGCAAGTTAATATGCTTTATGGAATCGGCTTAATAAAGAATACATCGTCTGTAGGTTCGATGGTACAAAATATTAATGCTATTGCGCTAACAGCGCTATCCCACTTCAAGGTGGTAAGATCCATCGGTACTAAGATTTCTTTTAAAAGAAATGATGAATGATGGAATTTTGTCGAGTGAAACGAGTCGGTGAACGCACTGCGCAATGACATACAAAGGTTAGGTGAGTATATCATTAATCTATATTTGATCCGATATGAATGTCGAAAATTGCTCGAAATCCCACATGGTATTTTTCTATGCGATTCTTGCGTGCGAGCCATTAAATCTATAATAACCATATTTACGAGCCCACCACATAAATGAATTCGCTTTGATGTTCAGTGTGCAGTGATATTCGCTGCCAGCCAAAGGAGACGCAGCAACTGTTAAATGGGTATAGTAATTTTAATATCACACCTCCTGCCAAGCGACATATACATGAATCATGAGAGTCGATCTTGACAATAGCTCGTTAAGAGGATACAATAGATGAATTTGTAATATGTAAATATAGAATTTTCCAACAATGCCGGCAGTGGTGATAGAATGAATCTGATTACATATTTGGTATATTGTTCATTGACTAATGACTAATCCGTATTTCAAGTTGATCTCATTTGCTCAATAACATAATGCCTATGAATTGAATCGGATTTTGTAAGCAGTATTTCTTATCATTATATATGAAATATTGTTATATTAATGCAAGGCTACGGATCGACATCAGAAAAAATTACATGCGATAAGTAAGATGCTGCTACGGTACCATGAAAGAATCTTGCATCAATCAAAAAGGTAGTCGCTGATGGTATGTCAAAGCTTTCATGTTTTTGCTATGGGTCGTAAAAATGCTTAAAACAGTATATTATGTATACATCACCAATGACCCCCGTGCTATGCTTTAACTTCGGGAAAATTATATATATTTACATGTGTTAGTAACATTTAAGTGGACGGTATCAATTATTGAGCTCCGTTTGAAAGCTGCAACAAACGTCTCAACGACGTCCTAGTTCAAGAACAAGAGATCAATATTAAAACCGATGTGTAAATCGGTCCTACCTTTCATGTTTGTAAGTATAAAAGAAGAAAGCGTGATAATAAAGTGCGAATCTGGAGAAGTGTAATTTTTCATCAAACATAGCATTATGTTTTAAGGCCGTTGGGGAAAACTTGGAATAAGACCTGACAAGAAAGTGAACAACTTTTCTCCATTTCAATTCTATTTTAAGAAACTTCAAAAAATTTGTTTGGCTCCATAATTCTCCACATATTCATCCACATTTTCGCCACGAACATTCATCATTCATGCAAACCAAGAAAAAAAATGCGAAGCAGTCATCTAGTACTAGCGCCATGTTTCTTTGTTGACATCAAGCAACTCTTAATACGATTACTGATGTAGGCGATGAAAGAACAGCACGCAGGGAGATTTGGTTAAACACTAGACTTCTTGCATTATATTTTTGCTACGTATTGTGATTCGTACAGGCATATCAGCATTATATGCATCATTTTCGTGCAGCTGTTCCGTGGATGAAAAATGCCCATTTCCATAGAGTGTGCGCTAGAAAACGTCAAATGTATGCCTTTGATCGTTCATAGAACCCAGGCGTCATTATGCACGATCACAAATGCGCATAATTATGTCAAAGATTGTCGAGGCGGGTCTAGCTTTCGTGGAGTAATTTCTATGCGAAAATTTGACAATGTGTATCGTTGTCGCCGAAAATGTGCTATATCATTGGACCAACCTAGATCCTCTCGCACAATAAAATGGCTAGAGAAAATTGTATACAAATGATTCGGAGTGTTACACCGTCAAAAATGCTCGACAAACGGACCCATTCGCACGCACAATATATTGTCTTTGCTTCAATTAATGATCTTAAATGCATCGCAAGAGGATATTCAACGCACGCCAATGTCATATGTCTATCACTGAATTACTTTCGATAAGTACCGTTTGACTGCATTATGCAGGTGCTTGCAGCTACGAATTACGCACCAACTTATCCAGAATGTTTAATATATATAATAATGCATAAGTGCCACGATGATCACACCTAAAAATATTTGTGCTCGCAAACTAGAGATCATCACTTTCGGCCGACAATTCTTCTGGCTGCAACAGTATCGATTGTCTCTCATTTTGCTAATCTATTTGATGGGTGTGGTAAATATCAAATTGCTGATGTGATCCCGAATCTCCACTGTCACCCCGACGAGCTACTGTCGGATTGAGTCCCTATTATCACACTTATCTGTATTTTATATGTGAATATATCGGAAGGGGAAGTTGCACTTGTCTTGGCTAACTTTAATAAATGCCGAGCTGGACCGAGTTTAATATTGGGATTAAATAGGTTAAGATACCTCACCCGGTCGCTTGCACTTAATATGGACGAATTTACGACTTGCCCCGATCTCCCTTAAGATCGGCATGTACAAATTAAGTAATTTTGGTTTGTCATATGATCAATTTTGCTGTCTAGTCGTCTTATGTCTGACCTTTTAGGCTCTCTGCGTCCGATCCTAGGTTAAATGGAGGGTTGAGCGTCCTTGTTATTAACCAAGCAACTTCGTATCGATTTTCTTAATTTTGCGATTGGTATTCTCTAGCAAAGGAGGCGAGAACAAAACCTGTCGAAAGAAGAACGAGGCGTATGTGTGGTGGAGTGGTAATCGATTGTTTCCCGATGCGATCCCGACTCTTCACTGGAGCCCGGACGACCGACTAATGGAGTGAGTACTTCGATTCCGTGTTCTGCGTCTTGTTGCACACCTTGTGTACCCGTTGGTGGAGCGGGTTTCGCTCTTCTTAATGAACTTGAGCTAAAGCTGAACTTGACCGTTTTGGGAATTCGGGTTGATCGGGTGTAAATTCTTCCGCTGGTCAAACGTAGAAGCGGATTGAGTGATGATTATTCACTCGATCACGGGTATGCTTGGGCGCTCTCCCAGAGTCGCCTTTGTCCAAGGGTGATGCTTGTTGCGCAGTCTTCTGACCACTTAAGCCGTCTCGCGATATTGAATCACCATCATAAGGTTCACTGCGTCCTATCGCAGTTGGGGGGGGAGGTAGAAATTGACGTTCCGCTTCGCCACACATTCCAAAAGCGGGATTTGTATAGACGCAAGTCACTATCTGTTCAACAAAAGACCAAAGATCCTTCTTGAGAGAGTCGTCGCGTGTCTTTCGTTGCAAGTTCAATTCTGTCTAATGTCGACCAACCAAATCCAAAACCTACCACTATGATTATTTAATTGCTAGGTCAACTGTTGCGAATCGCCTGTCTAAGTCATTCGCTCCTTGCATCATGTGGTTCACAGTAGATACTCGGGTGGCAGACCGCTCCGTAGTGGATCGCTTATGAAGCGGATCGCTCGGGTTGTGGATCGCGGTTGGTGGTCCACACCACATACGTGTTCACACAATTAAGCGGTACAAATCCAGGATAGATCGTGGTTAATCTCTCGAGTCTCTGATCGGGCATACACCGTCAAATCACTGCCACATCTGAGACCTCACACGCTTGATGACTTTGATGATCCACTCCTCCAGCCTGCTTTCATTTTCACCCCTCATCCATTGTCGTTATTGATCACGTAATCAATCTGTTGTTCACCTCTCGAGTGATCCGATCCTTATAGCTTGGCTATTCAAGCCCTTGATCGCGGATCGTGATCGGTCCATCGTCTCCCCTTGACTATACTCCTTCTTGAACTTTAAGGGGGTCAATCCGCATATATTCAACAGTCGTTATTTTTTCACTCAGTCACTTAATCACATTACTCGAGCAAACCGGGCCCATCTCCGAGCGCGCTCCACCAATTAATATGATTTAGTACTTAATGCGGTTGGCATGATCCACACTTTCCATCATTAGTTCTATGCTCTTCTCCACATATGTGCTTTGGAGTTCTATATTTTTTAGCGATTTCTAAAGACACACAATTGATATATTATGAATCATGACTTGTCCAACTATATCATCAACTATATTCGAAATAAAAAATTAAATTTACATTTTTATATAATAATATTATAATAAGATGAATTATCAATGGTAACCAACCACATACCTAAACCTACAACCATAAATTCGTGCATGTTCGAAAATACGCCAAATGACGGCTATTCCCGAGTTAGTTCTTTTATTTTAAAATGTTCATACATATAGAAGCATGTGGACCGCAATTCGAGGGTGGCGGACACAATAATGATTACAAAATGCATTCTTGGTCGCAAGTTGTGATCAATGTGATAGGTTGTGACTCGCAGATTATGTGTTACGCCATCCAATTAACTCGGTTTTTATTCATTTTTGTAACACTACCCAAATTGCGCGATGTTCATTTTGTCACCTTTATGAATTTTCATTTTCGTATATATTCTTCTGTATTTTACATATTCGTAGTTAATATGCATCATTCGATTCATCACAACGTCGCCACATATTTTACGCGTATTTGAAATTTTCTCGTCCTCGGTTCGCGATCCGTGAACTCTTTCGCTATCACAATTGTAGATAGAGTAATGTAAAGTACACTCCTCGCATCTTGTCTTCAGCATAGGACTACCACAGATCGCCTAAAGTCGATGAGCCATACATCATTTCATTGCCACGACCAAATTATGGTCTCTTAACACCCGTCCTAGGACGTGCGTTTGATATAAATTTATTTCTAACGTTCAATGTTTTAACGAATATTACCATTATAACTGTATTTGTCCGTCTGAGCTACTTGCGATAAACAATTCGCTTTATCTTTCCCTGCATAAAGCGTCGACAAATTGCGCCAAATTGGCTACGCAGCGTCAAAAGCAATTATTGTTTACATTCTCCGTCTTAATAACTGATCCCACACCGTCGATACCCATTCATAACTTCTTATCTAAGCAACTGAACACGTATCGCGTCCTAAGATATCCATTTCGATTTCTTTATTTCCAAACGCCTCAAATTATTATTCTCGGGTTCGTCAACTTGTTTCTGGAGGAATCCTGGTAATATTTTTTTCACCTGAGAACAATTCAGCGGCGTCTATAAAGAATGATGTGATCGAAAACTTTCTGCGCTATCGTACGTAATCACATCCTGTATGTATGTCCAGCCATACCATGACTTCTTTATGACTCTAATTAAATCGATAGTGCTTTCTAATATTTTGTAGACGTTTCATTGAGATCAGATCGCATGTTAAGCGAGGCGATTGGTTCGTTATTTCTGTGACAGTATTCACAGCAGCGATCGTGGATAGTTACTACAACATGTACAATTTGCTACACACCAGGATGTCTGAAAGCATCGACTGGAAACAGAGATCCAAATAATATATTTTAAGCGCCTCTGTTTATACAATTTGTCAACGACATATAGTATCAAGTGCTCGGGCAATAACAAGAGGCGGTAATGCGACGTGATAGATAGTTAGGGGGACTGAACCTGTCGTCTCAACAAGACGTCGGAGATCGCGAAATTTCGAGCTTAGCCTTTAAATGCGAACTTAAGGTATATTCTCGCTGGAGAAATTATAGTACAAGATACCGAATGTACGGAAACAAATGGATATGCGGGCAATCGTCTCAAAGATTTGTGCTACGATAAGAAATCTGTGCACCTCCAGCCAAAAATGAAGAAATAATGCTCCAATATTTTTGACCACGCTTACATCAAACTTTGCCGTGTTATTTGTTTGACCTAATACTTTCAAAGTCAATAAGAGCCTATCTCAAGACGAGCTCGCCACGAAATGCGCTGATTGCGGTCGTATCAGCCAATTTATCTGTGACTGCAAACTAATTCTGAAGAGATGCACATACAGCTGATGGACTTGGCCTATGAACATTTTGAATTTTTTTAAAACAGGAACACTTGGCGGTATTGCATGAATCATCTAGTGAACAAACGCCCCCTAGTTCAACCTGCGGCGTGGGGAACATCTACTATTATGCAGTCTATCCCTCAAAGTTCCCTATAATGGAGATTTATTTATAATTATTATCCCGGGACATAGCTACAAGCTTCCGCGTGATGTCTTCTCGACATTCGAAGCACCTGACTGCAATTTTGTTTACTAATCTTGACCCCAAGAAGGTCGCTTGCGCGTCGCCACAAAAATGTTTACGGCCCATCGGCTTGTGAAGTCGAGAATTTCAATATGTTCTAAGACAGGCAAAAAGTCGCGCTGCGACTCCCCTTTTTCTAAGAGTAAGATATCGTCAAACCTTTACGGTGTATCACTGTATTCCTCTTTAGCTCAGTTTCTTTAACCTTTCGTCGCCTCCCGACCGCCTTATCTTATATTTCGCTATAATCAAGCGTATATCTCGATATTCATCGATCGCCCAGCTGTTGATTCGACCATTCTTTTTCGATCATCTCTTTTAATCTTTTAGCAGATTCATTATTGCCATGATCGATACCCAGAATACAGTGAAAGATTCCGACAAAGCGACCAAGATCTCGGAAGCGTCGCACTCGCTAATTTCAGGTGAATTTTGCAGCAAAAAATAATTGCCTATCTGGCGCTGAGGTGTAGCGTAACCACCGGTCGCCGGGTGCCGCCATAGCTTATTACGATTGGTATGTTCAAATTGTCTTATATCCTTCGCGACGGGTTAGCGTGACATAGATAGCAAAGAAGGGCACCTAGGTCAAATTTAAACTTTTTTTTACCAAAATAGGTACCTTCTTTTTAGGGCAAGAAAGTGACCCGCCTTTGGCTATCTCCGACACCAAAGTTGTGGCAAATGTTCCGCATCAACTGAATAAAGGTCCGATTGCGACCAGCTCTTTAATCTTCCTCGTAACCTCGACAAAAGTATTTATCGTCTAGCGTTTAAGAGAAGTTGTATGCCAAAATCAGTCTTGATGGGTACAACATGATGGAAACAGTCTGCTTAAAAGATACGGATGCATAACGCGTCTAGTTTTTTTATTCATGACAAATATTGGTTGATGTGCACGATGTATGGTGACCAGTAGGCTCTACGGATAGCTCTGCGTGAAATCACTCTTGTATGCGTGCTTTTCTCGAAACTAAATATTTGACCTGACAGAAATATGGCTTTCATTAATTAAATTCTTTCTTCAATACTGGGTGGCTAGTATTCATTTCTTTGTCTCTCCCCTTAGAATGCAATGTATTCTACCATGAAAGAGAGTTCTTGGCAACCCAGATATTGTGAATCTGCTACACATCGAGCTACTTATTACTCGTAAGTCGCTGTTAGCACTGATAATTACTCAAAGGCAGCGATAAGCGGCAGCTCTTTTCCGAAAATGGGAGCGTGTAACGGTGTGATGTCGTAACATTAAATTGATATGAATGCATTAATTCTTGATCATTATCCACTAAGATTATATTCAATTAATATTACTCGTGTAGATGTAATGTTGGCTGAATATTACCCCCGAGAGTAATATGCTTGGGTGCTCCACTTATTGGTTGATGTAGACTCTTCATCAACAAATAAGCCATTTTAAATCGCTGATCGACGCCCGCAATGGGTCTTGAGCAAGAAACTCACATAGTAGATTCTTTTTGAATATAGTTGGAACAAGACAAATATGGCCTTTACGAACTATATATAATACATTTTTACTTTTCTCCTTAAACAGAGCTTTTAATATCTGTTTACCGCCTCGCGCTTCCTCACGTCACTTTTACGTGAAGTCGGTAGAACGCAGCCTTATGTTCGATTGACACAAGGGCTTACCAGCCATCTGGTAATAGCGTGCCCCGATATACCTAGTAGCACTTTGTAGTCCGTCTAGAGACCACGATCATCTCATTTAACATGATCAATTTATATCAAGAGGACATATTTCACGCCACGCGTGGAGGATTGTACCATTTGATTGACGTTGAATGGTGTGCGGTAGGAAGTATGAGCTCTACCGTAGCCGAAAACGTCATTAGCTAATGTTGAAGTATTTTGACAGACACCAACATCATGCCGCTATAGCCAGGTCCATTTAAAATGATCTGTCACCGAGGGAGAGAAAGTATCCTTGCTTCACCAGCAAGTCTCTCAACAGGCCGAACTGCGATGAAAATAGGAGCTTATCAGACAGAGCTGTTGACATATGCAAAATCAATGCTGGTGTGGGCTTGACGACGCACACGTGTTGTCCCAAATTCTTGAAGGTTGACATTTTAAGAATGGAGAAGTCGAGGAAGACTCCCTGTTGTTAAGGTTCGTCCAAATAGACAGAGTTATAAAGGCACGTCGTAATGACGATAATCAAAGGACAAATCATAATATCTCAAACCCACTTGGCGGGACGTTCCAAGACTTGAGCCTTAACGCCGAAGATGAGCGACTCACATTTGTGTAAGTCGCTGGTAGCGATAAAGTATCGGCTCAAACAAACGTTCATACCGCCACGGGCTGATTTCACGGCTCCTGTAGAGCTCCTAAATCTCAAGAAGTGTCAGCGTTATGTGCACGATCACGCTAAGCATATACGAATCCTTGCGAGTACTATAAGTGCCAACCCCGTACATGAACACTTTAATTACAATGTTTATGCAAGGGATCGCAGATGGGCCCATCAGAAATTCATTTTCCGTTTGAGCCGAATCGCTTAAATAATCAATAATGTTCTGCGGAACAGAAGGAATTAAACATGAGACAGGCTCAAAATAGCTCGAGCTCTTGTCGCCAATTTAGACGACAAAAGACCGGAGGTCCAGAACCAATGGACCTCTGTTATGTTGAAAGCAAGGGACCTACCGCTTAAAATATTGCAAAAGTGCAATCGCTGTCAGAAGTTGGGACACTACGCTTATGAGGGTAGTGCTTAACGCCCAGTGCCAAACAGTACTGAGCGAAATGGTCGGCTATTCGCTAAAACGAGCAATATTGCAGGTCCAGCGCTGTTGCGAAACCGCAACATGGATGAGGGCCATTGAAAAATGGTCGGGGTTAGTAGGGAGGAGCGCCCTACTGATCCATCAACCTCAAGATAATGTGCATATACCTTGACAAAAGTTGGTCCAGATACACAATCATTGTGTGTCTCTACATCTGGTAATGAGTATAGTCATCACCTTAGAGTTCAAAATGACGAACGATTTGTCACATCATGCTCAAGTTGACTGTGGGGCGTCTAAAAACTTTGCTCGCTGCCAGTCATTAGAGGGTCGTAGGCACAAGGTCTTGAGCGCGACATCTCTCCGACGAGAATTGCGGTGCGCCTTGCAACAAGCGCATCGATAACCGTTGAGAAATGTCTAGTAGAAATACACAACGATTCAGAGGGTGAAAAGAACGATGACGAATTCATCGTGCTGGATCCGGATGACAATTTTGATGTCATCCTGGGATTACTACTGAAAATAACGTAATGGACAAGGGTGTGCTAGCGGCATCGACCCGTAAAGATGACTGCCGCTTGTTCATCAGATGGCCATTTGATGAACGATGTGGAGCGTCCACATGCGTGTAAATGTACTGCGAGTGAGTGCGATCGTCTTACTTGCGGTAGGGTCGTTATCACGACTGATCAAGACTTTAGTGTAGCTGATAACTAAATTGTGGGGCAAGCTCCTGTCTGATTATTAATATGTACAATCAGTATCGAAGGTCCACCACTCGAATGAGTCGAGTGAACCGAGCCATGAACGCGTGCCTAGCGGGCAACATCATGGAAAGAATAGACATGGTTGTCAGAAACGGCAACGCGGCTATCCTAGGTCAAATGGATAGTCCACTGAGAGGATGGAGACCTGACTGTGCTTGCACAGCCACAACTCTAAGACGTCGAGATTATAAGTCCCAACGTGCTTTGTGGAAGGAATACCTTATAAGTTACTTGCTAAGAGATTAGGCTCCCATAATCATGAGCAGACGAGCCCTCATCAGTTTGTGGAAACAAATTCCCAGAAAAAACTGAGACATTGAACATGTCGGTTAATGACGGATAAATTATGGCGCTTGCACGCTTGATTTAGCAGCACCTTCAAAGTTGAGTATGGAGATAACCCAACTGTAGACGTTAGAAATGAACTGAATCTCATGTGATACGCGTAGAAGCATATTACATCGAATCTGCATACTCGTCACTAAGGATGACTTTGTGTCCGATATGTGGTCGGCATAGTATTTGTTGCGAACGAAAGGGTTCTCAACAGTTCATGGATGGACAAAAGTATCTCCTAGGACAAGACTTGGATTAAGCAATATACGTCAAAATAATGAGAGTCGCTTTAAGGATTTATTCCTATTCCACAAAAATGTATTCCTCGAATCCGTAAGATGCGGGTTGCCTAAGGAAAACGGCACTCTCAATGAAATCGAGTTCAACCGGGCTCAAAGCTTGTTTGATGAAGCAGTGGCCACTGCCTCGTGAACAAGTACAAGCTATTGACAATTTCTTTGCCGATCGCTTTGCGGCGGGCCATATGAGGGAGCAATTTTTCTCAACAGCTCTCCTATCTTCTTTGTGCGAAAATCCACAGGGGAATGGCAGATTCTGCACATATTCACTAAGTTAAATATCTGCAACGGTACCGGCTAGGACGTCGATACTAACAAAGGGAGTAATCATGGGTGGTGGGCCTACGAGTAACACTTTCTTGTCCATGGAAATGATGGATGGCCTAAATTAGAACCTCATGCGTGAATGAGACATCCAGAACACAGCAGGTTGCTTCCCCAGAGGTTTTCTGTGGAAGTGGATAGTAATACCAACGAGAATAATTAATGCCCCTGCAACGTTCGACAGATGTGTAACATGTTTGTTGAGGCCAATGCGAGAATTCCCACCGAGTTATTTTGACGATGGGTTCGTCCATAGCCGGGATTTGGAAAGAAGATGAAGGTGGAAGTTCACAAAACACATCTCCGTTAGAATCTTGAACTTAAGTGCAAGCATAGGTTGTACGCCAATATTAAGAAGTGCATATTCGCGGCTAGTGAAATACTACTTCTTGGGTGTATTATGGGTAAACAAGGTGTAATTTTTGATCCAAAAAATGAGGGTGATCACCGACTGGCCAGTGCCAGTCGATGTCAAGGAACCAAGAAAGCATCTTGGGCTGGCGTCTTACTTGCACAGTAATTCGCGCAACTACGCCGAGATGAATGTGCATCTCTCTCGTTTACTCAAGAAAAATGCGAAATAGTCATGGAATGCTGACTTTCAGCGCTCCTTTGAAGTTATCCAGCAAAGCTTCTGCAATCGCCAGTATGGGCGATTGCAGATCAGTATAGACCATTCCATGTGGTCTGTGACGCAGCGATTTTGCGATCGTCTGCGCGTTTATGCGATTTGATAAATATGACGCAAAGCGCTCCATCTGCTATTAATCGCGACAGCTGCCAGCGGCCGAGCGGTATTAACTAGTGCATGAAAAGGAACTACTGGTAATGGAATATGCACTGGCTAAGTTTTCTGTTTTTTTTTGGGATATAGACTATTCATCTTCTATACGGACCATGTGTCACTACGCACGGACGTAAACAGTCAACGCCTCTTGCAACGAATGGCTAGGTGGCAAACTTTCTTTGCCGAGTACAACATCTGCGTCAAGTATATATCAGGAAGAATGAACCTCATCGCTGATGCGCTCTCACGACGACCCGTTTAAGACCCAAGCGCGCAATGCAACAGTGAGAAAAATACCACTGTTGCGCTACTTATCGTCTAAATTTCTTTGTGGTAAACGCGAGGAAGAGAAAAGATCTCGAAAGCTATATTACGGAAAAAAGGAACTGTATTTAAAAATAGCTAACTTCCTTCAACAAACCATCTTTGTCTTGTTCCAACTATATTCAACAAGAATCTACTATGTGGGTTTCTTGCTCAAGACCCATTGCGCGCGTCAATCAGCGATTAAAAATGGCTAATTTGGTTGATGAAGAGTCTACATCAACCAATAAGTGGAGCACCCAAGCATATTACTATCGGGGGTAATATTCAGCCAACATTACGTCTACACGAGTAATATTAATTGAATATAATCTTAGTGGATAATGATCAAGAATTGATACATTCGTATCAATTTTTACGTAATGGGCTCACCCCGTGACATCACTACTTAAATCATCAGTCACTATAGTGCTTGATTTAATAGTGGTGAGAGAGTGACCACCGTTTGTTCGCTCTGTGGGAATGGGACTAATTGATGGTTCTAAACATTTATTTTCAGCTTTTCAGCGTATGACAAGTTCATCAATGCGTTGCGCGAGCATTGCCGCCACTCAAGCAATTGCACGGATGTGTCCAGCCGTCTAACAATTATGGAAGACTCGTCAGCAGGCGTTTCTTGTCTGCTGATGCTGATAAGCAGGCGTTGACTTCCAATGTTGCAGGTGCACGTGTCCATCCACGTGCAGCTTCTTCATCTGCAGCTTCTGCTGCGGATTGTTGTCTCATGATTTCGACTTCAAAATATAAGGTTGTCGATACGGGCTATTCGGACCCCCCCCCTCGTCCAACTCGAAGCCGTCCGCAAAGCCTCATTGTAAAGCTGTAGGTGTCGGACAATGACTGCTGTGTCGCGTGGCAGTCTATACATGACTCTGCGTCATGAAATGTTTATTTCATCCGACGAGTCTGAGTACTCGTCGCGGGGATCGGACCGTTCTCGCTCGTATTCGTATGATACTGGTCAGAAACATGAGGACATTAGTCGTCGTGACGAAATCGATGACCCTTCACGGAGTCATCGTAGTCTTAGTAATCCTAGCGGTTTTGGCGATTGTAAAGCCAGAACTTGTGCCGGCACTACGCAAGAGGAGCAAAATAGTAACGCGTTTCGATCTGCTCCTAATAAGAAGTCATTTGTTATACTGATAGTAATCGAATTCCACTCCTCGATTTCATCAAGACTTCATGGGCTTGATGTCACTGCGGAAAACTATCGCTCTGAGAATGACGATTACATCGATGTCTTTTTCAGACATCGCTGGTGCCACGGCAACCGAAACCGAGACGAAATTTCGTTAGTGTAGACGTGGGACTCTGTAATCGGCAAAATTGATAACTGTCTACCGTGAGGATTGTATGAACAAACTTATTACAGCTCGCAGTAGGTTTGAAAAAGATGTCGCCGACCGGTGCTCGGTTTTAGGTGCACCGATTATCTAGATAGGCAGGTTTACTTTGCCTCTCGTCGGGATGGAACTGTTAGAGTTGTGTTGGCAACTCTGTTCGCGCCCCTAGGGCGGCCTTCTTCCCTAATTAGCCCTATCGGAGGTCGCGCATCTTGTCTGAGATGTACAAAGGGACAGATGCTCTAAAATCTCTTGATGATTGCACCGGATGTTCGTTCGACAATTGCACTTCATCGTCTAAAGGTACGTCTTGTCGTATTGCACAACGAGACCGGGAATATCCATCATCAGCTAAAAAAGAGGCTCTTAGATGTTGGACGAGGGTGGACATCCCCGCCACTGAACAAGGTAACTCCCCCTGGATCCTGAGTCGTCACGGTGGTATAAGATACACCCATAGGAAAGCTTTAAGCACCGTGTGAATTTGATAAGAATACAAAGGAGGAGGAAAAACATCCTCAAAGTCGTTCAACTTACTACCTTGACCCACACGAGATGTATTCTCAATCGTAATATTGCGCAAAATTTAATATTACGAGAAGGACAGACGGTACTTTCTGACCGATTCTATGCGGAAGCACCGCAAAGATCGTAAGGTTGATCGTGCAAATAATCGTGCTGATTACGCCCTCGCATAGCTTCAGGTCTAGAGAGATATCTATTCCCTCATTTAATAGCTAGCGACAGATCACAGTAAGATCTCTCAATTAAGTGGAGAAGTCTCGTAACTATTCATCCAGACTTAACGCTTGAGGCGCCAGCGCAAGAATCTGGTGGATATTCTTTAATGTGGTGGATATCTTCGTCGTCGGATGAGGGCTCGTAATGACAGATTGGGTGGAGACGCCCCTCTAAACGTGCGATGCGTGCGAATGCTACGCGGCAGCTCAATCATTTATGCCTCACCTTTTCGGCGCAGCACGCGAAAGAGGCCAATGTACTTGGGCAGTAGTTTACTGCTGCACACGTTAGTTCCTGCATGTCTAGGTAGGTTTACCGTAGATATTAAGACTATATCGCCTATAACAAATGTAAGAACATATGCACTTCTATCCTTGTTAGTGTTCCGTTTCTGCCGGTCCGCCGCATGAGCGATGGAGTCCTGCAAGAAACGGACCACTGACTAGCGAGCCAGCAGAAATCCTTCTACTGAAGAGTCAATGTTTTGTTCAGTTCACCTTGTGCAAACTGCAGAAAGGATCTTCTCCTCTTCTCTTCATCAGCGAGGGTGGCATTATCCTGTCAAGAAAAGTCGTTAGCGATGCTAAAATTATTACCACGTCATCATTTTCTGTATCACCAACAGCGGCATTACTATTATTTGGATGATCTTCTTCTTCGATGTCGACCTGATGGAGATCGGTATCATGCATGACGACGTAGGCGTTGACACGTGATGAGCAAGAGCCATAACAGGTTTTTGCTCGAGCTAGCCCCTCCCCCTATTCATTAGTCACAATCTTAAAGTACAGGAATACGCGAATGGCGTGATCCATTCACGAAAAATGATGTGTGGTAAGTTGAAGCATGCACCGACTTATTGACGGCAAATTCCACCATCGGTAGTAATTAGCTCCAACTCGAGAACGAGTGAACGTATCCTCGAATTTATTTCGAGGCTCACGGTTTGCACGTTCCGTCTGACTATCAGTGTCGGAATGATCAGATGTTAATATCTTCAAACGCGTCCCCAGCGATCCGAACATGTATTGCTCAAACTCCGCCGTGAACCGAGGGTCACGGTCGGACACGAGTTCACGATGTAATTCATGGAATCTAAATCTTTTCTCGATAAAGGCACGAGCGGATCCCCATGCCGTTATCGATTCGGGTACTGCAACAAGATGCAACATCTTAATGAACCGGTCAGCGAACCCAAGAATTTTATTTTTGTGTTTGTCTGCGGTGCCCCAAAGACGAAGTCCATGAATACGGACTGCCAGCACCTGCGGTCATAGGTAGAGGCTTAAAAGTGCAAGGGATGAAATCCTAGGCTTCACCCGCCGGCAAACCTCGCAAGAACGAATTTATTTGAGCCCAAACGGAAACTGACGGGGTCTGAAAAGTCACAATTTACCGCCAGGTAAGTCTTTTCTCGTCCGCGATGTCCACCAGTTCGGGTTTGTGACACTCAAACATGATGTGCAAAAGTAGATTGTTATGATCGGAAACAACGACACGAGGCGTGTCCCACATGTAGGTGACGTCGGGAGTACGCGGCCTTGCGTTCTGGTTACCCAAGGTCTTACCAGTAATTTGTTGAGAGTGGGATCCGTTACATTGCGGATCTTGAGGTTGTTTACCTATTATAACGGACTTGCTTTAGGATAGCACATCACTCGGGATGTTGGATCGCTTGTAATATTTAATACGTTCTCTTCGAGGAGGCTTCATATAGTTTGTGACTCGTCTCTAGAGGGAATCATGGTAGCATATGAATATGGACGGAATTGTAAGGGCTCCTCTTTTATACCACATCACCTTGAAATGGTAGTGAGACGAAATTGGATTTGCGGAATTAACAGCCTGGTGGAGGAATTTGGTATTGAAATAAATGTATGGGGTTGTGTACTGTATGTTGTATCACTTATTTGATAAGGTTGTACTTATTTGGCTGTGATGGCGTTTTTACCACCTTAGAATGAAATAAAGATTTTTTTGCCCTTGTGTATGTAAAATCCGGAGATTAAAAACTCAGACGGGTTTGTACCCCGCGTAAAAGTTAAAACAACATCAGTTTACATCTTGCGTTCACGTGCTCAGAAAAAGGTGGATAACTAGGAAGAATAACGTCTTAAAAGTTTATGATATCGAGCACCTTGTGCAAGTTCGTTCTTTGTAGAGGCTTGTCGATTGCATCGAGACTAGAGGTGTAAAGGGGCACTATTTGATACGCAATGAATGTAGTGCTTAGCAAGCGTTTACTGACAACAGTGTGATATAGTGCTATGTTAAGTAACGTACGCAGTACGCTAGAGGAAGAGTCAAGACCGGGCGACTACGGCCAGTAAATGGTAATGCCAAACTGTATTGACATTACTAGGTCCTATAAGTTGTCTCGTCTTGTTGTCTCGTCTTGGCTATGGTTCAATCGATACATGCATAGTGACGTCTACTCACCATCCATTGCGAGCGTCTAGCAGGGGTTGGTAGATCGATATAATTGTTTATCAACCAATAAGTCGACCCATGGGTCACTGCAACAATATCACTGAGCTCAGTGGAATGGTTATGATAATATTAGAATTCACATTCCCTATCATTACTATTATTGTAAATGATAACTTCATGTAACAAGCTCACTTCGCTACAAAAGGACCAATTTTCTGAAAGACTCGTTCGTTCGTTGCTATAAAGAATTATTCAACTCGTTTAATTGATGTTAATGCTTCAAATGAACTCGATAACAAAGCTAAAGCTTGCGGTTGCAAGCAGACGTAGCTGCACCGATACGTTGACTTTCTATTCTACTGAAAAGTGAATATAAAAATGCGCTATAGAACCATGACAAGTATGCTACACTCTCTCTTTTTTCCTATGTCAATCGCTAGCACCTTCCATGTCTAAATTTACGAAACATGAGTGTCACAATGACATAATCTCTATTTAAGAGTGTCTGAGGGACTTTTAATCTTAAATAGTATCAGGCTGCAAGGTGATGTTGTTCCATACGAATACATCTCACGCGCTCTTCATTCTGATCTGCCGCATCGGATTATATTTTGCAACAAGAGGATAACTATTATTCACTTAGTGAAACATTTAATATCCATATTTAAGGAGTATCAATTGTTCGCAACCTCAATTCGATAAGTATTCGCAGCTTCAAACAAGTAATTTTCTAAGATATCTTCGTTATTGTCCTTCAGACGGCAACAGTACTAACTCTGCTGCTATCCAGTTGTTGGTCTCGGCATGAGCAAATGGTGATGTCAGCATTTATAGTATGTGAAACTTTACCAGGGACCGCAAGATCCGTTCCGAGCAAACTGATGCTTTACACATTTTTAAAGGAGTAGTGCCATAAAAATGCAAACCTGGACAAGCGTAACATCAGATTGGACAATATAGGTACCCCAACCCGATATACATCCACTACCTCTAGACTAACCTGCTGAGTAGATCAAACCAAACAGTTGGGATGTGAGAATGTCCCCCTTGGAAATGAGTTTGTTGAATCACAGGATGTAAGCCAGAAATTGTCACTAATGTGGAGGCTCAGAAAGCAGTCGAGTTCGTTGAAACATCGTCGCTGCAACAGGTGGGCGATGCACTAGATTTTATCGAGTCACTACAGCAAATGAAGGATATAATGGAGGCAATCTGCACAGTCAAAATGGTATAGACTGATGTAAATGACTTCTTTGGACGTTTTTAAGTAGCTCATCCCATCATCATCGCATCAAAAATTGCCTCTCCGTCAAGGCATACCAAATCAAAGTGAAATGATCCATGCATTTCATTTTATATAATATACAAAAGATGTTCATTAACAAAAGTGTGTGCCCGACGTCAAGACAAGGGTAGATGAATAGTTATGAGCGTTGGAATTCTTACAATAATGAAGTAGACAGGTTATACTGTATCAAATTTGCTTGTACCTGAAGGAGGTGGTGTATAAGATGCATCGGCGCATGGACAGAGCACATTTCTCGCAGCGCACTGTAAATCCAAGGCGAGCAAAACCAACATCATACATTGCAAGCTGCGCGATACGTTTGGCCTGCTCTTATGACATTTGTGGTAGATCAGTAGTCTTGCAGGTAACCAATTTGTTCATTAGCTCAAGTCGGAGAACTATACGAATGGCCATTCGGCAACGCGACAGCGAAATCAATATATATCTTATTCAAGAACAGCTGATCAATCGGTAGCGTATTTATTTACGCTGAGATACTGATATGCTTATTACTGATGTGTCAGAATGGACACCACCAACAGGTGAAGTAGAGCTTAAACGAATGCATCATGTATGAAGACGGCGGAGGCCATGAGGCCGGCGATGGAGTCTAGCAGCCTTCTCCACCAGCAATGCCCAAGCAAGACGTCGATGGCACCAACGTGAGTATCGTGACAATCAGCGAGTACGAAAAGAGCACCACAACGAACGCGAGGACAGTAGCACTCACGCACTTGGTATATCCGCCGTAACTTCGAATCTGCTGCGTGTCAAGCTTCTGTCGCGGTAAGAAGAAGATACCAATGAGTGCCAAGGCATTAATGCCATAGCATATATAGATCGTCTTAAGCACAATCAAACGCGCTTCCGGGGAGTCTGATCCAACGTCATCAGTTTCGTAGAAGTTTGCGCCTTTGAACAGCCCCATCGAGTTTGTCTGAACGAAGGTGACGACCAAAAAGTACAGCGACATCATCAATCCAACCATGGCACCTTCAGAGCCTTCTTGGATGATCTCCGTGAGAGGTACTATACTTGCTAGACAGGAGATAGCGCCTGACATACTTGCGAATACATTCATCGCGTGGTAGAAGTATCGGTTCCGAACAATGTCCAGAATAACGCACGTAGCCTGGATGCTTTTAGACACCACGAGCAGCACAGTGGACATTGCATAAAATGCACGCCACGGTCGATTCATAAAGAAGTAGCGCCACGCTATGTCCATCAACATTACCGTGGTGAAGCTCATGGTTTGCAGTAAATATATGTTGTCACTGCTAGCGCCCGCCCAAAAGCTCACAAGTAACTCGTGATCTCGAAACCTGATGGTGTTGAATAAGGTTGAGATGCACGAAAATACGAGAATGCTCCACACTGCTTTCTGCTGCATGACTCTCCATAGAATCTGGCCGCGAGTCCTTATCGAAGTCGAAAGTGAGTAATACTTTTCCACCCAAGCATTCCACACAAGCGGGATTGCGAGAGATATGACGAAGCCAAATCCAATCAACTCCGTGCTATGGTGCGCCACGTTGTTCCGAACAACATAAATACCAGCGCTCGTGGCAGCGAAGACCGCATATCGGAAGATCTGATAGGTCGCGATGACAGAGCCACGCATAACTAGCGGTTCACGTTGAGCCAGCTCGATCACTCGAGTGTGAACGCACATGTACGTGACCATGTTTCCAATACTAGCGAGTGATGAGAACAGCATCATGCCTCCTGCCAACACGGTGCTTGCGGTACCTTGTTCGAGGCTTTCGCCATACATGTTCAATGCTGAAAGGATGAAGTAGCTCAACACGGTTGTCACCAGGCTGACGATCAAATACGCCTTGCGTCGGAACCCCATGATCGGGTAGCAATCCGAGAGCAACCCAAAAATGAAGGAGAAAGCGGAAGGCATCGCAATCAGACGACGCGAAGCTTCCAACTCGTTTGCGCTGAAGAAAAAATGCTTCATTAACATCGGACCGATCACGTTATTGAGGCAATCAGCCGAAAACGACGACGCAAATGTGGCCGCCACGAGGCCGGCACAGTCCTTCGAGAAGAACTTGACGGGGTCTCCTTTGCGGAGACTACCGTGGAGGTCGACAGAATGCATTGATCGACTTGCGCCGATTTCCGCCGGCGCCGGACTCCCGAAGTCGCTAGGTGCGTAGGGCGGCATTGCCCCACCGTTGCTGTGTTCGGGAAACGAGGGCGACTGGTAGTTTTGAAAATCCTCCCTGTGCGATGTCAAACGCATGGTTGTAGCACGTGTGATGTGTTGTTCAGTGGATTATCTTGCAGTGTGTTGGAGTTGTAACTCGTCGCTGCGAAGTCGAAAAGTAATCCTCGGTCGACCATTGCTTTGACTAGAAAGGGAATCGGAGAAATCGATAGCATACAAATGTCGTACGCACATGCGCACCGCCTTTTACTTGGAGAGGGCAAGCAGAAGCTGATGCTGTAGCCCGAAAGCCACACATGTCGTAGCATAGCTGAAGGCAGTCTGTCATACGAGCGACTGGACTCCTATAGGTACACCACCACAACGCCAGCGAGTCAGATGGGCTGTGAAAAGTTATGCGTGACGAGACCGTGCAGAGGGCTTGTGTCGTATCTGTACTGTTTGCTTTGGCAATGGTCGCACGCTGCCGATATGCTTACGATAAGAGCTAGAAGGTGCGACGAAACGAATTATAGTCACACCGACGTCGTATCTGAGCACGAGATTCGGAGGTGTGCGACGAAATGTTCGTAGAAAGAATATGTTGTTTTGTCCCTCTGCCGTGTAGTATCCAACTAGGAAGCATGCGGAGTCTGACGCTTGCTCTTTCGTTCTTATATAAAGCACATCGCCAAGTCGGGAGCGTGGCGTGCGATCTAATGGTCTCCTCTCGAATGGCACGAGACTGATGTGGCCAAGAGATAGCTCGTTGGACACCACTATTGCGTCATTTGAGCTATAGGACATCCAATAGTCGAAGAGTGTATTGGGCCAACAAAATTGTGCTCTAGCGCCAACACCTTGTACATTGTTGCCAAGATGTCTCTTGTCAAGTGGCCAAATGGTAATTTGATATTGTGATAATCGTGTTCCAACAAAAATGGACCATTAGTGAGCTGCAATGTTGCGTTCTAATATTTGCGCATCTTATGACATTGGCTCTGCTCCACCTTCTTGCCGTGACGTGTGAGGAGAGTGAATTAAGTCGAGTAACAACGTTTGTGGATATTTGCGCGAGCGATAGTGATAAAGTTGTCGCGATAGCTTCCTTCGTCTTACTTGTGTCATCCACTCCAAAGACACCTACAACAGAGTAGAGCATTCGTAAATCGCTTAACATCGACCTCTTTGCTTGCAGTAAAATGATAGTAGGATGACTTCTTTCGGTAGATCGATTGCTGCTAATTAATGCCAGATGACTCTTTGCCTCTGTAACAGACTGGGCCCGTCATATGCCATTAGTATCTAAATATTGTCAATGTGAATATTATCTTAGTTGATAAAATTTATCAATATTACCTGGCCAAGGAAATATTCATGAATAAAACCTTCATAAGTAATAATGTACACGATCCACTTATTAGTTGATACAGGCCATTAACTCAACCAAGATAACCACCAATTTCTGCAAGACGCGCGCAACGAGTGGTGAGCGAAAAACCTTCATAGCAGATTGTGATATAGTGGTGTTGAAGTATGTACATGAAGGTTAATCGAAAGAATCATAATCGAGCCAAATACATTTTAAGGTTTTTTCTACTCTGAGCATTCCAAGGGGTTGTTCCCTTGTGTAGTGGTGCAGTAAGCTAATCTTTCAGATGATGAATGTCGGTTCAATCCCCTCATTGTGTACAATAATCCCTGTGGGTGATAATTGCAGTATAAATCCCCCAGTAGCTAGAAAACCTGCCACTACCTCTCAAAAACCATGGTTGGAATATACCGGATATAGTGGGTCGTTCGCGTACCCGAATATACCTCACCAAACCAACCTATTCTGAGCATCCTATGCTCAGGTCTCTCCCTCGCGCTTCCTCAACTCTTATATTTAGGTGACGTCCGGGAGCACGTACCCTCGTCTTATTTTCTAGAGAAGAACTTACCTGTTATATGTTAAAGCGCGACCGGTTACAAGCTTCATCTAATAATCGAAACAAGTCAGGTATTTTGCTGGGCATCATCAATCGTCGGTGTGCATTCAGTTCATCAGAGATATGCAACTATGATAGTCGACACTACCACAAAAAGTACTGGCTCACAGGCTTTCTTGGCCGCAATCTGCTGAAACGTTCTACAAATGTTGTGTATGTATGTTGATGTCTTTGCCTTATGCGCAAAACTGTAAATTATTTGTTTGGGAGTTTTACTATTACTTCGTACTGGGGTTGCATTTGCACAACAAAGTTTTAATATTATTTCAATATATTTTGAACGTGAAACGTAACGCTCAGCGTATTTTCTCTTTATCACGTGTTAAGGAAATACTAAACAAACATATAATGGCACGGAACACGTGTAGCGACTGAGGTGTGACCCTGCTTGTACCAGTAAAGATCACAGACGCAAGGGTCGGAGATTATATTAGTTTGACAAATATTGGTCTTCAGTAATAGATGGTATAAATTATAGCACGGTAGGTCTATCTAATCACACATAGTATTTGCATTCCCGTTTTCTTTACATATAGCTCGCCTGTCCTGATTAAATGCATCCTGTAGAAGTAGTATGTAAGGTACCAGATGACTATCTTCCTCTGTCTTCAATATGAAGTTCTTGCACTGATCTCACTAATGGCGGGAGTTTAACCGATGCACACCGCATCGATTGACGCCAGCATTTTGCATTTCACAAGGTATTAAGCGCCATTCAGTCGTTTCGCGTGTGCATCAGCTGATATTAATTTCAAATAATAGCTGCGTAATACACGATTCGTGGTTGGCTTACAAGAAAAATTTGTAAAATAACACAGATTTACTACTCAGACATCCACAGGACAAAGCACAAATGATATTAATTGCGCCTGCTTGTGTACGCGTACAAACCATGTAGAGTATTAGGAAAATTCAAGGTCCAGATCCTTTTGACCTCGAACGTCGACTTTCCAGTGTACCCAAATTGGCCAACTAATGGATGATCGTACAAATCTATGGCCCTTGTAACCATTGTGCTCACCCTGTGCGCCCGTAGGTTGTGATGGTATTAGCTCTTTGTATTGGCCTTGTGCAATACAGACCTTGCTTGAGAATAAAATTTGTTTTAGCCGATCTCTGTACGAGATCAGCAAGATTTATTTAAGTGTAAGTTGATCTTGACCCAATACTGAGCGTTGAGTTAAATCGAAGACATCTCAATTTTTTCTTTACGCTGATGCGTGTCGTAGATACTCTATTTTTATTAAACTTGCTTTCGGAATCCTAGAATCACATGCGCTTACAGACAGGTGTTTATTTCAATCAGTCAGTCAATATTAATTGTTCAGTGGTATGTATATATTGACGCGTAAAATACCATGATTGAGATGTGTTCACATATGCTGCTGTCCAATTCTGTCCAATTAACTCAGGAAGTAAGTGCTCGAGGCGGAGCACATGTCATAGATCTTGTCGTCTGTACTCACAGAAACTGCTTGAAAACAATTTAATGGCGTCTTTTTAATGTCAAAAAGTAAGATTTATTGCTCGATTACTGTAATAGATTGCTAAATGGTTGAAAGCAACCGTTATCTATGATAAGAACAATACTACAGTTGAAGACGCGCGGTTTCGTCGAACATGCAGAGATACTAGTACATTTTCCTATATGCAAAATGTCTATCATTAGGCTTTGCCAAATATACCAACATAAATGTTTATAATTGCATGTCCACCTCGCCGATATACTAATCGATACTTTTGTACTATTCTAGCGATCCGCAACGTATAGAAGAACTTAATCGCTAGACAATTCTACTTCAGAAGTCTTGAATTGTCGTAATAACAATGTTTAATCCTTTTTGGAAGGTTTGCCACGAGCCTCGCGCAGATAAATGCAAGTAGAAACCTCATTGTCATCCTACTTAATTGATGGCAGACCTATCATTACGACTGTACTATCTCTAAAAACATCAATGTCTATATCAATATCTAATGGATCTCTCCATCCAACAGTTTTATAATCCTTTAGATAAAATTTAAAGAAAGGAGTCAGCATCTATGATATCATCCTCACACATAAAGCCTTGCTACTGTAAACATTATAATTCGTTCATATATTATCGATACACATTCGAAAATTTAATAAGCACCAATCGTTCTGATAAACTAATCTATACAACCTTCTTGGTGTCGGACGAGGCATAATTTAGTGGAAACTGTATCTTACCTCCCTTTAAATAATTTATCATAGTCGCACAATTTTCGATACTTTGTTGTTTTCCAAATGGTCCAAGGCACCTTGTTGAGACATCAAATATCAAGATTTAATTGCTATCGTCCTTGCCCTACGATCTGTATTGAACATCACCGATTTATTTGTCTTGCATTCAACCCTTTTCTTCGTTCACATCTCGTGGGTCTTAAACCGTTGGACATCATAATAAATCGACTCTTTACACTGGCTTTATTATGTTTTGTTCTATATACGCTGAAGTCCTTGTAACTAGTTTGGTCTGAGCCAGGTATATGCTTTGTCCGAGGTGATGCGGCTGCACCCCGAATACATCTGCCGGCCCAGCATTATACTTAAAATCTTAGGTACTCGAGTATGTGTCCGACGCGAATTCAAAAAGCTTTAATACATTTATGGATGTCGTTATTCATCACATCCTTGCATCTTGACTATACTACAAACCCTATCGTAGAATTTGTTTAATTACATCGACCGATCGGTAGATACGTGACGCGTCAATAATATTACAAAACAACCTCAATGTTAACCTAGTGAAAACGCACTAAAATTGGACCGACATATATGTGAAATATACACACAGAAAGGAAGATACCTCATACAAAGTCCGAAATTAGTTGTTCACAGCTGATCAATCATGCTACTGAATATATCGTATCAATCAATTATCCAAATTAACCTCAACACGTTTCTCAGTCGTCGAACATATATTTTCATTTTAAGGGCCGGTAATGGGGCGAAATGACACAAACTATCCTTGAAATGGGTGGTGGTGTCCTCATTGGATAAAAACAAGTAAAACGAAGTCAAAGGCTTAGCATTAATGCAACCATCTTTCGAAACAAAAAGTACTTACGTAAGATTTGGTTAAGTCCATAGAACATCTGCTTTGCTGTTGCTTTAGCTCGATTTTATACATTTTCAATCTTTACCGGTTCCTTATAATTATCAGAGTAAACAGATACGATCTCTTGAATATTCTAATAGCTTCTAGACGAAAAGAAAGTCAAGATACATGCACAGAATAGGAAGCTCCAGCCACTTGCAACTCCATCTCTCCTCTATTTATCAATTTCTACTTTAATTGCACAACTTTTTTGGCATCAGGGTAGCCGGCCAAGCTTATGCGTTTCTCAAATATGTATTTATATTTCTCCGGCAGACAATAGAAATGTGTCTCGATTATGTTAAACCTGGGCTATTAATGAAAATCAGGTCGTTCCGTCGACAGTTCGTGTTAGCGATAACCTGCTGTAAACTCTACATTATCTTTTTATCATGCACAGCACAACCAGGATATTCGTAAATACATTTCCATACGTCAATTTGCACCTTAATTACGCATATGTCGTTAGTTCCAGCTGTAATTACCTAAAGGAAGGTACTAATTTCCCTCAATCGAATTACTTCCTTGAAATTTATTGGTCCGGAGATATATGAAGTAATTGGTTGATATTATGATACATTACGCGTAGCACAAGCATATTTGTATTCTTGATCGGAGATGCCATCATAACGACTAAGAGAATAAGAATCAATATTAAATGGAAGCTAGAACATCCAAGATATACTTTTTGACTGATCCATCGCCATACTTTCCAACGTATGGACTCTGTACTCCTATATTGTGTTTTTTGTCACAATCACGTGCCATTCTACGCGCCGTCATTTTCTGACCTTATGGGTATATAGCGCTTTCAGAAAATCATACAATCTCATCATTTAAGTAATCAATCTTACTCAAAAGATCGAGGAATAGAAGTTGCAGTGATCGTGTTAAAGGGTAGATCTTGTTGTTTCGTTGCATTTCGTTGTGCTAGGAGGCGACGAGGGCGCAAACTATCGTGTATTTACATGTTCTACCTAGGTGAAGCTTACTAATTTAACTGTGACTTGGTTGGTATCAATTAATTATGTAAATTCTGGGTGTGCATTTGTGATTACGGCTTCACACTACAGTATGTATTGATTAATATCAGCGCATTGACCATTATGTTCCTTGGTTATACCATCAGCTGGTACTGCGACTGTCTTTTCGGTTGCGGTACTTAAGCAAGCTTAGTTGGCTACAAAAAGATCGGTTAAAATCAGAAACAAAGCGAGTAACGTGTGCTGCGCATGGGTATTAAGAAAACGTTCCTTTTAATGTATAAACGAAGCTGGTATATATTTATAGGACTTAACCCGTTCTTCCCCGTCATTTTCTCATTATTATTATTTACTTTCAAAGTAATTGGAACACATATAATTGGTAGGTTGTTGATTTTTTAATAGTACGAAATTCGCATAACGTCGCCTATTACAAAAAATTATATCACGATATTTAGACATCTTGGCCAAAGCTTATCTTGTAAGCCTAATATGATATATTTTAGGTGTTAGGCGGATGTAAAACCATCAGAGATGGGACTATCTGATTCACCGTCTCTCGCATAAAATGTACTCATGATGGATCTAATGAATAATCAAATATGCACCTTATGGCCTGTCTTGCGCAAATTTTCTTTTTCGAATAGTTAGCTCTACCCTCATATTTTGACATTTCTACAACGATTTTATGCTTCATTTTTCACCGTGTAAACTAGAAGTAAACAACCACACTCAATCCGTATTTAAAGTATCGCTTAATTAAGGCCTAAAATGACCAATTGTGTGCTCTGTAACAAGTCTATACAAGCTGGTATCCCAACAACCCATCAAGATAAGATTTCGTCATATAATCGTCAATTTTAGAAGATACTCTTGAGCAAAATCACTTAACATTTGTAATAAAACTTAAAATGTTATCACTCCATAAAAATCTATATCCCTATTAAATTACATTTAATTGCGCGTTCCGATGAGAACCGTATTTGCTAAAGGTTTCCCTTCTTACACATTACAACAGTTTGTCATTCTTATTATATCTATCTGTCGAAAACATACCGTTGGGTCGATTAAAATAGATAATATTGACACATCTCACATATAAGCTGACCGTGATTATGATGTCGGTACTCTCGATTACGCGAGATAAGATTTAATTGGCTTGGCTTGGAGCTGATAAGCTATCAATATTTGGCTTTGTTCAGCGAGTAGTATCTAAAAAATGTTTAGACGGCTTTATTGGTAAAAAGAGGCTCTGTATTTCCGTTTTCAACATTATATTCTTTCTTATCCAATGATGAATATATAAGCTAAATGCTGACCTCTCTATTTCCCGTATAAATGTGTGTTTTACATCTGACATGATGTGAGCCGAATTCTTACTACTTTTCTTTCAACTTAAGCTCTCGAAATATCAGAGATTTCGCGGACGCATCATCACAATCTATCGTTTAAAATTTTGAACAATTACAAATTACATCAAATTATTGCAATGTGGTATTACACTTCTTCGTAGGTTAAAAAGTTGTAGGCAAATGCTCCCGACGTAAACCCACCCTATTCGGTGCAAGCATACATTATTAAACGATTCTGTACAAGCTAAAAAAGAAAACAAACAATTATAACAGCTTTTATCCTGCGACAATTATTGTCAAGCATTTCATTCATGGGTAATGGTGATGTACAGGATTGGCGTGTTACTCAAACTTTATACCGACCCCAGTGGCCGAGTAGTAGACCACTATAGCAACCAACCAATGGGTGGCCGCCCTGCCAACCCGCAACGAAGGGTGTGTAATAGTTGGGTGGGCTGGAGGCCCTACTAGCCGAAAAGCCCCAAGGTTTAATGAGGGGTGTGGGCCCCTGTCGAGTTCAAACCGAGCCGCGGTACTCTCAGATCACCTTCGGGAGGTCTGAGGGGTCACACGGCATAAATCTCATACTTTATGCGAAATTCAGCCACAAATTAGATCGCAGATATATATTGTCTGCGTGACCGGTGCACAACCATGTAGAACTGTGACGTCAAATACCGCACGATGCTACAATATATTCTTAATATATATTAGGGCCTAGTGTACATTTTAAAGGCATCTTCCTGATGCCAATATTGTGTAACGAGCCGATCAGTAATGACTCGCTCATTCAAATTTAAATAAGTGATGAACATAGATGATAAGCAATAAAATCAGGTGCTAAAAGTTTGACGCTTTATTTTGTTGAAAAGCGGTTAAATTAGAAGTTGGCATAAAATCGATTGATGTCACTTATATCATTACCCCTGGACACCGTGTAATCACATGAAACCAGGCGTCTGGTCCAGGTGAGTCTAAGCGCAAATGGACCTAAATGCATTAAAAAGTAAAAAAATCAAAACAGGTTGAATGAGCAGGCGCCGTTGCGTACAATTTTAAACCACATTTTCGAATCGACACAAATTATCCACGTTAGCAATATCCAACTGATCTTATTAGTGGTAGACGGATTACCTGCCACTTCGGATAAAGTCTACATTGTGACATATAGGAATTGCAACATGAACTATCATCTTGCAGTTGTAAATGGTAGGACACCGTAGATAGTGTATGTGTCAAAGAAAATGGGTTGAAAAAATGGCACGATGCAGATAACCTATGTTTTGACCTTCGTCCGCATTTTCGTTTACTACATCCAGACTACTAAGTATTCTTACCTTGCATTCAACATCGTTTTTTTGCGCATACTTATCGTAAAGTCGGTCATTAGCTATTAATTCATTGCGAATCCCATTTTTCGTACAGACGTGAACTTTTTATTGTCTTGTCGTACGTTTCTCATCTTATAGTCGCACAATGGGTATCATGTACATCTGCATGTCACAAAATTCTTGCTATTTGTGTACTTATTAGACGACAGCATGAAGGGGATGGTAATCGAACGAAGGGAAATCTGATCTAGTGTTACGGATCTATGCTTTTAGATTTTAGCAAGATGTATCGATGTGAATAAGATAATATTCATGACGAGAACTGTATGGAAAATGTAATTGATGCTGATTTTATTGGTCTATCTATGGTCGTTTGGTGGATGATGAGTTTAGGCCGATAGCTATGTGTTCAAATATTCAATATGCCTCATCATTTCGGAGGTAATAGGTCGAACGAAGACACAGTGCAGGCCTATTAATAATGGGGTGATAAGAAGTACCTATTATAAATATACAGGGTTATTATACTGAAGTCAATTTAAGAAGAAGAAGAAGGCAGATGACCCCAATAATGCCATTAAGCAAAATTTACCAGGAATTAGATGTGATGCGGGTTCGTAATTATACATTATCCTCTACGTGACATACATCTAGGTACTTATACATGGCATAAATCATAAGACACGTTGCGACCTGTTAGGTATGAGATAAAAGTTATGATATCAGAATAATGTGTTCTTGATATAGCCTAGGCTGAGGAACTGTGGTTACACAGAAACTGTGCGGTCATTTTTTGAGCAAAATTCAATAAGTATGAGCTTTACATTTCTATATTCCTATTTACAACGCTTGGCATCCTGTATCGGGTTAAAATGTGATAATTTACCAACGTGAAGGGACTTAGCGTCAAAAGTCCTTGGAAAGGATCGAAGGCTGCATTCGCTTGGCCGCCTTTAGAGATAAGGCTGACGCAAATACGCACCCATCAACTGGACCTAGCATGCATAAAGCGTCTTGGACGGATGAGTTCATTTTTTGGCTCAAAATTTATAAAAGCCAACCTTCACGAAGAACGTTTGTTAGTCAAAAACGGATGGAAGGAATAGATATGGTGATTTCAAATCCGATCAGAAACATTCGTATATTTAAAAGATCTGTAAGACGAATTTCTAACTTTTACCCATTTAGTTGTGCGAAGCTTTGTTCAATGATCACCCCTTACTAACGAATTTCTTGTGAAAAACTCATCGTATGGGTTCAACGGGGCTAGAATGATCCGTACTTAGCTTACACTGTCGCTTGAGAAAGACTCAAGTCCAATTATTAGGTATTAAGCAAATTTAACTCTGTTTATACTATTGTTTCTTTTGGTCCCAAGTACGAGTGGTTTCTTGAACTCGTGGGAACCATTAAATCTACGTGTCGATATCTTACTAGATATTAATGAGTCCGACCTCATTAATCCTTCTTAGATATACGACATGCTACATCCGCTAGTCCGAAGGTAGCAATCCTACTTAAGTAACATGTAAATTATAAAAAAAACTACTTACATAACGAGGTGGCCCATTACGATAGAGCTATAACGTATTCCTCGGTATATATAATTTATGTGGTTGCTTGTGGCAAAAATAAACAAGTCATTTTATCCTCTAAGGAGTAAGACAGGAAATAAGATACTAAATTGTCGATCCCGCAAGCAAAATTTTTCGAGATCACGCCGAATGAAATTAGCATCGATTTTGAATACGACATTTTGATCAAAGCTTCTCTCTGATATTAGCATACCCAATACTTCGTGTTCATGTATCGTCCCGTGCAAGGTGCAGCAAAAGCCGTCTATCAATATTATAGGCAATTAGCAAAGATCGTTGACACTTTTTAAAATCCAACCGGCAAAAGTTTCTCGCTGCGTATTAGTCATAATCTTTCATATAGAAATATAATCCTCACGTACGATTATCAAAACGCATAATGGCGATAATTCGGAGCTATTCTCATCACTTTTCAATTTATCGTTCCCTTCGACTCAATTATTTATGATATTGTTCCCTTCAGTCGAATTGGTAGACGCAACATCACCCTTGCAGAGTTTTGCGCATTGCCTAGGTCTAAAAGGAGCGCCTTGACTTATCCTTTCCTTCCATTAGACCGTACTACGTATTCTCAGCCAGTAAATTCATCGCAAGAGAGCAAAGAGAAAGATAGGTATGATTTTATTGATAATCGTGAATCAAGCAATAAATTTAGAATTTGTATATGTAAACCTTTTACAACTGCGATTCGGGTTGACATTTATTTTTTATGATTCCTTACGAGGTCGTACACTGCAATGATTTTGCATACTGACTCTGCGAAAACGTCGTGGAAATCTTCGCAAAATGGTTTGCTTCTCCCTTCTTTATCTTTCAGCTACACATTTACAAAATGACAAATTCGACAAACATTCGTCGCCTCAATTCAAAAAAAGAATCTCGCACCTGCATTAGAAAATCGCGTTGACAATATGGATTTACGCAAAAAATCATTGCTGCAAATGTATCACTATGTACAAATGTCTCATGCGTTTGTCTTTGGTGTGAAGTAATAATAAATTTGAGGTCTAGTCGTTTTAAATTTAAAATTCCTTGTCATGAAGAGACCGATTTATATCAAATACTTTGTCGAGAGGTACATATGTGTCATGTAATCAACACAACTTTTATATACAAATTATTATAAAACGCCAAAAACTTGCGTTCCCAAAATATTTTCTTTACACCAATTGCTCTTGAAAAAGTATCTTCTCTCGTTCGTAAAAACAAGATTCCTATGTTGCACTCTACTGAAGAGGCGGATCGTTAGGTTTGATAGAATTCTTTAAAATAATTAGCAGTTGAACGGCAACCTCGCTTGTAAAATATAGTAGCTAATATACTGACACAGTATAGGCAGGTGCCATCTTAACGATCTGCGCGTGTCAAATCAACGAATATTATGATTACTTTTTGGAAAGAGATACAAACGTTAAAAAATTAATATCGGTACAGTTAAGATGGATGAACATCTCTTGACCTTACATAATCCATTATTAACGACGACGTGAATGAAGCTGCTCTTTTTTCATCCAATGAAAGTGTCTAGCAGCGATTGGTGGCTTTTTTCGATAATGTTTTGGGTATGTTAGTAATAAGTGGAGTAAAGCTGCATATCACTCACACACGTCATATCACTGTACGATCTTCTTGTATGGTAGGTATTCATTCATGCAAGTGATATTAGTAAAGATGACAGTCTAATCGACTCAAGTTCCTTTTAATCATATATACAACAGGCTATCTTAGTTTCAGCACAGCTTATAACTATTATTAGGAACAGAAGTGCTTGATGAACAAGCGACTGTTGATATGTATACTACTGTTTACTTACGACGAAATAGGAATGGCACATGATGGTCAATTTTACAGGTTCCAATAATTCCATTTTCACATAGCATAATAAACAGGTGTATGTAATATGCAATTGTGGCTAATTATAAAATAGCTACTCGAATGCTTAATAAATGTCGAAAGGGAAGCTGAAGACTATAAATAGGGTGACCATTCGAGTTATGATGCTACTGAGCAGCTTGCAACGTCAATATCTACAACCACACCTGGTGTTGGACCACTATAGCTATATCAAATTTTGCTGCTACGATGGGTTCAAGTCCTAGGATTTACGATGCCACCAGCTGAAGGGTATCGAACCTTTCGACTAGTATGTTGCATCCAACTAGTAAGTGACTATTTTACCATCAGTTGAAGGCAAGGCTGATGAGGGAATGCCACTAGAGTATATTTAAGCTGAATATAATGGCTGTATTATCAAGAATAAGTTTCGACGGTATCATGGGTCCGATCTTTTGTCTATGGATTAAATCTCCCCCTTACTTAAACGCGACTCAAGTGACCGATATACGAAAATTGTTTGTGATCTTGTCGATGAATATGATACGATCCGAGCGATCACGAAGATGGTAGTTTTGATACGTATCTTGACCACTCAGGCGTTTAAGAGGCTACAACATGTGGTCTACCTCTGTATTGCCATTCGTTTTTCCAACACATTGCAAACTAGATCTTGAATATTGAAAACCTCTATAAATAAATGTTTTTGATCAATTCATCGAGGTATCGACTCTGAGGGATGCGCGAGAAGTTGTTAGCCCACTAAAACTTTCTGTTAGTTTTCATTTTCGATAATGAATGTACAACGTCATCGTAACATGATGGTCACTCGTTGGATCGATCTAGAGAAAGAATCCAATCACCTATTCGAAGAATTTGCCTTAAATTTGACTGCACAAACTTGCCACGTGTCGCAGTAGGTATGAAGTGCGTATCGCAATCGGTACGGCGTATCAGACGCAACAATCAACCCGATACGCACACTGTTCCTGCCTTAAACGGGAAGACCCGCATCATAGCTGTATTGACTGCTCTAGAGATGACCCCGGAGAGAAATGCCCCCTAAATCACCCATTTATAAAAATCTAGGATCTACTATGGAAAAAAAGATATGGTCGACTTAAAAAACTATACGAACGCATCAAAATATAATCCCCCGTTATATATTCTAAATAAATAGGCAATCCTCGTCACCTTGTACACGAAGGCCGAGTACACAAATTTTTAGTTGTAAGCAGAGCTACCAGATATTATTAAACGCGAATATTTAACACAACAGACGAGGTATCTCTTGTAACGTCTCTCTGCGTTGAGTCGATTCAATTATAACCTCTTATATGCGTCGAATATCTAGTAAATCTAACATATGATGATGTGTTGACGAAGTGCCTGGCTAAGCACACCGGTTGGAGCAATTTGCCCTTTAAAAATTTGTAGCGTATTGTAAGCCATACGTGATAGTCTCGAATACGATCGGGACTTACGCCAGACTGTGACCAGAACTATGTAGAAGCATATATCGAATCGAATGTGTGGTCACACAAATGGTCGTGCTAAGTTTAACTGTTAGCAGAAATGATACGAACATGCCTATCCATCTCTAATATTACAAGTTGGTGACATATCATGAGGAGATTTTTCAAATTTGGGGCGACCTCTACTTTAAAACGTCAGGGCTGGATGCCTAAAACATGATTGCAAGATTTTGGTGAATATCTTGAACGTAATGCGTGTAAATCGTCAGAAGAGAGCTTTTACGGATACTATCGGTAGACTCAACCTACTTATTGTGTACTATGTGGTGTAGTAGCGCTTAACATTTCTTGCAAATTCGACCTCCCCTAAGGTGCCCGAACAATCGACTGTTGGTAAGAAATTGATTATCCGGCTTTTGCATATATCCTCATCTTGGTCAAATGTCTGTAGAGCGCGAAGAGACTATTAGGTGGAAACGTGTCGATCTTTATACTTGACCGTATTTTGATGGAATTATAGGTGGCCGTGTGGAATCGTCACACGATGACGGAGAAGCTTGAATGGTGATCGGTATGATTCACCCCAAACTCGACGAAATCGTCTTAAGCAATATGTAAATACTTGGTCCGCTTACCTTTTGACTACTTGAGCCGTCTCTAGATGTTGCAATGTGGAATTTACTATGTTGCTGCTTCCGAACGTAGGTGGGCGTTTGTCTTAAGAGTTTTAAATCGTGGCCAAACAAAGATTAAAGGTCACTTAATTGAAGTATGTGTCCTTCTTCACGTCGGGTGGCTAGTATTTCAAATTATATGAGAAGTCTACACGTGTACTTAAAAAGTTTACACTCTGTCTTTTGTCTGGACCATCACTCAGAATCTTCGACAAGATATATGCGGTAATACTACTATATATGCCACGTGACGTCCTTGTTGATACGATTTCGATCATCGATCTGTTCCAATTCTTAGTAAACCTCGATCAATATTCGTGATCAATCGTTCGTAATTGATCCCTTTGATTGATCCTTGTGATTGACCGATCGTGATCGATTTATTAATTGCATACCAGTTGTCAAAATATTTTTTCGTAGTCCCCCTTAATTATCTTTTCTAATAATTTTACCAAAAAAAGTTACCAAAACTATGCGTGCGCGTATTCGATTCAGATCAATCTTGTATGCGTTGCCTGAGCTACAAATAGATAAGAAATGGTGCGAGATAATACTTTTAAGCAGTTATTTATGGCTGCCCAGATTTATTCTCCACGTACCTAGATGATATAATTAAGCTGAGTATGACTATATATCTTTGATTGAGTGATCAATCGTTTACTCTCCCATGATTTTCAGCGCTTTGTTTTGTCCATTTACCATCTCTCCGATGTAATTCTACACAACTCACCGCTTATCTTGCGTATCGTAATTATCCGGCAAATCCACCTTTATCGAATTTACAGCACATCTTGCGCACCAAAGAGGTATTACTCGACAGTTATGATCGTATATTACTCTCTAGTGTAGTCGTTGGCGATGGCTAAGTTTTTCATGATGTGTAAGAACCTTGGATCCCGAAATTTTAAAAAAGGCTAGCGCTAGGTTCGTTGACTTCGAAAACGATGTGATCGACATCGTTAGTCCTCGGGAAGATGTCGAGATCGGTGAGTGGTGAACCAAAATAGTGTATATTGCTCATGCGATTTCATCTCTATACATTGGAGTATGACTTACAAGGTAAATATGGATAAATGCCGTATGACTATACTTGCAAACGCGCATGCCATGTCTATGCATGCACCGAGTTGTAAAAGTATAATTTGCGATTGGTAAACTTGCTTGATAATGTATGTGCGCTGATTTAGCCTCCGAGTATCTTTGCGAGGGCACGAAATCTACGTTTTATCTCACAGGTTGCTTCCAAAAGTTAGAAACTAAAAATTTGTAACTAGGTTCGTGATTAAATATTAAACTTGTTATATTTACGCATTAAAACTAGGGTATAATCTGTGACAAGTTTACGCGACAATTCGTTACGTCAATAAAAAGAACTTATATGTGAAGACATGATCACAGTATGGGGCTTCGACCGACTCGGGAATATCATCAAATAGCAACAAATTTAAATCGATCGATGAACGATTTCAAGATTAACAGTAATGCAATTAACATATAGAGAGTTAAAGACGAACTTTAAAAAAGCGGTCGCTTAAATCTTCGATCATATTATTAGAGTCTGTCACTTTGGACAGGATAATTGAAAAAACATCGTATACTGTAAAATTTCGCAAGCATTATTTTCCAGCTTTTATATACTTTACCTGCGTGGAACGTAGAAGTTCCGTCTGATTGTGGAATATGTAGTTTTCAGATTCAAGATTTCTACTAAATGGTGCAATGTTATAATGCATACACGATCTGCAGTTGCATATCATGATGAGTGGGATGTCCGGTCCAGATAATGCGGTAATTATCGTTGCATAATACACCAGTCCATTTCAGGTAGTATTTATGGTTCAATATTGACCAATAAGCCACTAGCAAGCGCCACTAAGCAAATTGACATTTATTCGAGAAGGTGCTCATCGAAATCACGAGTCCTGATCCTTGGACGTCCGTCTGTCTAATGTCATGAGTGAGGCCGATGGCAATATGCTGCTAGTCAAGATGACAAAAGTTGCCTTATCTCCACTGCCGCATTATACGCAGACTTTAAATTAGGCCGGAGTGATGGATGAAAAGCGACTTCAACTATTTGTTTTTTATACTTCACAGAGAGGTTACTTCGCGAATGGGAAGGTCGTCGATCCGCTCTTTGCAATTTATGTGGACTGCTTACGGCCGTGCATCGTGACATACCGTCCGTATACGCTACAAAAGGTCTATCTCGTAACCTATAGACTCAAGCTTAGCCAGTGCATAAAACATATCAAGGGATCTTGCCATGCAATGGGTGATTGCGCTCCGCTACTTGCAACTGACGCGACATATAATCGACGACTGGCTCCACGCCGTCAAAGTCATTATGCATCAAAGCACATATATTGAAAATTTCCGGCGTAACAGACCACGTGAAATGGTTTGGCTTTGTATACAATCACCAGCACCGAGAAGTATATATAGCTTTTCTTGATAGCTTTAAATGGACTTCTAATACTCTATACTACACGACCACTCCATGTTTTTCTTTAATATCAAGAAATATGAACGGTTGTTGCGGCGTGCTTGCGCTAGAACTCGTAAATTTTCGCTGCTCATACATACATCTTGTGAAGCTTTTTGACATCAACTTATACAGGCCAATCGGTGATTTTTTACGTCTTGATTATTTACGGACCAGGGCGTGCGGCACTATTACCGGTAAAAAACCCATTATGTGAAATTTTGCTGATTTCTTCGACATAAATCCTGCGATTAGCGTACAGCTAGCGCTCGTACATAGGGCCAGAATTTTCCGGCTGTAGATGAATCCATTAACGATTATGCTCGGTGCAAAAACCCACACCATATGTAACAGAATACTTACACTTTTCTTAAAAGGTCACATACTTTACCTATTTGCATGGGCATGGCCAGTCAATTGCAGAGCATACCACTGCGGGTGCGCACTCCTGTTTACGGGGTGTCATGTTTGCGCATTACATCTGATAAATCCAACCATTAATTTCTTGTTTCACAATCGCTAATATTTTGCATGCCATTAATTATTACTTCCTTCCTCGCCATCAGCATCTAAACAGGTACAGTTGCGGCATTCAACATATTAAATTCGCGTACTAACCACCATCCACATGTGGTCATACGCACAAATCAGATCGGAGTACTTTTACAAGACCTAAAATTCTAACATGGCTCGCTGCTCAACGATCGGCAAGAACTTATTTACCACTAGTGCCTATTCACGAGTCAATGGTAACTGCATGATATTTTATAACATCGAATCGGGTTTCAATTCATTTTTGACCAGTACTGCAACTTGACCTGGTTCTGCTACACCTGGCACAGATCCATTGTGTCCGTCACCGTGTGCCAGCACTGGTTTCATATTACGTATGTATGTCTTTGTATCACCGATCTTCTCCGATAAAACTTCGACATAACGGAAATGTGCCGTTTCTCTGGACCAACTGGCACGGTATGAATATTGAAATTAAATCCTTTAATTCCATCAAATCTTTGCGTGAAGGTGTCATTTTATGAAAATATTAAGATTGAGACGACTATAGCTCGATCCAAAATTTCCCATCAAGAGCATTTTCGACTATCGGTAAGCTGCTGAGCACCTGTTTGATCTCATCAAAGTTCACTGCCGATCTTATATCGGTAATGTACTTGTACACTGTAGATATATTACGCAGATCTGCTATTCTTTTCACGGCATAACTTTCAAGTACCATATAAGTTTAAGAGCTGGCAATTAAGTTGTTTTCGACGGTTAATTTTGAGTTATGTATTAGATAGCGTACGATTGCCTGCAATCAATTTTTATTTCAAGAGGACATCTAGTGTATCGATGGTGTTCGAAAAAATTATTTAATCAGTTATCTGGGCGATATTTCCTGAGTTTATTCTAGCTACGGTAGCTCTATCATTGCCTGGTTGTATACGGCCACACCTCTAGTCGATCTAGGTAGAACGTATTACCGTTGTTGGTATACATGTATCGTATCCATCTATGCTGATCGATAGGCCAAAATACATGTTGCTATTTTCGCTACTTTGTCGTTGGTGAATCTGTGATACTAAGTTTGTTCATACATAGTTGCCGGCAGCTTCGTCTAGTGGCTAGATACACTGAGGTCTTATGAAATCGTTTCAACGACCGCACCAACATTGAAGCCATCTCACACACCCGAAACGCTCAATAACACTCATCAAATGGCAATAAGATAAAAACATGGCAGGAATATTTACCTATTCATGCTTCCAGATGATAAATAGCTTCTATCATATGAACTACGCTGTACCAAGGATAATATCTTACTTTTCTAATATACGATGCGATAAATTTTCATGGTACACTATATACCCTTAATTGTTCAATAGTGTCCACAACACGTTTCGTCACAGTTACAAATAATAGGGTTGCAAGTCGCACGATCATTGTCTTGATATGGTATCGCACTCAACAAATTTGAGCCTTAAATAATCAAAATAATGCGACCGATTAAAGTTGATGTACGTCCCACAGTAAACTAATGATCGAAGCGAATTTCTGTTTTTCACGTTAAATTCAAATTTGATGAGAGACGACGTATCACTCGGAGAAGAAACGCACGAAGGCTGGTCGTTGGGATCATCCCTCGTCTAATGGTTTGTAGATTTTCTTGACGGGGCTAAATCATCGGGGCGTACACCCTACTAACCACAATCCTATTTGAAAATCCGCTGTGCTGTTGTGACTTAGCAACAACGCAGGATTCCTGTCTCGGACTTCTGTTGGCTGCCGGACGGTCATTTGAACGGTCGTAGCAGATATGGGGTTTGGGGCACTACATTTATAGGCGTAAGTAATCGTCTTAAGCGAACTGTTGCTTTCTACAACTGTTTGTATCCTGGAGATCAAGTGCGTTCGGTTACCACGTAGCAGAGTTTCATCCGTTACGGACCGCCTATTTTTGGCGTCTAGATGGGCGATAGGTAGATGAAGAAATTAATCCTGTAACATATAACATCCTTCGGTTCCGCCACTGAGATCACTCCATGTACTGATTTCGAATCCTATCTGAAAAGTCATGTCTCGATACGGCCATCGGTATGACACTAAATACGCACCTTGATTTTAGTGTGTTCATGTATCGGTTTGGCCATAATGCAACTCGCAAGGTTTAGGACGTGCTACGCGTAAGCATGGACATCGAATTTACCCAATGGAATTTATAAAATTAGGCGCTAGTGTTTAAATTGGATCATGGCGGCTTAAATGCCTGTCGAAGTCAAGTACTAAAGATCTATGACAGTTTAAATGCACACGGGTCGTGAAGCATGAGCCCAAAGGACTGAATTTCGGCTCTCTAAAAAACCTTTTATTGGTCGAAAATCGACTTGCATTCAGTCGTTGACGATGCGACAATCCCTTAAGCGTCGTCCGAATCGACGAACGGTCCAAATCGGAAGTCTTACTTGACTTCTTTAACTCAAGAATGACATCTTGTAAGATTTAGAGTGATATGCCCGTGTCGACCCTTCCACGGCAGCATTAGCTTGCTTCTATCTCAGCAGCTCCGTCTATTGAGCATCCAGTTCTTTTATCTCTTATGCTTGTTGATATCCTTTCTGATGAAGCAAGGCTTCTTTCTACTTTCCGGCAACAAGTTAATTGTGGATGAACTTGTTAATAATGAAATGTTGATGGTCTCTGATAACCGACCTCATAATGCCGATTAAGAGGTCACGTTGAAAGAAAATCATTCATTCGACCGCATTTCATTCGAGATGGTTTCAAAGGAGGTAGAAATCACGCGTGGAGAAGATTGTTTTATCCACCGTATAAGATACTCGTGATGGTAATAAAGATCATTGTCTGTTAGCAGACCACAAAGGGCTACTAAGTTGAATAGGCACAATTCATATTCGACAATTGTTAGTTCTTGTAGCGATACAGTAAAAGTGCATGCGTTTCCAAAACTACACGTAGTCTATGCGTGGAGACGAAGTGAATGATATTCGAAAATGCTGCACATCAATGAAGTACAGTAAATATATTTTTTCGTATCGGTAAGCCCCGTTTAAAAAACACTTTTTAAATTCTACACACTATGTTATATTACACAACTCAAAGTCAGAATCTCACTTACCATCCTATGCGCGCCCAACAGCGATTAATTGTTGATTAGGTTGATGTCATAGCTACCCCATTAAAAAAAGTTGTAGTATGGGTGCCGACTGGTCCACTAAAAGTAGCGTGCTAACAATATTGCTTTTCATTAGCATTAGAGTAAAAAGGTATTAACAACGATGATATTTGCCTCAAAACGAATCGTGCCAATGATAAGTAGTATAAACACCCCGCTGATAGATTAAAGAGATTGTTTGATTTGTGGCAATTGGAGAATAAAGTTTAAAAACACTCGAACTTGGTGCTGCAAACTGGTCACCCCTCCCGATTCGTTTCTGCATTTAGTCACGCATCAAGGGTTACACATCATATGACGAGCGCTTAATATGTACTTGTGGGAAATATAGCGAGACAGTAACTATGAAGTATGAATGACCAAAAGGTACTGGCTGATGGCGGAGTGATATGGACCATAAGATCTTAAATTAATCATAAAATTGGCGACAGTGATAAGCACTAACTATTTACAATTCTCTGAAAAATGGAGGAGAAGATAAGTATCTGCAACTATGATACATATCCACAACTACATTATGTGTTCGCGATAATCGAAGCAAAGAGAAAGCATAATTATGTCCACTGCAAAATCGGGGCGAACATGGTAATTTCCTAATATTGTGTAGCGATTTGCTCGGTCCTCGTCAAGTCCAAGATACGGATCGACTTAGCGATACAGTGATGATACTTCTTAATTCAATCATCTAGCTCTGTGAAGATTTATAAATAATGGAGAAGTAGCATCATGATAGCGGTAAATCATCTATCCAAATGTGTTTGACATGAAGTTGTTTAAAATCGAGTTTTGTGCAATAATAGGACGTCCAATGAGGAACATCACCATGGTCCGGTTTGCGATACTTTTGAAGCACCAAACAGTGCAATCATATATTAAAATGACCGAGCAATCTATGTACATTTTCACGAAATTAACGTTAAACAATCGGGTCTTAAAGTTTTAGATTTAGCGAAATTGTACTTGTAGGTCTTTTGATAGGGTATGGCGTAGCTAATGTGCTGAGTCTTTATTGTGCAAGCACACATTCGAGATAGTATGCCTCCAAAGCTTGCCAACATGATCATAAAGTAGTGATCATGATCCGAGACACATTTACCGATGCCAATCTGGTACTTTGACGTGGTGGGTCTGTTTTGCATTATTAAATATGCGGCAATAATAGTTATAGATGATAAAAATTCCGATCTATTTAAAACAACATCGCTAAGCTTATTTATATTATTTCTACGACACAAGGGTCTACTTATTGGTTGACAAACCATTGTACTAAATCACCAATCGCTGCTTGACGCGCGCAATGGGTGGTGCGTAGACGTCATTATGCATGCTTTGATATCATTACAGTTAAGTTAGGAGTAATAGGACAAGACGTGTTTAGGACTTATGTATATCAATATGGTTTTTATGTTCTTTTACTAAAGTTAGTTGTTTCGTACTAGATCTTCTTCTGAACGCGTTTGATTCGCGCAAGCTAACAGGAGAATAGTTCTCGCAGCAGTCAGGGAGATCTTTCTACACACTGACAACAGTGCGTAGCACTTTGTGCCCAATTACACCTGGTGGCACTTTTAAGTCATTCTAAGGACCACATGTGTTATGCCAACATGAACATGTATAACGATGATGGCGACAGCTAACAAGCCACCCGTTGAATATACAACCATATTATTATCCTCAAATGGAGCACGGCCGAAAGATAAGGTCGGTCGGAGGAGATATTTATATTCAAAACATGCGGTCTACACTAGATATGGAACAATAAAATTACGTAGTCGCCAAGTTTATTCATTATGAATTTGACGCGGCGCGAAAATTGCTAGCCTTGTCTCACTAGCAAGGTTCTCGATAGACAGAGCTGTTGGTACAACGGCAGGATCAAATTTCTGTTCCCAGGCCAAAGAATGCGTGCCGACTCGATTTCATGGCTTTTAATCTTCTTTAAGCATAGCGAAAACGGGGAAGACACCCTATTATTATGGTTTGTCGAAATCGAAGAATTCATAAGGCGACATCGTATTGACGATGTAAAAGTTCAATTTACATTAGCTCAATTTTTACTTGGCAGGACATGCCAAAACTTGGCTTTTTTGAGCTTAAAATGCACGACTTACCTGTGTATATGTTGCAAGAGATCTTAAAGACCCGGCTCGAAAAACATCTAAGCCCCCACGGGGTAAAGTTCAGGGCTTGATTCGAGCTCCTGATGTTCAAGCAGGCGTTAGCAAGATGTGCACGCTTACGCTCAGCATATACGACTCCTCTCGAGTCGTATAACTACTAACCCAGTTCAATGTATTCACGTTTATTGCTGTGTTCGTGAAGGGGATCGCAGAGGGTCTCGTTCTTACACAACTATTAAACGAAGAGCTGGAAACGTATGAACAAGAAATCACAGCTGCGAAACGAGAGAACTTAAGTTTGTGAAAGACCTATGCTAGTTCGAACTCTTACCTTCTACCGAAACGACAAGAGGCTGGAGGTCCAGAAAAAATGGATTTCAGTTAAGTCGAGGGCAAAGACCCTCGCCCTTCGAACAATGATAGATTAAAGAGGTGTAATTGCTGTCAAAAACGAGACCACTAAGCATGTGCGTATATTGCCCCACGCGCTGAGTCAAGCGACACTGAGAGAAACGATAAACCGTCAGCTAAATTAGACAGCGAACATAGATCCGACGCTCTTACGAAGTCGCAACAGCGATATGGACTATCAAAACCGGTTAAAGTGAGAAGGGACGGAGCGTCCTACTGGTCCAGCAATCTCAGGAGGATTGGCAAATCTTTTGACGAAAGTTGCTCGCGATACACAATCATTGTGGGTCTATGTACCTAGTTATGAGAAATACCGCATCGTCCTAAACTTGGAAGTGACAAAAGAGTTGTCACTTCGTGAATTTGTCGACTGCGGGGCTTCAGAAATATCATTTTTGACGCTAGTAGATATGGGAGCTTAGGCTCAAATTGGTTGGGATCGACTCGGCTTCTCACGAGAATTACGGTGCGCCTTGCTATATCGCATCGAAAATAGTGAATAAGCGTGATTGAGAATTAACTACACGACGCCAGTGTAACAGACTATTGATAATTCATGGTAAATAATCTGTATGACATTATTTGGTGTCATCTAGAGATTAAGTTGGCTCAGAAGGTACGAGCCAAGAGATATTTAGCAGCATCGATCCATATCGATGACTACCGCTTCTGCATCATATATCCATATGATAAATGTCTTAAGAGTACACAGCGTGTGGATGTTATGATGGTGAATACTATGGCCTCAATTGCTTTACAGTCGTTAGCACGACTACACGAGACAATATTAGTTGATCACTAAATTTTGAAACAAGCTCCCATGTGACTGTGTTGAAACAAAGGAGATGCCGAAGGTCCACCACTCGAATAAAAAAATGATGCATTGGGGCATGGATGCACGTCTAGCGGGCAGCATCCAAAAACAAGCAAATAGGTTGTCTAGAGACGCCAAAGCGGTCATTATAGGTCGAATAAAGCGTTGACCGTAGAGGATCTACTTCTGGAAGTTTGACCACAATTAAAAGGCTTAGATGAAATAATCCCCCACGTTCTTGCATACACTTTATAAATCAGTATTTGTTAAGGAATTAAAGCCTCATCGTTCCGACGAAACAACCATTAGGTATATTTCCGAGGTATTGGACGTCTTTATAAATGACGGATCGAGCGTAGACTCTTATATGCTTAATTTACAAGCCACTTCGAAGTTCACTTCGGAGACAACTCAACTGCAGACGTTAGAACTGAATCAACTCCTATGTGATATGCGTAGAAGCAAATTCAATCATATCTTCATACTCGTCACTAAGGATGACTATGTAGCTGATATCATGTCGGCACAGTGTTTGTCGAGAGCGAACGGGTTCTCAGCAGCTCGTCGATGGACAAAGTATTTTCTATGAGAAGACACGGATTACGTGATACACGTCTCAATCATGGTAGTCAATTCAGGCAAATAATGTTTAAACTGGTATGATCCTGTTCAACAAAAATGTACTTCCTGAATCCGTAAAATGCGAATTGACTGAGGAAACGGTACTCGCAATGAAAATGAGTTCAAACCGGGCTCGAAGATTGTCTGATGACGCATTGGCTACTTCCCCGTGAGTAAGTACTAGCTATTGGCAATTTCTTTGCCGATCGCTTTATAGCGAGCCATGTGAGATAAAATGTTTCGATTTACAGCTCTCCTACCTTATTTTTGCGTAAATCCACAGGAGGATGGCGGATTCGGAACGCATTTACCAAGTTTAATAGCTGCAACGGTACCGGCTCAGATGATAATTCCAAGAAAGTACGTTTTCATGGATGGTATGTCAAAGTGCACCCTTTTCTCCTGCCGGCTCACGGATGCCATTAATTAGATCCTTATGCGTAAACGGAAAAAACCTTACACGTCAGTAAGCAACCCTGGTGGTTTCTCTGAGATTTTATATTAATGCCGCGAAGGCTAAGCACCGCCCTTGCCACTTGTACATATGCTAACGAACAGGTGTCGATTGATGGGAGAATTCGCATCGAATTAATTCGTCGATAGGTTTACCCATATCTGGGCTTTGAACGTAAAGGCGGACGCGGAAGTAAAAACATGCTTTCTTAACCTTCTTACACTTATTCACAATCATTGGTTGTACACCAACCTCACAAGGTGTATTTTTAAGGCTAGCGGAATACCACTTAATTGGATTTACATAAATAGACACGGCGTAAGTTGGATCCGAAAATTCAAGCATGATATCGACTGGCTTGTATAATTTGTTGTCATCATGGAACCTAGGAAGTTCGTAAGGCGAACTTCGTGCTTGCGCAAGCTCTCGCAAAACAACGTCAAGATGACCGCTGATTTTTTTGAGAAAATGACAAATGGCTCTGTTGTGATTAGTGTGAGCACTCGTTCTAGATCATTCAGAATGGTTAATTACGATTAGATGTATTGGCGATTGCCGATCAGACCAAACCATTCCATGTTGTCTGTGACGCCAGCGGTCTTAGAATAGACTAATGCATTGATGCAGCATGATACAGAAGGCGCAGAGCTGGTCGTTTGCTACCAGTAGCTTCAGCTACAACCAGATAAGCTCAGCCATCCAGTGCAAGGCAGGATAGTGCTTTACATAAAGTATGTTCTGGCCAAATGTCGTTTCTTTCTCGATGGTAGACCATTCGTTGTGTATGCAGACCACGCGTCATTACAAACGGATGTAACAGTCCTCACCTCTCATAAATAATAGCGGAATGGATATCCTTTTTCGCGAATAATAAACACAATCCAGGACGACTCTAATGTCATTGCTGATGCGATTTCGCGTCGACCTGATTTTGAGCCGATTGTTCATTTTAACAGTAAGGATACCAAACCGTTGCAAAACTTGACGCTTGTGTTGCGTCGTCAACAATGCTTGACAATATGGGAAAAGAAGGCGAATGTGATAATAATCTCCTGTGTTTGATGGATCACCTCGTCGATTCATCTCTTAATTCTTTGGAGGGGGTAACGGCATTGTATCGTTCCTCATTGGATCAATTCACAACACGCAACAGGTTGCTGTAGTATACAGCCGTTGACGGTCACACGCCTCGTGTAGTCGTCCCACTCGTATTGAGGTTCGGTAGCCCATGATGTATCAGTGTCACGTCGCTCCAACAGTTGGACATCGTGGTCGAGGAAAGACTTATCGCAGGGGAAGTCGATACTTTTACTGGGTCCGCCAGTATTAGTTTGTGCTTACGTAAGTACGTTCTTGCGAAGTTTTTCAACAAGTCAGCCTATTCCTTCATCCCGTGCGGTTTTTACGGCCTTTTCATTTTCGGCAAAAGTCTAGGACTCCGTTAAAACGGACTTCGCCTTCTGGGAATCTTATAGAGAAAGTAAAAATAATGGGCTTCGTGCGTTCTTTAACTAGTTCAGAAAAATGTTGCCTCGCGCTGCAGTCTCCCAGTAGATCACAGCTCAGGGCTTTTTTGGTGTCTTCATTGACACGGCCTTCTTACTCCACGGTTCACCTTGTGATCTTCTATCCGACTGTGACCCTTGGATCACGGCGAATTTCTGTAAGTCCATGTTCCGAGTTATCTGGTTATATTAAAGATGCCTACGTATGATTATTTGAAAACAGAAGATTCGATAGAATATGTCAATTGTATTATTAGATAGATCACTCAATCATACTTTCACTCGCTTAGGCGTTGTCGTGACTTCATGACAATGGTCAAGTTTGCCATACGTAAACCGGTGCATGAGTCCACAGCGAATACACAGTTCTTCGTGAATGGATTTACCTTACCGCATTTCGGCTCTTGTAAACTGTGACTCTCGATCAGGGGGGGCAAGCGACTCGCTCGAGCAAAAACATTTTGGCTCTTGCTTATCACGCGTCGTAGATAACTTTGTCGCGCACGATGCCAATGTTCACCAGTTCAACATCGCAGGAGAAGCCACCTGAAGTAGTAGCAACTTTGCTATTACTGAAGCATATGATGAAGACGATGCTAATATATTCAGCAACACCAATGATGAACCAGCTGGATTAATAAACTATCAATAAAGAAAATTTACATCTCTTAGCAGTGTGCACTAAGCGCACTGACACGTACACAACAAAAATTAGCCAATACATTGCTTCTGACAAAAGAATCGGTGGTCCATTTCGGATAGAATTTTAAAGCTACCGCGGAGAACCGAATAGACAGAACGCTGATAAGAATGGAAGAGCAAAATATGTATATTTATTATCAATGACTTATCACTAAAGTCTACGGCCACCCTACCAAAAGAAATAGTCACTACTGCCGACAGTAGTGACTACTACCGAAATACATCAATCCGTTTCACGTACTGCATCGCCAGGGGGATGCATACGCAATCGGGTTACCTGGTAGGATGCGAACACATCCTACCTTGTATGGTGGCCGCCTCCTCCCGTATCATCAGTACGAGTTCTCTTCCTACAAGGTAAATATTCAGAACGCTTGAGAATCCCCAACAGATACTTGTGGTTGCGTACCACACTATCGCGTTACTTCTTCACCGACGCGATCTCGCGAAGAGCTTCCCGTTAGTACTCCAACAGGGCAAACTCAGACTGAGCTCGCTCATCCGCATGATCAGCACGGTGGCGTTGCCCCGTCGCCGACAACTCACAACGACGATTGCCCTCGTGATCAAGATCATCTTGCAAATCGCAGAGAAAGCGCTCGTGTTGGTCGAACACCTAATGAACTTCAAACATTTGATTCGGACATGATCTTTCCGCGTCCATTACAGCCGTTGGTGGACTCGTACGGTGGTTAAAGCTTACATGTGGAGCGTATCTTGCACCTCCGCGACTTGATGTGCAGCGGGCGATCTGCCTCGTTCGCTGGCGGGGGTGCCGACCCTCTCACGGTATCTGGAAGACTCGTGCCCAGCTGTGGATTGATGTTGCGGGTACGGTCGAACAATACGACCGGGCACATCAAATGATTCGGAGGGATTATCTAAAAGCACACGTTCAGCGTGCTCATAGACGAATTGAAACCTATCAATCGCGTCGCGCATCTCAGCCGATGTGAGAACTTTCTTAGGGTAATTTTAGTTAATATCCTTTCCTTTGATCACGCCGCAAGTTGTCTACACAATCCGCACATGTGTCGTATCGATTTATGCTAGGAATGTCTGCCTTAAGAGACAAACGATGCAGCTTCAGTCGTGCACCGATTAATTTCATCTTTATAAACCTGACACATGCCGTACCAAGTTTTAAAAACCACGATTCGCGCCCAATGTCTTGAGCTCGCGGATATACGCAATCCACGCGGGCGACAGCGATTTCGAATCACGCTTGATGTTCCCGCAGCACCGCCGATGCTTTAAGAAAGCATCTCGATGAAAAATTATTTAGCGCAAAAGTTACTCGCGTTGATGGTAAGGACGTGTAACTTGTAGCATCGCAAAAAGATACGATATAGTGCTAGCTTGTCTGAGCGGACAAGCTTTGAAATAGCTGCTCTGGAAGACGCCCCATCTTGAAATCAGGGGTTTGTGTACAACAGGAGCCTCCGACGTGGTACCAATAGAAGGTTTGGTACCACGTACTTCAGAACCACGATGGCGCGAGCCATCGTCGATATTACGCGACTAAGACTACGAGTGCGCGGGCGCGGGCAAATATAATGAGTAACAGACTCATGGTCAGATCCAAAAAGACTTTGATGCAACTCACGACACACTTTTGTGGGCGATCCTTCCATCTCGAGTGCTTGGAATCAGCCGCCACGGGTGTTCAGGGCGGCGTAGAAAATTTTATCGAGTCGGATCCACTATCCAAATCGCTAGAGTAGATTAGCTCCACGTCGAATACATCACGTGCATGTGGTGCGGTATCACGTGCACTTGTAGCAACAGTTGCTGCATGTAAAGACTGAGCAGCAGAAGACGAAAATTCTGCCGAGTTCGCGCGAGCAGTTGGCTGCTTATCGGCTTTCACTGCGCGTCGCATGGGCATGTTAGCCATGCGATGCGAGGTCAGAATTGAGTTTGTCTGACCCAACAAGTGCTTCCTTTCCCACAGTGTCCCATCAGAAGGACACTCGATCGAGATAGTGACTCGTGTGACTATCAAAAGGACGTTAATGGAAAGCGGTGAGTCTATAACATAATATTATCACTTGTGACAATATAATGATATAGAATATATAGTCGAATATTCTCACTACAAAATTACTAAGTCTAGCAATATTGTTGCAGTGACCCAAGGGTCCACTTATTGGTTAACAAACCATTGTATTAACCCACTAAGCGCTGGTAAGCGCGCAAAATTGGTGGTGAGTAGACGTCACTATACATGCTTTGGTATTAATATAGTTAAGTCAGGAGCAATAGGACAAGACGCGTTTGGGACTTGAATATATCAATATAGTTTTTCTGTTTTTTAACTAAGGTTAGTTGTTCCTTACTACAGTAAGACTTCCTCTGAACACGTAGAGCATCTAAGATCTTGTAAAACGTGTACTGTTAAAAATATAGAAGCGGTTATTATCTTTTTATCTACCTGCAAAGTTTTGTCGATCTCTGTCCCTCACAGTTAACCATCAATACCTGTCTCAACACACACGTCTTCCCATCTTCGGATTGTACCGGTAGAGATGCAGAGTATCGGGAAGAAATCCAAACCAGCAGTAAATTTGTTCAAAAGCCCTGTAACCAGCACTAGTTCTTAGACGAGCCAACATAGAGCACAATTAGCGTGGACCACACCATTCCCAACTGCCTCATTGAATGAAACTGCGTGATTAGTTACGAGACTTTCCATCTTTAAGGAGCCGTTGGTTCGATCTCATTGGGCAGGCTTTGTTTGGCAAATGGGCGGCTCATTGTATATTTTGCGGCTCACGAGCGCCTGCGATGAAGGCCAAAGGCAACTTCATTGCCCAGTATTGGCGCTCTCGTCCTCGCTGGAAGTAATCCCTGCGATGAGAAGGTACGAAATGTTAATTCATATGCACGTGGTAGGAGAAGCAGTTGCTGAGTATATATTAATTTTTGTGCACGTGACAGAGGAGGGGAAGCAGCTCGCGATGAGCAGAATGTAGAAAACATATCAGACGGTGCGTAGGTACTAAAGGCGACGTACTCCGCAATTTTATCTGTTTTAACACAATTTAATGTGCTGTATCTCGCTTTTTGTTAAATGCCTGCATCGTGTGATAGGTTGGACGTTATCAAGGTCGTGAAACTTTCGCTTTGATACTTTGCAGGTCGATTGCGAATAGTCGGCGCCGGTCCAGAGCTATGTTTGAAGTGGTACTGACGTCGTTGCTTCTTTTTTTACCACCAGGGGTTGGATAGAAGGGCTGAGCAAGTCGCGAAACAAGGAGAAGGCGAGAAATCGCCCCATGACGGTGCGATAAGTGATCACCGAGCTTAGATGAAAGACCCGATGCACAATGTACGTGGAAGAAATATCTAGGAAGCTTATGATCGAAGCAAGGGATGCCCGCAAGTGCAGGGAGAAGGAAGTGTCATTGTAGAGGCCGTTCCGTTTGCACCCGTAATGTTTTAAGTATTTGTAAACTGTACATGTAAGCAATGAGGTTCGACAAATTAAAAATATATAACAAGCCTGAATTAAGGCAACGTCATGGAAAATTTGTTGTTGTATTCATTTTTTGTTAAAGCTATACACGGCACGTTCAATTGAGTATGAAGACAATAGATTCACGCGGGTGGCATTCGTCTGAGGTACTGTCGGACATCACTGTATTCGTCACGAATACTGACGCTGGATGCACAGGGTTTATCGGTTCACTTAGGTCAATTGACTTTCCTTCAACATGCTTGTTCTTTTGTTCCATCAAAATCGCATGTCGTCGACATGTTATCTTGTTATTCCCTGCTTCAAAGAAATAACGGCATTGGTAAGTAGCTCCAGACTTCAAATCCCCAGAGCTACTGATACGTCTTTACTGCCGTCGTCCAGTTTCTTTATAAAACGTTAGTGGTTAAACCATCACTAGAGGAGTTCTAAAGTTGATAACCAATTCAATCGAACTCCCCAGAAACCCTTGGTCAAAATGTTTGACCAAATATGCAGGATGAAAGGCTGCCGTTATGTTGATTGTAGACCCATTAGCATGCAATTCGGCGACAAGGTGGCGTCAAGTCAAATCTGTTTTGCATGTAAGTTGAACAAGAGCAACTCGAAGTTTCGCCATCAATGCGTCGATATCTAGCGTAGCCTTGTTTCGAGGCAAACCATATAGTGGATGTCGACCGCACAACTTCATATTCACCTGCGGCTGCTTGTTCTTTTTTTCAAAGAAATCGCGCACGAATAGTCACAGTAAGTTTCTTTGCTGACCATTGTGTAATTTGATCTTGACGCATGCAAAACATTTCAATAGTCGCCTTTGTTAAAAGATTAAATGCTTTGAGAGGCGATGCATCACGAATACTGTGGACGAGCATGGTGTTGTTACCGCTTTCGACAAAGTTAGTGGCGCGCCACCCGAACAGAGAACATAGTTTCATTGGTGGGGCAAGAAGGTCTTGGTGATGCGTGCTTGTGGCCGAATCTGTGCTCGACGTCGTGAAAATCTTTGACATTTAAATTTTTTTAACAATTTCCATTTGCATATTCACAAATACAGTCCAAATGAATGGGATTAATATTTACGATGTATGTGGCAACATCATCCCCAAACTTTCTTCTTACCGTCGAAAGAGCTGCGTTGTGGTCGATCTCGGACTCTGCTGATTAAATTTTCCACAGCATTTTCAAATCCAGATTCAGAACATCCGAAATTTCGTTTGATATTGTGCAAAATATGCAAAGTATAGAATGTATTGTGCAGGCTGATACCTGTGGTTGCGTATACTTGTTTCACGGCATCTTGTATCTTTCCACGGTCACACATTAGCGCGACATTCACTAAGTTTATCCCAACCTTAATACAATGAATGAAAACCATGAAATGTTGTCCTTGCTCTCCACTTCATGAAGGCAGTGGCCAACGTAACGCTTTGTCCATTTCTGTCTCGACCAATGAGAGATAGTATCACGCCAATAAATTTGTGATATCGTGAATGCGTTCCATCGAAGCCAACCACCGGAACATTATAAATTTGGCTGTTAACAGACACTCCAAAGGCCACAAACAAGCGGAAAATTGATTTCCTTGCTCCAGAGCGCCACAGTGCTAGATCGAAGCACGCGCTTTGATTTAAATGTGGAGCTAAAAGCTCAAAAGACGACTTCCATTCGCATTCCATCTCTTCAATGACCGCATCTTTTTTTCGTAAGTCTTATTTCGATACTTTTGGAAGTTGGAACCGTCACGGACGCGGACTAGCGCCACAAATGTCTTGCGCTTGATGCCCTTATCACCTCGAGCCGTAGCACTAAAATTAAGAAGAAGCTTGATTTGACGTGCTGAAGGCTTGACAGTCGCGAGGCACACATCCGAGTGAACATCGTCAAGCGTCGAAATGTTGTGCTCAGAAGATGCACCTTTCCGCTGTCGCCTCGTCACGCGGACTTCCCACGGGCACCCGTCTTGTGGGCACATATACGTTTTGCTTCCACCACAACACCTCTCGACCTTGCACTGTCGGTTTCGATTTAAATAGTAGTCCTGTATAAACATAGTTGCAGCAGTGCCCGTCTGGAAATTGTGTCCCTTCGACAGTACATTGGTACCGTAAATCTCTTTTATATCAATCATCGCCTTTTTGGGAGAAACCTTAGTGTATTATTTTATGTTTCTACATAATTTTGACTTTACCAGGACACCTTACAAATAACTTGTGTGGTCCTCATTAATAAATGGTGTAGCCACATTAATTTCGCTCTATGTAGGCTCGTCTCAGAACTGGTGCTGGTTTCAGCACTTTTGCGCAAATCTACTACTGGTTTCGGGATTTGTTCGAGTATCGGCCGACTCTTTAGCCAGTCGCAGTCCGATACTGCAACATTCGCTACTGCCGATCTTGTCCAATATAGTAAACGCGAAGTAACAGGGCACTAGCTCTCGCTGCAGTCAGTGGGAGCTTACGACTCACTGTTGCCGGTGCGTAGCACCCAGTACCCCGTTACAATCACTTATTCGAGAGACAAGCTTGACAAAAGTTTGCTCAATGACACCTGCTACGAAACGAGATTTTTTGTAGAGCATGCCTCCTTCAATTTTCACCTTGATTGTGTTGCATGTCAACACGACAGAAGAGCAAGGTGCTTGCGATTTTGCATGCAGATAATGTAGCAAGAAGACCTTTCAAGTTGTCCAGCATAAGGTTTACCGGCGACACGATGAGGCAACTGTCTGTGAAACTTCTAGGGTGAGACGATAGCGAAGATCATTTTGAAGATAGCAATGACCGCTAAGATCGCTTGATGACTTGGTCATTGCAAAACAGAGTGCTGAGTTGTAGCTGAAGTTGCAACTCGGACAAGGACATTGTCCACCGACGACGTCCTTGGCATCTTTGAGACACTAATCGCGTCGGAGATAGAGATGGACTGGGAGGTAGCAATGCAGAAAGAAATAGGATTCTATGCGATGCTGACGATTGCATCCGTCTCACTTATTGCTAGTTTTGTTTCTCTAGAATGCTTCATCGATGCACAACGACACGAAGACATGACGATCGTAGCACGCCCTAGACTGCCGTTGATACTTCGCACATCTGTATGACCTCAAACTTCCGGATAGCCGTTGGTGGCTATCCTTTGGTAATGTCTGCTCCGTCTGATTACCGATACATCGTGTCTGCGATGCTCGCACTATCCACGAGGTAAGAGAATCAACAAAGCAAAAGAATGTCAAGATAGTCGTATATCTGCTGCCCGAACGTAAGCACGAGCTGGATGTAGATTGAATCATACATGAACCATCAGTCTAAGGCATCAACGCACTGCTTGATACAATGCATCGAGAGCAAACAGCAGGCTCAGCAGGCTCATAAGACCTGCAGCCACGACAACGGCAAGGTCACTACTTTCTTTTTCGTTCACAGAGCGTCGTACAGAAGGGCTGAAACCTTACTGCGATTCGGGTAAGCAACGCAGAGGCTGTACAGCTTCATCTGGTCGCTTCTTGTATAGATACGTGGCATCAATGAAGATGTCAAGCCCATGTACGAGATGGATTGCCATTGTGTTATGCATACTGAAGAATGACGAGACGCGACGACAAAAACAGTGGTCGTCATCAGAACGGACTCTTTCCGACGTGTGCAATGACAATGACCAAGAAGAACGCGAAAGGCTCAAAGGCGTCACGTTTTTAATTCACATCAGTCTCAAACCCACGAGCGAACCTGTACGTCAGGTACTTTGCTATACCTGAAACCTGCACGTCAGCCGCGAAGACGCAATCAAGCGACATACATTCAATACGTTGCCATTGGAAAGGGCGTCGACAGTTCGTGTTAGCAGCACCACTTGTGACTTTACAACATTTGCAGTGTGCAGCATCGTACCGTTTCGATCTCGTACACAGTCAATGGACCCTAAACAGCTCATCGATGGCCACAGCTGGCACGACAACGGCACAATCGCTATGGCCGTTTGGTCGCGTAGTGTTGTACGCTCGTCCGTCGACTTGCCCCGAGAAGGATTACCAATGCAATGTCGCGTTGTAGTTCGCGTCGAATGGTCCAACGTTGGACGACACGTGACTACTTACGTCTGTGACAGTTGACTGACGGCTTACGATGGCACGACAATGTCGCCGCTCGTCCCACTATGCATGGAGACAAGCGATTCCCAGCTGGGGACGCAGAGCCCAGCTGTTTCAACAGAGTATGAAGACATAGAGGTTAGATTGACAGGTATATTCATACACGCCGTTTGTTTCACCGACATCGGCTTTACGGAGTATTAGCTTCTACGAGAGAATGAACAAACACCGCCGCGTGCATATCTGAACCTTTCGACAGTATGACCAAAGGTGTACATTCACGCGTCGTCTTGACGGAGTGCCTGCGACAAGACGCAACGTCAATTGGTGACACGGACAGCATCGTTGCCTCTGTCTTGACCTCCTCCGTCCATGAGAGCAAAGAAGAGAACCATAGCAGACGTATTGCTTGCACGCGTGGACGAAACGCCAGAGCGACCGCAGTCTCAGTATCGAATCATGCGGTGGGGTGTGGCGTTTGCACTAAACTCGAGAGCGTGTGAACATAATGGCGAGCGCATCTGTACATTTTTGTGCGTCAGTTTACTGCTGTAGTTCGCCACATCTCGTGGCATCCGTGAAGACGACTGGGAGCGAGTTCTAAGGGCCATGAGACGATGCCGAAGCTCAAGCTGATCATAGCATTGCGTTCGCTGCCGACGATGTTGACTCTCGACAGCATTCTCAGCGACGAACAGTGCGTATGATGCAGCCCATTCGAGGGGCCTCCAAGCGCGACAGACGCGTCTTCACTCGACTTCGTAGTGGCAAAGAACGAGGTGTCACTACGCGTAGCAGTACGTAGCAGACATGAGAGTCAAGGGATCGACCAGAGGCACAACTGCTCAAGACGAGTCAATGGCAGTGCTCCCCTACTGGCATCGATACTACGTCTGTCAACGTGTGCTATTGCCGTCAGAAGAGCTGATCGAGCGCAAGCTGAGTGTTGCTGGACTGACTCTCTTCCTTGTCAAGCGTGACAAGAAGGTCTCGGAAGCTGCTACCACGTCAACACGAGTCGGTATCGCTACAAGACGACAAATGAGCTCAAGTGCCCGTACGTGCTCTGAGTCCGGTAGCGAGTCCCCGCGCGTCGTCTCGGGCCGTATCTTCGGTTCTGATCTTGCAGTCCACAAGTGCGTCTTGTGGCAACGGATCCTCAGAACGACTCGCTCCTCTGTACACACACATGTGGCGGGACGGTCTTCAGCATCTGGAAAGCTGGCGACCCCGTGTTAACCTGAGCGCCCCACGTGGCGTTTGCTCTTGTCGCTGGCCTCTAACCAGTCGAGCAACCGGTCGACTCGCTCTCTGTCGATCGTCGCGTCAAACAGAGCACATGTTGACGAATGGATTAAAGTCGTTGGAGCTGCTGGCAGCGGTTGTCTCAACGTCCAGTTGGGTCTCTCTCTGTGTCTCTTTCTCTCTCTCTCTCTCTTCCGATGTCAATCCCTTCTCCACCCCCTTCTCTTCCTCCTCATCGTCCCCGTCGTCCCCTCCTCAAGGAACGGGGGAAGGAGCCAGAAATGGGCCACTGAGCCGTACACATCGGTGGCATTTTCCTGCTAGCCAGTAGCACCTGCTGTCGCGTCGCTTTTCTATTGCTCGCGGTAGACACACTCGCAGCGGGAACCCCACAGGGGGAGGGGGAGAGAGGAAGGTCCGCTCTACAGCAGTACGCAAAACAACAGCAAGCGGCACACGTCGCGCTCGTGGCAATCAGAGCCACACAAGAACCGATCGAACGGACATCAACAAGTACAGCGCATACTACTGTCGCCCTCGTGGCAAGGCGTCTCTCTCGTTGCTACTGCTGCGCCTGTTACTGCTGTGATGACTCGGGGTCTTTATTTTACAAAGTTTCAAGACGAAGACGAACATGCACCGAGCGCAACGGCAACTGCAACAACAACAACAACAACAACAACAACAACAAGTGCAACAAATATCACGAATTCGAGTACCAGTAGTTCGGAAGAGGGCAACACGACAACGACGCGGAGATTCGAGTTGTCGAAAAGTCGCAATGGACTGCCCACGTTGAACCGAAGTGCGTTCGAGCGCAGTCTCAATCGAAGCGCTTTCGAGGCGAACGGGTACGCAAATGGCGGCGGCATGGACCGAAGTTTCAACCGCAGCGACGTCGAGCGCAGTTTCAACCGCAGCGGCCTCGAAGCGAGCTTTGGGCAGAGTGGGTTCGACCACAAGTTTGAGCAAAGTGGGTCCGAGTCGAACCTCAGTGCCAGTCGCAGTGGACTGGACAAGAGCTTCTCGCACAGTCAATTGAATCAGAGCCTGCAGCTCGTGGACGGTCAGGCGTCCATGATCGCAATGCTCGGGCGCGTGGAGAACCCAATGATGGGCTCTGTGGTGATCATGAACCGCGTCGACTCGGCGGCAGATAGCCTTCGGCTGCGCAAAGAGGAAGCGGAACGTCAAGGCTGCGAGAGTGTGATTCCGTTCCCAGCTTTGACGCGGCGCTTCGAAGTGAATCTGCTGTCGCAACGACACATTGGACTGCTCGTGTCGACTGGGTTTGCCGGTATTATGCTCACGTGTTTGTCCCGGGGCGTGCTCCCGCTGCTGAAACAGGAGCTGGGGATGCAGGCGCATCAAGCCGACGCTGCGGCCGTGCTGATCCAACTTCCGTGGTCCTACAGCTTCATTTGGGGCTTCATCTCGGACGCAGTGCCGATTCTCGACTCCCGCCGCAAGGCGTACATGATCCTCGCGTGGATGATGACCATGCTCGCGTGCTTTTCCATGGCTCTGCTGGACCAATTCGTCTCGTACCGAGCGATGGACAATGACGAGACGTCTGCCGACGTGTTACGGCATGCTGCTTCGCTCATGGACGTCTACGTCGTGTTGCTCATGTTGGCGAACTTTGGTTGCATCGTGGCGCTCGTGATCGGCGAGACGTATGTGATTGCCCAAACGCGTCGGGAACGCCTGACTGTTCGTGGCGGGACGCTTGGCACGCTGCTGATGGCCCAGTATGCAGGTCAGTTCTTCGGCCAAGTGATTGCCAACTACGCGATCTTCCAGATCTCGGATGCCGGGGCGACGGCTAAGGTCACGTTGCGACAGACTATGCTGTTCTTCGTGTTCTACACGATCGTGCCGCTCATCGGACTGTGCACGTGCTTTTACGAGAAGGGCGACCCACCGGCGATCAATGCAGCGCGCGATCGATACAACCGGGCCACCATTGGCGACACGGCAACGTCCGTGTCCGAGCTCCAGCGAGCGTACATTACGGCATCGAACTTCTTCCAGCGCTTGTTGCTGGCTATCCGTGGCCACTGGATTCGCCTGCGCAGTGCGCTGGGCAAAGAGTCGACGTCGCGGGTCATCCGGTTCTTGATTGGGTTCATCCTCATGGCCGAGTTCTCGCTCACGTATCCGATCCATCGCCTCGAGCAGTGGTGTGGCATGACGGCCAAAGCTGCAGCAACGCGCAGCAGCATGTCGGAAGTGTTTTCAATGCTGCCCGTGATCGTGTGGAAATACTTCTTGCTGAATCACGACTGGCGCTGGTGCATGTTCTCGAGCTTTATCATTGTCACGCTAACCCCTCAGCTCGTCTACTACCTCATGGCCACGCTGCACCCGGCATCCCGGAACGTCGATGTCTACGCAGTCGTGTCGGCGCTCACGTCTTTTTTTCGCAGTGGCATTGTGATCTTGGAACTTGCTGTCACGGCTGAAATCGCTCCTGTAGGTGGCGAAGGCGCGTTTGTCGGCATTGTCGTGTCGATCGCTTCGAGTATGCGGCTCATGTCGAACACTGTCTCGAACTCGATTGGGTTTATGTTTGAAGGTGTCGAGCACTCGGTCAGCAGCAGGTCCGACCCCGACAGGATGCAAGTGGCGTTTGCTTTGGCACTGTCGCACATCATTCGAGCCCTCGGGCTCGTGGCGCTGGTGTTTTTGCCAAAGCAGAAGCGAGATCTCCAGCGTCTGCATCGGTATGGCGACAAAAACAATCGATGCACAACGTGGTGGATCCTCGCATGCCTCGCTGTGGCTTTCGTTGTGAGCACGGTGTTTAACGGATTGGCCATTGCATCGTCAACGTCTTGCTTGACAATTGTTGGCGGCAGTGGCTGCTAGAGTACGCGAGCAAGCGAGTGAACAACTGAATGCTCGGATAAATTATGATGATGAAGGCTGGATGGAGCGCGAGGCAATGGATTTGCTGGTGTCAGAGGTCGGTCCAGCGTGTACACACATCGTTGTGATGTGATATGGCTCGACGACGGTGTCTTGTTGATAAGGTCGTACTGGGTCAAAAGCTGGGCGTAGAGATGCGCGGCAGCGGATGTGGCCGAGAGAGATTCTCGTAATCGACAGCGATTGAGATGGAGCTCTCGGAAGTAGCTTTCCCGCTGGACTGATTGCTGTGTCGAGAGACGATTGTGATGAGTCTGAGCTACGTGATCAGGAAAATGACAGTGTCGGGGAAGCTCTGACCTGCTAGTTCATTGATGGTTTGCCTGTAGAGCAGCGTTCCCATTGCTTTGTCCTGCTTCTCTAGTGAAACGTGGGACGAGTAGGAGCCATGACGTGTGTTGTAGCTTTTATCAATGTCTGCATGACTTGAACTTGCCATTGCGAAACGCGCGAGGAGCACCATGATTCGTGTAGCTACCACGTGGTTCGCTGTTGGCATGATAGCAATGGAATCGTATCCGAGCTGGAGAATTGAACCTGAGCTGGTACCGATTACGCGCGTGTGGAATCACGAAAACAGCACATGGACGTTGACTGTGTCTACTTGGTACTTACCAAGACTCGAATTGCGCTCGACGTAGCTTTTGTTTGGAATGTGCGCTCGAGTTTGCAGCTTTCGTGTGGACAATGCTCTCGTATGACTTCTGCAATGAATGTCGACACGAGTAATCTACGTGTCGACATGCTGTACACTTCACCCGATTCGGCCTTTCTTGCGTTGCCAGGTGTCAAGAGTCGATGGTGGTGGTAGCTCATGTCGTTATCGATTTGTCACGATTGAGCATCACGTTTGAGCTGACAGGAGGTTGTTCATTGTCCGTGATGTCACAAGTGTACAATCAAGTGCACGCTGATACTGAGGTTGTCCAAGAGAGTATATTCCCTTCACGTGCAATGAGCCGCGAAAGTTGTTGCGATGGAAATATGCAGACCCGATCTTGTTGTCTGCGTTGTGAAGGGTTCAAGTGTTGCTCTCGCTTTTGAACTAACGTGACCAAGTCGGTGTGCTACAACTACTTGCGCCAAGGCTGCAGTGAGGAACCAGACTTGTCGAGTCGAACATGGTAATACCGTTGGGTCGAGAGCCTTGAAGCCAATGACCGATATCAGGTGGAAACTAGCACTACTGAGTGAACCATTCCACAGGTCGAGCACGACACTGATGTTGTCTGCAACATGTAATGACAGCGTCTTGATTGACGAAACCTTTCGAAAGTTGTTATGCTTTGTGTGTGATGTATCTGCCTCTACCTACCATTCTCACGTCGAAGCTCAGTGCTCAACCTATCGAGTAAATGCTGCTCTCCTGCTGAAGTAGGTGCAACAACATGATCTTGTCAAGATTCGTTCCGTATCTTCCTGCATAACAACGTGTTTGACAACGTTTATGGTTTCAGGTATCCGAAAGCACAAATCGGCCTCTAGTAGTAACCCACGAAAGCTCTTGTTTAGCTTACACAACAGAGCAATGCAAAAGAACGAGCAAACGAGAGCGGTGCGCTTTGTGCATCAAACTGCATCGCGTACGTTCTCCTTCTTCTCGCTCATCTTCGACGTGCCTCCTATACCTTTCGGTCCATCCAGATACGCTGGCGTCCACCTCGACGCCAGGGTTTATAATTTACTTGAACGGGGCGAGCCAGTGGTCCCTCCCCCGAGACTGCGTCTAGTAATCCCTTCCACGCGCTCCAAACCCCTGCGCTAGCGCTCACCCAGTACGGCATAGCTGAAGCCACGCTCGACCGACATGCCCGAGCTCCCAATGCTGCTGCTAAAGACACTGGCGACGTCTTCTCGGGCCCCGAGGAACGAGTTCTGGTCGCTCGTACTCACGTCGTCGCCAATGTCACTCACGCGCCGCTCGCGCTCGAGCAAACTCCGAAGTCGGTCGGCCACTTGGGCGGCCGTCGGACGCTGCGAGGGCTCGAGCGTCAGACACTCTGTCACGAGCGTCGCCACTTCCCGGGGACAGCGGTCCGACAGCGACGGGCGAATCGCTCCGGTCCGCAATAGCTCCAGCACGGCCTTCTCGGGCAGCGGCTGCCCGTTCGACAGCGTCACGTCCGAGAACGGCAGTTCGTGGCTGTCGAGTTCCGACAGAATGACGCCGAACGAGTAAATGTCGACGGCCGTCGAGTAGCGCGAGTTCCCTGAGAGCACTTCCGGGGCGATCCACCGATTCGTCCCAACGGACCGCGTCATGGCCAATTCGCACTTGGCGTCGTCTGCTTTCTCGAGCTCCGTCTCGTCGTCATTGTCGTCGGGTACCCCATTAGCTGCTGCCCCTCCTCCTCCTGTGCCTCTTGTACCTCCTCCTGCAGCTCTGTGCTCGCCCGAAGGGACGTGCCGGGGACCGTACCGACTCATGCCAAAGTCCGCCACTTTGGCCGTGTAGGCCGAATCCAGTAAGATGTTCCGCGACTTGAGGTCCCGATGCAAAAGCGGTCGCGGCTGCCGCGCGTGCAAATACGTGAGCGCTTCGGCCACGTCGAGCGCCATGGACAACTTGGGCGAGCGCCACGCGCGGGCGCGGGCGTCGTGGCGCGTGCAGACCAAATACTGGCGCAAGTCGCCGCCGCTCATGTGCTCGAGCACCATCTGAAGGTCCGACGCCGTGGCCGGCGCGTCCGCCGTCGCGGCGTCGGCTTTCAGCGGCGGCGAGATCCACGCAGCGCCGTAGAACGCCACGACCTTCGGGTGGCTCAGCGACGCGAGGAAGCGGATCTCGGCCACGAAGCGCCGGAGCGCACTACTGCCGCGTCGCCCATGCGACTTGGTCCGCGAGTTCGTGCCGGCGGTCGCCCCCGACCCGCCGTTGCTACTGCGGCGGCTGTGGCGACTCGCCTTGCGCCACGACTTTGTCCGCGGGAGCGCAGGCGGCAGCGGCGGCGACAGTTTCTTGACCACGACCGTCTCGCCCAAGTACGTCGCGAGCCACACAGTGCCGTAGGCGCCGGCGCCCAGCGGTCGGATCGGCGCAATGTTCTCGGCGTTGATCCGCCACGGCGCGAGCGCCTGTTCGTCTTCGAGCGTCAGCGTAGCGGTCCGCGGGGGTGGGGACCCCCGACGCCGTCCGAGTTGGTACATGGGCAGCGACGGCGAGCCGACTGGTGGGCGGACGTCGCTCGCGCTGCTCTTCGGCCGTTTGCAGCAGAAGACCATGAGCACGCACGCCGTGAGGAGGAGCAGGAGCGGAATGCTGATGCTGAGCCAGAGCTCGAGCGCTTCGTCGTCGCGGTGGGAAGTCGCGTTGTTGCTACTGCTACTGCTACTACTACTGCTGCTGCTGCTGGAGGCGGTCGTCGAGCCGTCCACGACGTCGACCGCTGCTGCTGCGTTGACGTCACCTGTTGCTGCTGCTGCTGCTGCATTGGCGTCACCTGTGGCGGCGGCGGCGTCGTCAGTGTCGATGGATGGGGTCATAGCGTCGGTGGCAGCGGTCGTGGCGTTCGTCGTCGCGTCCGTTTGCAGGGATCCCGAACTGGTCGAGAGGGTGAGTTTCAGCATTTCCGAAGACACTTCGCCAATGTCAATTGCGCCCAACGAGCGGCGCATCTTGCGCTGGACAACCCAAAGGGGCAAAGACCCGAAGAGCTGCAGTTAGCGCCCAAGAAGGAGACAAATGGAGAAGAAGAAGAAGAAGGAGGAGACGATGGAGGAGACGAAGATGGGAGAAGTGTGTGTGGGGACGCGTCGCAGCTAAAGGGCGTTGGCAAGTGGCCGGTCGTCCCTCGCAGTAGTGTGGCGTCGTGTCGCCTGGAAAAGGGCCAAGAAGAGGCTGTCGCGCGGCTGTCTGTCGCGCGGGTGTGCCGTGGCGAGCGAAGTCGCAGGATAGCGACCGCGCAGTCTGTGAGCGAGCGGAGTGGAGTGGCGTGGCGTGGAGCGGAGTGGAGAGAGGTGACGACGTGGACGAGTGCGTGAGTGAGTGGAGAGATGAGATGCGCAGCGGGTGCGGCGAAGGACCGAGTGCCGGCGACGCATGCAACGAGAGCGGGCAGAGGCCGTCGTACTGACTCTTCGCGGGGCACTCGCGCAGTGACATGTGCATCGGAGGGGATGCACGAAGCGAAGAGCTCGAGATTAGTCGCGAGAGATATTCGGTCGATCGGGCCGTCCGTCGTCGAGGCGTTGTCACGAGACATGGGGCGCGCAGCCACAGAGGCGGACGTCGAGGCGGAGGTTGAGGCAGTCTGCCAGCCACTGCTCCGTCAATGGGACGGCCGTTTTCGACCATACGGTCGTCGTCGAAGGTCCTGCGGCGCGTGTCTCGTGGTTGCACACGATACCCGACGGACGAACGAACGGACGGACGGACGGACGGACAGGTGCAAACACAGAGATGCGACCGTCAGACACACTGTTGATGCAGTGCAGTGCGATATGTGTGTGTGTGTGTGACAGTGTGTGTGTGTGTGTCTCTCTCTTTTTCTGCATTGATCCGCACTTGTGCGCTCAACATCGGCAGCGGATGTCGATTGAGCGTTGAGCTGCTCGTTGGCTGACCGCCGGCTGCTCTTTGACGGACATTGCAGGCAGAGAGATACATGGCCAGCGCCACCAGGTCCCCCGCTATCACCACAGCTGCCGGCACTATCTGTCCATCTACCCCCTTCCATCATCTACCCATCGGTATCGCTGTCTGTCTGCTGGAAGTGCATCTTTCTTGACTCGTGAACCGACACGAAAATGTTGCAAGTCGATTGCGCGACTGCACTTTCGATCGCGGCTTCGACTCGCTGTCTACCGACCGCTAGCGCCTCTGCCGTCGACAGTGTCTCTCTGTGTGTGTGTACGTGCGTGTGCTCGTTTCTCGCTAGTGCTTTGAGAGGGCATTGTCGTCGTCGTCGTCGATCAACTGATCCGCTTCAACGTTATCGTTGTGATCCAGTCAAGTGCTTGCGCCCCACCTGCCCATCGAGAAGGAGTGCTCGACAAAGAAGAGGTTGGGATCGTCGGACGCGCGGGCGCGGGCGCGACAGAAACGCGACGGCGCTGGGGCTTCTGCACGTCGCATCCGAGCGGGAAGCAGCAGCAGCAGCAGCCGAAGAAGAGGAAAACGAACGCGAGAGTTTGTTGCCCGCCGGCAAGTGGACAACGTCGTGGCTCGATCGTCTTGACCCATTTGACGTTGTCGAGTCAATGCACGACGAGGTGTGTGGCCCTTCGCTGCCTTCAGTGGTCCGGGGGAACCACGTGGGGTCCTACTGACTGAACGCGCTGCTTCCAGCCGCTTTACGAACGCCGAGAAGACGAGCGACGGACAGATGCGACGGCCGTAGGGCGGCCTGAACCGGAACAGACCGAAGGAAAATAATGGACACGACGCGTTGTAACGTGCAGAGCGTCAACGAGCTGCAAGTGGTGGCAAAGACGAGGGAGCAGGAGAAGGAGAAGGAGGAGGAGGAGGAGGAGGAGGAATCCAAACTGGATGGATGTTGTCGTCTTTACAGGAGCCAAGTGGTTTGTCGCGTGGTCGGTCTCTTTCCACGCGGCGCAAAGACGCGGGTCGCTGGTGTCGTTTCCAGCGGCCGATCGAGCAACCGGACAACTGAAGCTCCGAAGCGAGAGGAAGAAGGAGGAGGAGCAGCTCTATCGTCGTCGTCGTCGTCGTCGTCGTCGTCGTCTTTGCTAGTCACTACGTACTTGCACTACGTACTTGCACTGCGTTCCGCGCTGGTTTCGGGTTGACTACCACTGGGACGTCGGACCGTATGACGAATGCGCGCCCTTTTCTCGCGTCAAGAACGAAGTCACGCGCTTTGGCCACTTGTGGGCGTCTGGACGTGCGACTCCTCTCACGTTGCCGGGCGGTCACGACGGACAGTCAGGTGGGCAGACCGACCGACCGACCGACCGATCGGCTGTTCCTGACGATGAACAGAGTGGACATTAGTAACGCTGAGCTTCGGCTGTGCGCCAGCAAAAGACGAACCGCCTCGAGCTCTTTGCAGCTGCTGCGTGTGCGTTCGTTCGCTCGTTCGCTCGTGCACGTCTCACGGCTCTGTTGCAGCTGCTCCTTCTCTTTGCCGCCGGTGACGCGGCCCCCGACACGCGCGCACGACCAGCCACGCAACCGCTGACTGGATCGCAAAAGCGGCGGCGACAAGACGAGCGGATGTCTGTCGATATGCACGAGATGTCTGTCGCCTTACGTGATGGAGGACAGAGTATGACGCTGCTGACCTGCGGCCCGTTCATTCATCAGCTGCTGCTGCTGCTTTGTATATTGTTGACGCGATCGACACGAGAGCTACTACGACGTCCAGCAGCGACTGCCACCACAGCTTTCTCGATGGTTATTCACAAAGCAGCGGACGAGACACAGCGGTCGTAGGTCGATCCGTTTGCGTTAAAGAAGTCGGTCTCGCAACGACGTACGCAACAGTACGATGACGTCGTGGCTTCGTGTCTGTCTCGAGTGGCACTGGCAGAGGTCCATTGTTTACGTGGATCGACAGGGAATCGGATGACAAGTGCCCGGATTCGGTTCACAAGTTGATGGTGTTGTTGTCGTGCTTTGCTTGTGAGAGCGCAAGCAAAGTCGCACACTCTGACTGTGATACTGTGTGTGTGTGTGTCTTGACCAGGAGTGTGAGCTACGACAGACAGACTCGACGATTGCAGGTGTGCCCCCATCGCCACGACGTGCAGCTCGCGCCATTTTGCAGATTGTCGTGCTTTTGTCAGGTGAAGCGTCGCAAGAACGGACAGCTTGTTTCGCGGCAGGGATCGATCGATGTGTTCGCCTTCCCAAGCTGGCAAAACGGAAGAGCTTGAAGCGACCTCTACGCTCGTGGTCTACGGTACGAGCGGACCAGCTGTCGGCAGTTCTTCGTCGAGTCAGCGATACAGTGAGCATTGACCCCACCTTAGAAGCCACCGGGAGCTGCCATGTAGACTGTCTTGTGCGAACCCGACACTAACGTTACCCTCGTGAGCAGTGGACTTGATCGATGCGTGTGGATCCCTTTCGTCAAAGGACGCAAACGCTAGTAAGTCATTGACACTACCGACTGTGAGTCATCTTGAGCCTCTCTACATGACGGCCCTTCGCAGCTACTCACATCCATAGCGATTGAACGCAGCAGTCGAATGCAGCACATCGTTTACTTCACTGCGTGATCGACTATTCATTCGGACGTTACAGTATGGGCTGGAGGGCTCTTGACTTGCTCTCGCGCGGAGGGCGTTGGCTGTTACGATACCGGGTATCATGCGACAGCATTGGGGCCCGAGGTTCCCTGCAGCTCGTCGTTCCACGTGGGACACGACACGCGTAGGGCTCACTTGACAAGTGCCGATGGACTGAACAGCGTCAACTAAACACTCCGACGAAGAAAAGAGTTGCAGTCGGACAATTCCTCCTCGTGATCTTCTTCGGATCCAGTGGATCGACCGATGCTAATCGCTTGGGAGTTAGCCCGACGTGAGTGTGCCACAGCGTCGCTTCTTGATTTGACGTGGGTTGTTGACCTCAAGCTGCATGCAATCTAACGTTGTGTCATACGGCACGTTTACGGAACACAGCGCATTGACACCAGAGCGCTGCCTGGATCTTGGATTTGCCCCGTGCAACTCGAAGCGTTGAGGCATCAACAGGATTTCCACGTGGAGAAGGGATCCGCCGACGTGCTGAATCGTGCGCTCGAGCTCGTTGGGACTGACTATCTCGAGCCATGTGGTAGGACGTCCAGCGCTAAGCTCCGCCACGAGGTATCCATTCATACAGCGTTTCAGCACTGTAACTTCACGACAGAAAGCGACTTGAACCAGCTTACGGGAGCAATGTCGACGCCGAGGGGGGGGAGGTATACACGAGAAACATTCGTTGCAGGAAGGGCTTTAGCAGCTCTCGTGGCAACAACATGACTTGCTTACTAACAGTAGAATCGATCAGTTACGACATGTCAAGACGGTCGGTCTCGTGACAACGACCTGAGTGAACGATGTCGATGGACAACGCGCTGTTCAGTTGGTACAGCAGCACAGCTGGTGCGACTTTGACTTGAGGGGATAGTGCGTGTGTCGATGTTACAGTTTGACAGATGAACATCAGCTCGACGTCGCTTCGGTTTTCAGTAAGTCGATTGATTACCAACAGGCGGCTCCAGATACTCTAGTGAGCCGTCACAACAACAACAACAACAACGTCGACGATGTACATCTGAATCAGGTGACAACAGTAATGGACATCTCGTGACCAGACGCTGCTCTCCGGTTTCTTGTCCTTGCGCCGTATCTACAGATCGACCCCACGCAGTTGCCCTTCCCACCCACCACCAGCACACAGCGCCTGTGCCACGCGCCACACAGCTCCGTCCATGCCACACAAGTCGCCACACGCTCGTGTGCTGATACACACACCCCCCCCCCCTGTGTGCCGGTTATAATTTCACACTGCTTGAAGTGCAGCCGCCGCCAGCCACTCTTCTGCACAGTCCGCCAGTCAGTCAGTCAGTCGGTCACTATCCCGTCGTCCTGTGCTGCAGATCGAGTGACGAGTCGTCGGCCGCCGTTCGTTCCCTCGCCGTCAAGCAGGAGCCCACTCCCTTCGTCCCCGCTACGACGTCCGTTGACTCGCCGGCGGTCGACCCGGAGATATCAAGTGGTACGCGTCATTCTCCTCCACGTCCGTGCTCGGCAGCGTGGCACTGGACCTCGTGAGCGTCGGCTTCGACGACGCACTGCCGCCTTCCAGCAGCAGCCGCTCGGTCGACACGAGGGTCTCCCGCATACCCGCCCAGCCCGCCAAGTTCAGCGGCGGCAAGTGCGCCGACGCCCGCGGTCGTCGCGTTCCCCGCAAGGCCGCGCGCGCGGCGTTCCGCGCGTCTCGGTGCTCGGTATCCCGTCGCAAGCGGCGGTTGAGTTTGCGGCGGGCGAGCACCGTCGCGGCCACGAAAAAGGCGATCGTGCCGGCCACGAGGCCCGCCACGAGGCGGAAGTTCGAGCCGTCGACGGCAGGAATGCACCAGTCGTCCACGATGCGGTCGTCCCGGTCCGGCAGCTCACAGGCCGCGAGGCAGATGCAGCCCGCGTCACCGGTGCATCGCGCAGTGGTCGACACGTGGGTACCCGTGAGATAGTCCCGCGTCCACTCGGCGCGACACGCAGAGCAGACGGCGTCGTCGGCGGCGCAGTACGTGTAGTTGGCCATGGGATAGCCGCCGTCGCTTGCGATCATGTACGAGTTCGTACATTCGCCCAGTGGACTGACGGTACACTATCGAGCAAACACCTCAAAGACCCAAATACACATAGTTTGGTCAGTACCCCACAAAGTTTGTACCCCATAGCCACCCGACTACTACTACTGCTACTACTGCTACTGCTACTACTTCAGCTGCTACTGCTTCGCGTACGATATTGCGATCGGTATTCGATTCGAGGGGGCGAGCGGTTCTCTCCCTCCCTCAACAACAATAGACTGACTGACTGACTGACTGAGTGAGTGAGTGACTGACTCGAACGGGTCGCACCTTTTGGCCGCGAATGACGACGTTGAGGCAGTCAAAGCACGAGCGCGGGCGGGTGCAGATGCCTTCGGCGTACCACGTACAGGCGTCGCCGTCGGTCGACGTGTCCAACTTGGGGGCGATCGTCCACTCGTCCGCCGCATCTGCTGCTGCGTCGCTGCCGCTGGTGCTGCGCGCCCTCAGTGCGTCGCTCGTGTTGAGACGTGTGGCGTCAGAGGCGTTCGCACTTGTGGGGCGACTCATCGTACGGACAGCGAGCGAGCGAACGAGTAGTGCGCGGAAGAGAAAGTGAGGACCGGGAGAGCTGATCGGCCAACGACCGAGTCGCGTCTCGCTGGCTCGAGGCGCATCTGCTGCTGATGGGCTCAAAAGGACCGCACGGGCTCTCTGCCTCTCGTTACGGACCACTGCTCGTCGAAGGGCTCAACTGGCTGTGGACGCGACTGGCTGTTGAGCGGTATCGAGAGGGTATGGCCCTCGATTCTGGGACGGCGGCGACCATTACACACGGCGTAAGTACGGCTGAAGAGGCGAACAGAGACAGTGTGGGCGAGCGTCCCATAGAAGCTGCCTGCGCGATGGTCGTGTGACTGGGGCGTGAGAGCCTGTCGAAACGCATAGCGGGCGTCAACTTTGCGCTCGTAGGTGGGGGTAGGGCGGGCGTGGATGGCCGGATGGTGTCCCGGCGGCAGTGGCTCGTGCCTGTACAAACCAACACACTATGTCAACTTAGGATGGGAAGTAGGGATAGGGCACGGAGGGTGAGTGATGATGATTACGATGATGATTACGATAATGATGATGATGCTCGGGATGGTGGGGAGGAGGATCAGGCCATCCCGACGATAGGCACGCGCTTGTGAGGTGACGTAAGACTTGATACACCTCGGAAGCGAATACTCGGATGCATCACACGACGCTTTTCGTTTCAATCACACAGTACGGACGCGCGCGTGTGGAAATGGGGAAACGCCGTCGAGCGGAAAACTCTTTGGCTGTCGTCGAGATGGGACACTTTTGTACGGCGGATACGAACGAGAAAGAACGAACGACCCGCGCGCACAGGGCACTTGTCCATATCGTGTCCATAGAGCCGTTTTCAGTCTTGCCAGATGAGAGATTGATGGGGCTTTGTAGACGTGTGGTAGCTGCATTGCTTTTGTGCCTCTACACAAGAGGCGTCGCATGTAAGCGCTCATCGATGCGTGGGAACAGAGCCGTGTCCGTCAACTACCGGCCGTCCCTTTCTCTCTCTTGGCTGCTTCCCACAGCTTCCGCAGAGGCAGTTTGTATTCGACTTTTTGTCTTTGGGCTTCTTGCCTGCGATCGGTCGATTGGCGTTATTCGTACACCCGAGAGCGACTCGGATGGATGGATGGATGAATGGATGCGTACGTGCCCTTGCTCAAGTGAGCAACAAACGCTGTCAAAAGTTGAGGACAACCTGAGACAAGGGCGGGCGGTGCCGACTCGTTTGACATGTGCAGCATTTGACACCACTTGTGACAGGACAGAAGCAGGTCGGACCAGATGACAAAGTCGATGCTAGCAACGTGATGGGCCGTTTCTTCGTGCCGTCAACAGGTGGAAGACGACATCGCCATTGGGCCATTCTTTTTTTCTCCCGGTGACTGCCTCGACAAGAACCCCACAATCCTTCACTTTTGCCTGAGCTAAGGAAGTCCGCGGAAAACAGTGGCGTCAATTGCTTCGATACGAAACGCTGCCGTCTGCTTTGCAGCGGTCACCCATTATCTGTGGCCACGCAGCAGAGCTCGTGTTTTCGCTCACGAGAAACGGTCGGTCGAAGCGTTTTTGGATTACCGCTATGTATAACTATTTCGCAACGGTCACGACAAGAGACGCCGTTGATCCCGTGAAAGACAGCAGCTGACGATAGGAGGCAGGTCTGCCTACACAGAAGCTACTGACAGACGGTCGGCCGACTCGTGTGTCCTTTACGCTACTTTTGCAGAGCGTGACAGGCCGCAGACATCTGCGGCAACTGAGTCATCGGGCAAGAAGCGATCCGCTCCTTTATTGCACTCACTTCTTCGATACGCTAAAGGAACCTATTGCAGTAACGGCGAGAGCAAAGTCCCGGCACGCGTAGTTGACGCACTCTATGCTCGGACAATCCCCACCCCACCCCTGCGATTGATCGATTCCAGTCTCAGTGATCGATGTCTCGCGCACCAGCAAAAATGTGCCGATGAGACACAAACGTCTGTAAAGTGAACCGCAGAGCGAGGGAGAGAGCAGCAATTCGAAGATTTTGTGAGCGTCTCAGTTAAGTCGAATAACGTCGGGCGGGGCACATATTGACCGTAATACGGTCATAAAGGGGACCCGCAAGCGATAACAAGTTACGAAACCTTTTGCCGCATGTCGATGCTTTGCAGAGTTCGTCCTGCAGTGTAAATGGCGTATTGCGTCGCTCTTCCAGCAACTCGGCTTGTGGGTGTACCGAGCCGTTCCACGGACTCATACTGTTGATGGAATCACGCCGTTTGCACGAGATGCTGTGTCCCAAATGACGCAAAGTCTGATGAAAAGATGCAAACTTACCGCGTACTTCTGACGCCTGAGAACGCACGAGGCAGTGTCATGACTCGGTACGATGGGAAAGTGTGCTGTGACGCAGCTGACATCAAAAGTTGTTATCACACACACCGGCACAGGAAGCTGTGAGCACTGTCCAATAGACCTGCGCTGTTCACACGACGATCAACTTTTGCCCCAAGCGAGTTCAATTGTGCTGTATATCGCCTATCGTCTCCTGCTTGTACTTACTCCGTCCGTCACAGCACTCACTACTTGGGCTTCGCGTGAAATGCAGCAATACATAACCAAGATTTTGCAAGAAGGCCGCTTAGACGGCCCCTCCATACGCGGAAACCAAGGCACTTCCGTGGAACTGACGCCAGCCAGCCACGAGGCCTTGGTATTCCTCCGGGTGGTTGCGGTTCAGTGCAACTGGGTCCTGGAAAGACACCATCAGACATGACCACACTGTGAGTAAAACGATCGCAAACCAAACACCAACGTGAAGTACGTCGTACCTCAGCAAAGCAAACAAACACAGTGTGGAGAGCGGCAATGACAACGTGGGCCAGAGTCATCGCCACGCTAATGCCCACGATGAACCCAACAACCGCCATCATCGCGTAGGCACTCGTGCTCGAGCCCAGGGCCGCAAACCACTCGACTGGCGAAAAACGCACCATCAGCATTCCCACGCAGCACGTTACAACTCCGACTCCCAACGCGCCAAACGAAAGAGCACCCGATGTCAAATCGTCATTGATGATCGCCGTCCAGCCGCGTGTATGGAACAGATCCATCACGGCTTTGCCACTCGCGCGGAAGGGGTAGCCATACACCCCAACGTACACGTAGGCCCACTGATTAATGTACTCCATCACGCCCGCCAAGCAGCTCAAGATGCACTCCGCCATACACGCTAAGCACGCCAGTCCGCCATTGTTCTCTTCACTTGCACGTCGTTTCGCCATATCGGCCATGGTCCTCAGCGCCTGCAAGACCGCTACAATCAACGAGCCAAAGCAAATGGAGCCAAAGCTCGTGGTCATCGAGCGATACAGCGCTCCCGTGGTCGCGCGTGCGGCTTCAGGCTGGTACCACCACGTGGCCACGACCCCAGCAGTCGTGCAGGTCAGAATGTTCTGCAGCACCTGCTGGCCCCAGTAGACCGTCACGAGCATGTAGAACAGAGCCGTGTAGGCAGGGAGACCCACACAGAGTCCGCCGTGACTGCGGCCAGAGCGCGCGCGACGGAGCTCCTGGTCGCACTCGGGGTCCATCTCGCGGAACCACTGGTGCAGCCCCACGCCCGCGACGCCCCATAGAAAGAGCCACACGAGCTGCTGCAGCACGAGGCCGAGCGCGAGCACAAACACAGCCGCGTGGCGCTGCAGCGCGGCACAGGCCGTCTTCAAATTGGCCGACGCAAAGCCGATCCGGTTCTGCACTGCGTAAATGTACCACACGTTAATCGCTGCCAACGCGACACACACGAGCGCAGCCCACAGGTGCACCGAAACCAGCGACAGCGCAACGAGGAGCACAGTGGCTACATTTAGCCATAACGCAACCCGAATCATCGACTCGGCATACGTCAGCAGGACCTTGAGCCAGGCGGCCGAGAGCCCGAGCCCTAGGACACACAATAGACCAATCATCGACCAGGCTGCGGTGGCGCGGGGCGCTTCCTCGTTAGGTGCGGTTTCCTGGTTGTGGTCCATGTCCTCAAGTAGGACCGGCACGCCCTTCGACAAGGCCACGACGGCCACAAGGCCCACGTTAATCAGGAACAGAGCGGCAAAGACGCCGTCGTTGCACTGCGGCGCCCGCGCGTCGAGGCGCTGCGTGTGGACCGCGACGCTGTTGGGCGTTGCGCGCTGCTCTTTGCCGCCGCTCGTGGGGCTCGCGAGCATCGGGTCGGACTCGTTCCGCACGGGCGCGTACATAGCGGCGTGAAGAAGCGATCAAGAAGAAGGAGACGGAGGAGGTCGCGGCAGTGGCAGTAGAAATGCGATTGACAAAAGGAGAATTATTGAAGAAGCAGGAGACGAAAAAGCCGAACAAGAAGACGAATTTCTAAATAGAGCGATGGGAAAAACCTCGCGGAGAGGTACGGTTTTACCTGCCGGTGTGGCGGATAGTGGTGTTCCGTGCACGTCGGTATGTGTTTTGGGGGTTGATACCGGTAAGGACGGTAGTCTTGCTCGCGATACCTGATATCGGACTGGTTCGACGAGCGAGACAGACGGACATGGCGGATGTGACGAGTGCGGCAGCGAGTGACGTCGTGGCGGATGTGCGACCAGCAATGGAGCCGCCTAAAGGTTCGGTAGCTGAATGGGTTCGGTTGGATCGTGAACTGGGAGAAGATCGTGGGGAGCTGTGATAACTGATATATCGGTGCTGGGGGCGGCGTGTGGTATGGGGCAGTAACGCTGCAGTTTGTAGCAGTAGGCAATGCGCCGCTCATGAAGCGCACGAAGTTTACAGTGAACGGGCAGGACCCGTTGAGTGTGGTGGGTGGTGAACTGTGTTGTTTGGCTGGCCGCAAGTGGGTCTTTGTGTTTGGGTTATTTACCGCCTTTTTTTTTGCGTTTTTGAGGTGTATAAGTTTTTGAGGAAACAACTTCGACTGAAAGACACCGAGTCGCTGGTGAGGAAAAAGGCCACAGCGCTGGAACGAGTGTTGACAGCTGTGGTTTTTGTTATTGTATTTGTTTGATTGGCTGCGTTGGTGCTAAACATGAGTGGAAAATGTGCAGTTTGTCTATTGCAACAGTTCGTTCGCTCCGTCTCCGGATCAGAGACTCAGCGCATTGTTTCAGGTGACTCAGTTGCTCTGTTTTCGTTGCGTGCCTTGTTCGCACTCGTCGATATCGCGGCAGTAGCGACTCATTCTGTGCGGCGATGTGCAATGTGTAGTGTTTCCAAGTAGGCGATGTGCTGGTGCTGAATTACAGCTTGACACAGGCGTGGGGGTAGTCCAAGTGAGGCAGCGTGTGATGCATGTCTCGAAGAACAAGGCGTTGTTGTGTTTGCCACGTTGGCCGACACAGCAATGGAAAAGTTACGCTGCACTGATGTTGTGCGGGCTTTAACTCTGATGTGAGAAGCCACACACGCTGGGGAAGATGTAGTACCGTAGTGCTGAGGTCATCCTCGGCCGAGTCTACTGAGTAGCATAGACTTGTTGCTACTACCTGCATGACGTATCGCTACTTTGTTGTCCGAAAATACTCGTGCAGGGTTCAACCGCTCGGATAATCATAGTTACGGTACATGTTTACGTCCACTACGCCCTTTGCCGGGCCGTTTTGCACTTGACGATCCCCACTCGCGCTTTTTTGTCAGCACGTGTTGTCATGAAGTGTATTCTTGGGAGTAGTGATATTCATCCAAGTCCAAGCGCTATACGTTTTCTATCTTGTGCCGAACGAGCCAGCAATATTGATCCATCGTGCAACAGACGGCGATGAACGCTATACAAGTCTCAAAAAACGACTCCGTTTGCGTGATCAACTTTGTCGATTATGTTGTATGCACGCTTACTTGTGAATGTAGATCACCACGGACGACGCTGTACAAACAAGGTCATCATCTCCAGTCGGTCAAGAGTGGAAACTACCCATGCCATCTAGTGTCCGCCAAAGGTCTACATGACAGCAAGTGGCTACCAATAAACAAGACACTTATTCGCACAAACGTTACAAGACAATCACTCGTCTTTGTTTCTTCGTAGAGCAAATACACTGCAAGTGATCCCTTTGCTTCCCAAGAACGAACGGCAGCCAGTAGATGCAGACTTGCCCGTCTCTTCCATCACTTATGGTTCCATCACTATGGCAATAGCTTCTCCACTTTACCGGACTTGCTCGCGACTGTAGTACATACACACCTCAACAAGTACCCAAAATGCATGAAGCTGAGCCTTTTTGCCATTTACATGCGACGACACATCAATTCGTATGTCGTATGTGCTTCACTTCTACGTTAGTCCTTTCTTCAGCGGTACGAATAAAGTGGTGCAGACATTGCAATTGATTGCCTCGTTGAGACCATTGCCATAATGTGCACCTTCTCTTTCGCCTCTTCCATTTACGTGACAATATCACAGTTGACCGGATCTCCTTTTTGACATCATGACTCGTGGTGTCATTCTAGATTAGGAACTCGCTTCGAATGTCGTAAAACCCGTGAAACGTATTGTAAAAACAGACAGTTCTGCGCACTATATCACATAATACCTCATCGAATAAAGACCATGGCGACAACGGCGTACCAGTTGTGGCTACAAAAGAGCGAGTACAAAGCGCCTCAGCCGCTCTCCACACGCGCTTCCAGCTATGCTTCCGATGCCGAAGTCCACACAAAGTTGGACCCAAAGACGGCCATTCGAACGACAGCTTCGTCGCCTACTTCAAAAAAGTGGCGAAAACTGTCGATTCAGCGTCGAAACGAAAACGCTGCCGAGATGAAACCCGTTGCTTATGTTGCCGCAGGATCTGGTGACGTTCCAGTTGCAGGACAGCAAAATCCGGATAAAGTTGCTACACGGACGCCACAGTGGGAGGAAAACGAACAGCTGACGAACGAGTTGACGATACCGAATCGAACGAAAGCATCGACTGCATTGAGACGAGTATCGACAATGAAAGAGACGAAAAAAGAGCAGTGGAGACAGTGCGTTGGTGCCAAATCCAGTTGTCATTTCGTGACGAGAGAAGAGGAAGATAGGAATATGATACCGATCGAGAGTGGTGCTATGCAGTTGAAGCAGGTGGATGATGGACGGAACCGAAACGCAGGTGTGCTGACTTGTACTAGCACAACAGAACGGTTGTTGTGCAATGTAGAGACGATCAGCAGTGGTGGAGCTATCGGAGGAATCGGATCGGAAGATGGGCACTTTCGACGCTCGTTGCACGGCAAAGACATTCTCAGAACGTCCGAGTGGACCGGAGTTGATAGCGAGGAGTCTACGACGAGGCGCCTTTCATTTTGCAGTGACGACAAAAAAGAGGCGAAACCGAGCACAACGAGTACGAATGGGTTGCCACCAAAGCCCCGTCGGGCGGCGAAACAGAAGAGTGTGAACACCATTTCGCTCGACGAGTGCCAGTACTGGATGGCAGTTGACAGGTTTTCGCATCTAGAGTAGGTGTTTGGCAGATGACGAAGATGTCGTCGTGCGTTTGGTTCTTGTTGCTTTATGTTGGGTAGAATGCATGCGCTTTGAATCACTTGCATGGACATCTGTCCTTGCGAGTGACTTTGAGCTTCAACTCGCGCACAACATGTGTACATCATGATTGACTTGTAACGCTTTACACAGAAATTGATCAATGCATTGATGCAAATTACAGGCGACGCGATAAGCTCCCGGCGCTCGGGTTGTCAAGGTGTCTTACCTTCGTATTCTGCAACGCGCAGAATAGCGCTATCACGGCCAAATTCGAGCAAATCTGGGATGCCAACCATCTTCCCACATGGCACGAAATGTGAATAAACGAAGACGTCTTGTACTGTCGACGCTGCTTCAACAGTGTCGACCGTAGACAGGAGCAATAGTAAAAGAAAGTTGAAGGTCCGATTGTAGCTCGCGCACATTCAACTGTAGTGTAAGAAGAAGTACGTGCATTTCAGAGACACATTACGTGATTGCAGAAATCAAGCGTTACGTATTTGCGAATTGGAAGACGTTGGTAGAATACGAATCTCCGTCGCTCCATGGTGCCCTCATCTCGGACAAACAAATGGTATGCAGACGAGGTTGTTGGATGCCCACAAGACTCTAATGGACCAGAAGCGTCTTTACATTCATTCCACGTCTTCTTGAGACCACCATCTATGAAGCTCATGGAGTTCACGAACAGATTTGATGACTCGCACGCGCCGTTGTATAGGACTGCGTACCGTCCTGATATAAGTGGCAACGACCATGCTCAATCGCTGAACAGGATCGCTCAATTAAGGCCAATAACATACCGAGCGGTCATGGCTACTACAGCGCACTATACCTATCCTTACATCGGATAAACTGCGATCGAGGATGTCGAATCCAATCACAAGTGAAAGAGGTGGTGTTTAAACATTGATCTGCACACCGGATTACAACTCCTCTCGCAACGTGCAATCAAGCGTGGCCCCGCACAAGAAGGCCAAGTCCGACAGCTTTCTGAGCTGGAATTTTGTCTGTATCCCGAGGGATGATATCGTGGTTTCATGCCCTAGTTTGGTCGAGAGATGTGCTCTTTGGGAGTGCCTTTAGGAAAAACGATCATGCTGATTTCCAGGAATGAGCCACTTGCAAGGAAGAGCTGCACTGACTTCCTAAGTTATATTTACAACACCGATTCCAAACTAAATTACGCGGTAGTAGCCTCTTTACTTACAGCGGTACCTTCACTGCGATGGAGCTAGTAGCTACAGCACGGACTTGTCTAGCAACAATGACGACAATGAGTACAATGGTGTCATGGTAATACGGTATCGTCACACTATCGTTCGATACAGCTTCAATTGGCCTTTCAATCCTGTGGCTTTCAGAGCGAACGTGTCCTGTTTCGTGCGTGGCAGAAACGAGAATCACGAGGCTGCTTGACTAGACCTGCGTAGATGCCCAGCCCTTTTCGATACAGTGGATGACGATTGGTATATCCGAAGACTGAACACCGTCTTGGTCTTTCTGTTTGTGGTTCTGCGAGCTTGCTTGATTAGGAAAAGACAAACCAAGACATATATGGCACGATGCATGCTCCTTGTGCCCAAATCGAGCAACCTCTTTTTGTAAGCATATTCTGAGGAACCTCAGGTGTGTATCGCAAGACCGCTCCCAAAACACCTTAACTCAATTTGCACGACTTGGGTACTTTCTCAGCTACGACGTGGCCCGCAAGTTTTCTCGTTCTCAGCATAAGAGCGAGAAAGCGATGATGTACATCTTTATGAGACACTTTACGATCAATATTGAGCAAGCAAAGATATTCAGTCGAAACAGCGTCCGCTTCGTGTGTATTGGGCGAACATGTGCTGCCAGTTTCCAAGACATGGCTATACGGAGTGCCCTCATTACATATATAAGCATGCTCCACCTAAACGTCGAAGCACAGCTTGTAACGAGGCACACCCTTGCGTAACTTAACGCAAGGGATTTGGGTGCCCCGACGGACGTACACGTGGCGAGCGAGGAAGCGTAGGTAGGGTAAAAGTAGAACTGTTATATTAATAAATTAAGTCTTTAAACTACTGTCTCTTCGTTTGACTTAATTCAATTATACTAATATAACTGCATGTATGGTGACGTCTCGTCACCACTCATTGCGCGCGTCTTGCGGCGATTGGTGGGTTGATATCATCACGATATCAACCAATGAACAGACCCTTTGGTCGACCCTTCAATATCACCACTTTGGTGATATTGTTTAAAGAATATCCATCTTATATTCTTTATTGTCACTTTCCTTAAGTGACAATATCATGTAACGGGCTGCCCCGTTACATCACCCCCCTTAACTGATAGTCACCGTGTGACTATCGAAATATGGAGGCCACCCGTTGGCCACCATTGGGACAGGGAGCACTTGTTTGGTCCGTTCCACTCACTTTCCGCTTGACCTCGCATAGTTAACATGTCTATGCGAGGTGACTCAAGACCCACACAGCCTGGTGCTGTGCAAGCCTCTGCGGCAGACGCTTCGTCGTCTGCCGCCCCTTCTTCGCCTGCAGCAACAGGTGCTGCAGGTGCACGCGGTATCACGCCGCGTGCGCACGATGACCCCGATGTGGAGGTCATCTACTCTGGCGAGTCAGACGTGTCTGACTCGGGCAATGCTCCAGAGGCGTCTCGCTCACCGGCGACGCCTCAGTATTCGCCAAGGCCACTGCCGAACGAACGGACTCGTGATTCGCATCACAGTCTGTTCGGCAGTGATGACGATGATCTGGGTGGTGAGTTCTATTCTTCACCACCGCCGGCTCGTGCGTCTTCGCACGAGCGTGATGACGATGGCGCGAGCCGTCGTCAATCTGGGAGCCGTGGTACCGACAAGGGTACCACTGTGAAGCGTGATGAGTTGAAGCCATGGCGTTTGCCCGAACAACTCATCAATAGCCTGTCTCACGAGACAGGCCAACACCATCGATTACCCTTATTCGATGCAACCGAGCTTCACGGCTTGAGTCCCAGCGCGAAGAACTTTCGCGCTGAAGAAGATTTTTATCTCGATGTCTTCCTTAGACATCGATGGTACAATAGCAACCAAAAGCGTGACAAAACATCGCTTTTGGCTGCGTGGAACGCGTTCGTCCAAAACGTAAAGAATTTTGGACGAGAAGGGTGGCTCAAGAAACTTGAGGCAACACGCCTCAGGTTCGAACGGCGAACGCCAACCGGTGCTAGGTACCGGTTGCATTGTTTATCGAGTGAGGCAGGCATTCCTTGCCTCACATGGGGAGACCCTTGTGCGAGTTGTGTTGACAACTCGCAGCGTGCACATAGGGATGTGTACTCCCTAAATTCGCCCTGGGGAAGGGCACATCTCTCGGACGAGATGCGTGACGTGATTGCAAACTTGCAATCCGTCTACAAGCGCCTAGGGCGCGTGTTTACCGATGGGCCACAGGACTCATCGGATGGGTCTCGTCATACTGGTGGACGAGACCTTCAACATCCATTAACAGCTGAGAGCGGGGCTCCCAGCTGTTCCAAGAGGGTGGGTACCCCCGCCACTGGACGAGGTAGCTCGTCCTTGATCCTGAATCGCCACGGTGATTCAAGATACGCTCCACTAGAAAGCGTTGATCACCGTGAGCATCCACCAAAGGATGTGGTGGAGGAGGAAAGACCTCCTCCAGAACCCCAGGCCCACCATCTCGACCCTTACGAGATGGATCGCGCAATCGATGAATTGCGCGATGACTTGAAGCACGAGCGCGACCGACGCTACGCTTTGACCGACACCGTGCGGAAGAACCGCAAGGGTCACGAGGCTGATCGGGCGAGGGATCGCGCCGATTATGCCACGGCGCAGCTTCAGGTCGAGCGGGATGTCCGCTCCTTTTCGGCGAGCTGGCGACAGCTCGCGGAGAGATAACTCGGTTGAATACCGAGGTATCATATCTGCGCGACCAGACGGATCGTCTGGAGCGCGAACGCAAGAACTTGATGGATGTTCTTGAACGTGGGGGCTATCTTCATCGGAAGAAGAAGGCTCGTACTGACAGTACGACCTGAGCCTCCCCACGTAAAACGTAGGATGCGTGCGCATCCTACGTGGCAATTCGAGTGTGTATGCATTGCCCTTGCGATGCAACACTCGAAATGGCCCAATGTATTTCGGCAGTAGTTTACTACTGCCGACACTAGTGACTGCATGTCCAGGTAGGTTTACCGTTGACAGTAGTACTAGGTCATTAACCTTAAATGAAAGAACATTTGCTCTTCCATTCTTGTCTGCGTTCCGTTTCTGACGGTCCACCGCATTTGCGATGGAGTCCTGAACGAAACGGACTACCGCTTCTCGAGTCAGCAGGAAGTTCTCTGCTGACTCTTTGTTTTGTCTAGCAGTGCGCTTCGTGCGCACTGCTAAGAGATTGCTCTCTTCTTCAGCGAGGTTGTCTTCTTCTTCGCTGGCATAATCGTTGGCGATGCTGAATATACCAGCATCGTCATCATCATCCGAATCAATAATAGCGTCTTCGCTATTATTGAGATGATCTTCTTCATCGATGTCGACTTGATCGACATCGGCATCATACGTGACGACGTTTGCGTCGACACGTGATGAGCAAGAGCCAAAACGGTTTTTGCTCGAGCGAGTCCCTCCCCCCCTTATCCAAGAGTCACACTCTAGAAGGGTGGGCACACGTGGATGGCGTAGGCCATTCACGTAAAACGGTGTGTGCTGTGTTGAAGCATGCACCGAATTATTGATGGCGAATTCCACCATGGGTAGGAATTCGCTCCAGCTCGGAAACGAGTGGACATATCCTCGAAGAATCTCTTCGAGGACACGGTTCGCACGTTCCGTCTGACCATCTGTTTCTGGATGGTCAGAAGTGGACATCTTCAATCGTGTTCCGAGAGTATGGAACACGGTTTGCCAAAATTCCGCCGTGAACCGAGGGTCACGGTCGGATACGAGTTCACGGGGTAACCCGTGGAGTCTAAAGACCGTGTCTAGAAAGACACGAGCACAACCTTGAGCCTTGATTGACTCAGGGACAGCAGCAAGATGGACCATCTTGCTGAATCGGTCCACAAACACAAGAATACCATTATTCTTGTGAGCGTCTTCGGGAAACCCGAAGACGAAGTCCATTGAAACGGACTGCCAGCACTCTGTCGGAACAGGCAGAGGCTGCAATGGCGCACGGGATGAAGGAATAGGCTTCACCCGTTGACATACTTCGCAAGCACGGATGTACTTGCGAACAAACTGATACTGGCGGGGCCAGTAAAAGTCGCGACTTACCGTGAGGTAAGTCTTTTTTCTACCACGATGGCCGCTTGTTGGGGCATCGTGACACTCATACATGATGCGCAATCGCAAATCATGATGAGCGGGTACGACGACACGAGGCGTGTCGTCGGCAACAGCTGTATAGTACAGCAATCCGTTGCGTGTACTATACCGATCCGATGAGGATCGGTACAAAGCCGGTAAATCCCTCATGGATTTACTGGATGGATTCACCAGATGATCCATCAATCGCAGAAGATCCTTATCTTCCGCGTATGCCTTCCGTACGTCGTCAAGTAAACTTGACGACGGGACACTGACTGACAGTGTCGCAACAGTGGGCTTGTCCTCACTGTTGGATTGCGCGTCCGGCTCGAAATCGGGCCGGCGCGAAAGAGCATCCGCGACGACATTGAGTCGTCCCGGTTTATACTCCACGGAGAAGTTATACTCCGCGAAGAAAGACAGCCACCTCGCCATTCTTTGCGAGAGGTGTGGGCTGTTTACGGCCGTGCGTAATGACGCATGGTCCGTGTAGACAACAAACGGTCTATCTCCCAAGAGATAGACGCGAAACTTAGCCAGTGCGTATTTCATGGCAAGGAGTTCCTTGTCATGCACTGGGTAATTACGCTCAGCTGCTTGCAGCTGACGCGATTGATAACAGATGACGCGCTCCGCGCCATCTGCATCGAACTGCATTAACGCACAGCCGATTGCGAAATCGCTGGCGTCACAGACCACATGAAATGGTCTGTCCTGATCTGCAATCGCCAAGATCGGCGATTGCATCAAGCTTTGCTTGATACCTTCAAAGGAACGCTGGCACTCAGCGTTCCATGACCACTTGACATTTTTCTTGAGCAAGCAAGAAAGATGTACCGTCATCTCGGCGTAGTTGCGCGAGTACTTGTGCAAGTACGCCGCAAGACCAAGGAACTTTCGAAGTCCCTTGACATCGACTGGCACTGGCCAGTCGGTGATCGCCTTGATCTTTTCGGGATCAGGGCGTACGCCGTGTTTCCCCACGATGCACCCAAGAAGTGATATTTCACTAGCCGCGAATATACACTTCTTGAGGTTGGCGTACAACTTATGCTTGCGCATAAGTTGAAGAACCTGACGAACGTGAGTTCTGTGAACTTCAACGTCCGTCTTCCCGTCCATAGCCCGGCTATGGACGAACACATCGTCGAAGTAACTCGGTGCGAAGTCTCGCACCGGTCTCAACAGATTTGTTACACATCTGTTGAATGTTGCAGGGGCATTACTCAGCCCCTGTGGCATCACTAGCCACTCCCACAGCATCCCGCTGGGGGGTACTCACTGCTGTGAACGGGACGTCCCGTTCACGCATCAGGATCTGATAGAATCCATCCATCAGATCCATGGACGAAAAGATGGTACTCTTTGACATACCATCTATGATTACGTCCTTCCTCGGTATCGGCGTCTGAGCCGGTACCGTTGCAGCATTCAACTTGTTGAATGCGTGCACTATCCGCCACCCTCCTGTGGCCTTTCGCACACAGAAGGTCGGAGAGCTGTGAGGGGATGTTGATTCCCTCACATGGCCCGCTGCTAAGCGATCGGCAAAGAACTTGTCGATCGCTATCACTTGTTCACGAGGCAGTGGCCACTGCTTCATGACACAGTATTTCGAGCCCGGTTTGAGCTCGATCTCGTGTCGAGTGCCTTTGTCCTTAGGCAACTCGCAAGGTACGGATTCAGGGAACACATCCCTGAATTCGATCAAATCCTTATACAAAGGATTTGCCTGAAGTGACTCCCAGGATTGGGACGCGTATCGCTCAATCCGAGTCTTCTCATCGAGGACACTTTCGTCCATCGATGAGCTGCTGAGAACCCGTTCGTTCTCAGCAAATACTGTTGCCGACCGAATGTCGGTCACATACTCGTCCTCTGTGACGAGTACGCAGATCTGCTTGACTTTGCCACTACGCAGATCACGCAAGAACCGTTTCGGTTCTAGCGTTGGCAACTGAGTTATCTCCGAAGTCAACTTCGGAGGCACAATCAGATCAAGCGTATAAGCGCCTACGCTTGATCCGTCATTAACCAAGACGTTCAACGTCTCGGTTTCTTCCTGGGATCTTGCTTCCACAGGTTGCTGAGGGCCTGATCCCTCAGCAAGCAACTCTTGAGGAACTCCTTCCTCAAGTACGTGGGGACTTATTCCCTCGACGTCTTCCGACTGTGGCTGTGCGACCACAGTCAGGAACCGATCCTCTACGGTCGACTCTCCAGTCGACCTAGGATTTTCATGTTGCCCCTTGGGGGCAACAGATTTCTTTCTTCTGAGATGCTGCCCGCTAGGCATGCATCCATGTCCCGGTCCACTCGACTTATTCGAGTGGTGGACCTTCGGCGCAGCCTGTACTTCTGTACAGCCGCCGGGAGCTTGCTCCACAGTGTAGTGATCAACTACACTGTGACCTTGTGCAGTCGTGCTAACGACCGTACCGCAAGTGAGGCCATCGCACTCACTCGCAGAACATCCACACGCTTGTGGACGCTCCAAGATGTTCATCAGATGGCCATCTGATGAACAAGCAGCAGGCATCTTCACGGATCGATGCTGCCAGCTCACCCTTGGCTCGTATTTTCTGAGCCAAGGTAATCCCAGGATGACATCAAATTTGTCATCCAGATCCAGTACGATGAAATCATCATCGTACTGCTCGCCCTCTAACGTGTAGTGGATTCCTACTACACGTTTCTCAACGGTTATCGATGCGCCTGTTGCAAGGCGCACCGTCATCCTTGTGAGGGGAATGTCGCGCTCAACGAACTTGAGCCTACGACCCTCTAGTGACTGGCGACGAACAAAGTTGTTCGACGCCCCACAGTCTACTAGGGCACGAAGCGACAAGTCATTTGTCGCTTCCAACTTCAAGGTGATGAGCGAAACGTCATCACCAGGTGCAGAGACACACAATGATTGTGTATCTGGAGCAACTTTCGTCAAGAGGTTTGCAAATTCTCTTGAGGTTGCTGGATCAGTAGGGCGCTCCGCCCCTACTGACCCCGACCATTTTTTGATGGCCCGTCTCGCTGTTGCGGCTTCGCAACAGCGCTGGACCCACGCCCATTGCCCTTTCTGGCGAATGGTCGTCCATTTCGCTCAGTACTGTTTGGTACTGGGCGCGGAGCACTACACTCGTATGCGTAGTGCCCTAACTTCTGACAGCGATTGCACCTCTGCAATCGCTTGTTGCTTGTAGAGCGAGGTCTCTCGCTCTCAACATAACAGAGGTCCATTGGTTCTGGACCTCCGATCTCTTGTCGTCTCGGTGGACGGTAAGAGTTTGAGCTAGCATGAGCCTGTCTCATGCTAAAGTCTTCCTGTTCCGCGGCTGATATCGCTTCTTCAAGCGTATTCAGCTCAAGGCGGAATAGGTGGCTCCTGACGGGCCCTTCTGCGAGCCCTTGCATGAACACCGTAATCAACGTGTGTTCATGAACTGGGTTTGCAGTTATACTACTCGCAAGGAGTCGTATATGTTGTGCGTAAGCGTGCACATCACGCTTACCCTGCTTGAGTTTCAGGAGCTCTGAACGAGCCCTGAACTCAGCACGTGGCGGCTCAAACGTTTGTCTGAGCCGGGACTTGAAGTCATCTAGCGACCTAAACACATTTGGGTCGCTACTCTCGAGTCCCAGGGACCAAGTTTTGGCACGCCCTGCCAAGTGGGTCTGAGCAAATGTGAGTTTCATTTGCTCATCTTCGACGCGACGAGCCCTTAGGGCTCTGTCGAGTTCGACAAACCATAGTAACAGGGAGTCCTCCGGGACTCCACTGTACTTGGAAATGTCGACTTTCATCACTTCGGGACGGCGCGCATGCGCCGTCCCGCCCACAGCAGCATGTAATTGCTGCTGTCTCAACAGCTCCGTCTGTTGAGCACCGAGTTCTCTCAACTGCTCGGCCTGTTGAGAGCCTTGCTGGTGAAGCAAGGCTACTTTCTCCCTCTCGAGAGCAAGTTCATTCTGAATGAACTTGGCGATAGCGGCATGTTGTTGGTCTCTGTCTAGAGACTCCAACATGGTGCTGACGACGAGTTCGCCTACGGTAGAACTCATTCGTTCTACCGCACCCCATTCGATGTCACTCAAATGGGTAAACCCTTCACGCGTGGCGTGAAAGGTGTCTTCTTCATCCAACATGTTCATGTTGGATGATGTGGTCCTTGGAAGGACTACTAAGTGCTACCAGGTGTAACGGGGCACACCCTTGCGTAACTTAACGCAAGGGATTTGGGTGCCCCGACGGACGTACACGTGGCGAGCGAGGAAGCGTAGGTAGGGTAAAAGTAGAACTGTTATATTAATAAATTAAGTCTTTAAACTACTGTCTCTTCGTTTGACTTAATTCAATTATACTAATATAACTGCATGTATGGTGACGTCTCGTCACCACTCATTGCGCGCGTCTTGCGGCGATTGGTGGGTTGATATCATCACGATATCAACCAATGAACATACCCTTTGGTCGACCCTTCAATATCACCACTTTGGTGATATTGTTTAAAGAATATCCATCTTATATTCTTTATTGTCACTTTCCTTAAGTGACAATATCATGCAACGGGCTGCCCCGTTACACAGCTTCTTCCGACTCCTTGGTCACACAAGACTGCTCTGTGCCGACTCGATAATGCGAATCGTGCCATCATCATGAGCAGCGATGAACGTCTATTTCGACAAGATGGAACTTGGCATTGTCATGCAATCGCGCTCAGGCTCTACCGTCGATAACATCACATTCAATACCTGATCAACGGCGGCTTGACAAGCCTTCGTAAGTCCATGACTCGCTGCATCTGCCGATAGTCTGCAGCAGACAGTGCAAGGTCGAAGCAGATGTAGTCGGCTCACGAAAAGATGAGTAGGCCACAAAGAGGACATCGTCGTGGCTTACTGAAAGTCACCATCCTGACGGTTGTGGCCACTCTATGAGACATAGGCTGGTACGACGCTTCTGTTGACGTAAAAAGTAATTTTGATCTCAAATACGAAGAAGGTATTACGGCTATCATTGCGCTTGGCGCTTATATGCTGTGGACGCATCAATGACAGGCTCGGACAACCTATTGGAACGTCTTACGGCTCACATTACGCGTGGCACTGCTATTCCAACGACGCCAGCTCCTGTGTATGGCGAACGACTTTCGTACACATTCTACAAGCTTATGCCATACAGAAATTCAGTCGAATTCGACAAACAATAACAGGAGGATAATCGACGGATCCATTTTACTGGGTGGGCACTCGTCGACGCCGCAACTTCTTTGTCCTACTAAATATGAAAGTACAGGAAGAACTGGACTTGGGACGCGTACGTGCAGTGGAAGCAAAAGGTTGCTACGAGACACTAAGATTGTATGCTATGTGGAGAACACGACTGGAGCGAGGTGAACCCGTACTTGCCCTTAACATCAGCTCATGACAATGCAACTACTATCTTCGCGTAATTATTTCATGTATTTAGTTACTTTGGCCAATTCGTTGATTGATACCAAGGTATCAGCCAACAAAGCGTCCAATGAAGGATGGTGCGTGCAATGGTAGGTGAGCAAATAGTATCAGCTCATGTTTTTGTATACAGACATAATCGATGAAGTCTTTACCCGAAATATTGTCATGATTGCATATGTACACTTCTCCTTTACTCGATACTAACGTGATCGTTATTCTATCATCTATCTTTGTCTCTCATGAACATGAGGTTTCAATGCACCTGCCTACAACGTTATAAGTACAGGTTGTCGAGTACTGCATGCACATGATGTGCGGGTACCGCATTACAGCGAAGGAGAGGCATCAACTCTGCCGTGATATTCTCTGAAATCGTCGAGTCGAGAAATAAAAGCCGGGATATATTCCAAATGATCATCTTTCTTTTCATGCATGCATTGACAAAACCAAAGCGGTGATATCGTCGACTTGCAGGAATCTTGTCTATTGAAAGCGCGACGCTCAAAGTTACTGAGACCTCCTATATTGACGAAACAGAGTGTGAATTTCTAGACTAGGTCGATGTAATGGGGTCTACTTCTCACTTGGTAACTGGTAAGCCCTTGTAGTGTAATAGCACAAGGGTGTGTGATCTCAAAACTACACGTACATCATACGTGCAGAGTAAGTGAACGTTTCGAACAAGAGTTACCTAGAAAGAAAGAAAAGTGATTCTGTATATTGTATACAGTTATGCCTCTTTAGTAAACCTTCTTTACCTTACTCACACCAGATCACTACAAACTTCCAGTGCAGAATCGTATTGACCGCCTATTGCGCGCTTCTAGCAGCGTTTAGTGGTTTATTCGGTCATTTGGATGGCTTTTATCGACCAATTGTGAAGCACTGCCGACTGTCACCTCTTAAGGATATATTCCTGCAATATTGACCTGCAAGAGTAATATTGTAAACTATTTGTAATCGAGATATTATTTACATTGACACAATGGTGCTAATGACATGTAACACGCTCACACCGTTCCACTTGGCATTATGTAGCAGCAATCGATCTACGAACGAAGTCACATCATTTTCATTTCACTGCACGCAAAAAGGTCGATGTCATGCAATACAAGGATTCCATACTTCGTTGTACAATACTTGTGGCGTGGGTCACACATGTGAGACGAAGGCAGCCATCGCGACGAACGTATCACTTTGGCTCGGGCAAATATCTGCAAACGTTGTTACTCGACATAATGCGCTCTCTTGACACGTCACTGCTAAAAATGCTGGAGCAGAGCCAACGTCATGAGACACACAAACAGTTAATACGCAACATTGCAGCTCGCTAATTGTCGTTTTGTTCGAGCACACTTATCACAACATAAAATTACCTCTCGGCCGCTTAACAAGACGTATCTCAACATCGACGTACAAGCAATTGGTGCTAGAACACACGTTTGTTTCGCCCATTACCCTCTTCGACAATCGGATGTCCTGTAGCCCGAATGACGCTATACTGGTGCCCTACAAGCTTCTTCTTGGCCACATCAGTCCCGTTCGAGAAGTGACCATTCGACCGCACGACAGGCTCTCTGACTTGTCGATGCGTCTCTATATAAGAACGATAGTACAAGCGTCAGACTCCACATGCTTCTTAGTTGGCTACCACTGCGACAGAGGCACAAAAAAAGACATCACTGTCTTTACGCTCGTTTTGTCACACCTCATCCGATTATCGTGCTTAAAAACGACATCGGTGTGACCATAGATCGTTTCGTCGCACCTTCCAGCTCTTATCGCAAGTACATTGGTCACGTTCGACCATTACCAGAGCAAAGACGACCGGTACAACACGAGCCCTCTGCACGGTTATGTCACGCTCAACTTTTCACAGCCTCTGCTCAACTCGCTGGCGTGGTGGTGGTGTGCCTGTAGGAGTCCGGTCGATTGTATGGTAGACTGCCTTTTGCTTTGCTACGACGTATGTGACTGTTACGTTACAACACTAGAACCATCTGCTTGCCCTTTCCAAGTAAAAGCCCGTGTGTCTATGCGTACGACGTTCATATGCTATCGATTTCCCTTGACTCCGTTTCCAATAGGAACGATTGTCAATCGAGGATCACTTGTCGACTGTCCAGCCAAGAGTTACGACTCCAGCACACTGCAAGAATCGATTGACACGACTCACCAGTCGTACAACCATGCGTTTGACACCGCACGGGGAGGATTTCCAAAACTATTACTCGCCATCGTTTCCCAACTACAATAACGATGCGGAACTGCCGCCCCACGCAACGAGAGGGTTTGAGAGTCTAGCGCCGGCGGAAATCGGCGCAGGTCGATCGGTGCACGATGTTGACCTCTACGGTAGTCTCCGCAAAGGAGACCCCGTCAAGTTCTTCTCGAAGGACTGTGCCGGCGTCGTCGCGGCCACATTTGCGTCGGCATTTTCGGCTGATTGTCTCAATAACGTGATCGATCCGATGTTGAGCAAGCATTTTTTCTTCAGCGTAAACGAGTTGGAAGCTTCGCGGCGTCTGATTGCGATGCCTTCAGCTTCCTGCTTCTTTTTCGGGCTGCTATCGGACTGCTACCCGATCATGGGGTTTCGACGCAAAGCGTACTTGATCGTCAGCCTGGTGTTAACAGTGTTCAGCTACCTCATTCTCTCAGCATTGAACATGTATGGCGAAAGCCTCGAGAAAGGTACTGCAAGCACCGGACTAGCAGGCGGTATGATTCTGTTCTCATCACTGGCTGGTATTGGAAACATGGTCACGTTCATGTGTGTTCACACTCGAGTGATCGAGCTGGCTCAACGTGAACCGCTAGTTATGCGCGGCGCTATCGTCGCGACATATTCGATCTTTCGATTCGCGGTCTCCGCTGCCACGAGCGCTTTTGCATATGTTGTTCGGAGCAACGTGACGTATCACAGCACGGAGTTGATTGGGTTTGGCCTCGTCATCGCTCTCACAATCCCGCTTGTGTGGAAAGCTTGGCTGGAGAAGTATTACTCACTCTCGACTTCGATGAAGATTCGCGGCCAGATTCTATGGAGAGTCATGCAGCAGAAAGCAGTGTGGAGCATTCTTCTGTTCTTGTGCATCTCCACCTTATTCAGCAGCATCAAGTTTAGGGATCACGAGCTGATTGTTAGCTATTGGGCGGGTGCTAGCAGTGACAACATATATTTACTGCAGACCTTGAGTTACGCCGCGATGATATTGATGATCATAGTGTGGCGCTACTTCTGCATGAATCGACCATGGCGTGCGCTCTTTGCGATGTCCACCGTGCTGCTGGTCGTATCTAAAGGCATCCAGGCTACGTGCGTTACTCTGGACATTTTTCGGAACCGATACTTCTACCGCGCGATGAACCTATTCCCAAGTATGGCAGTCGGCATCTCTTGGCTATCAAGCATCGTGCCGCTCACGGAGATCACCCAAGAAGGCTCTGAAGGTGCCATGGTTGGACTCATGACGTCGCTGTACTATTCGGTCATCATCTTCGTTCAGACAAACACGACGGGACTGTTTAAAGGCGCAAACTTCTACGAAAACAATGAAGCTGGATCGGACTCCCCGGAAGCGCGTTTGATTGTGCTGAAGACAATCTTTATATGCTATGGCATCAATGCCTTGGCACTCATTGGCATCTTTTTCCTACCGCGACAGAAGCTTGACACCCAGCAGATTCGAAGTTACGGCGGATATACCAAGTGCGCGAGTGCTGCTATCCTCGCGTTCGTTGTGGTGCTCTTTTCGTACTCGCTGGTTGTCACGATACTCACGTTGGTGCCATCGACGTCTTGCTTAGGCATTGCTGGTGGCGAAGGCTGCTAGACTCCATTGACAGCCCCTTGTCCTCCGCCGTCTTCATACATGATGCATTTGTTCAAGCTCTGCTTGCTGACTTACCAGTTCGTGGCATCCATTCTGACACATCAGATAGAGGCATATCAGTATCTCAGCGTAAACAAATATGCTACTGATTGATCAGCTTTTCTTGAACACGATACATATTGTCTTCGCTATGACGTTGACGATGGCCGTTCGTATAGTTCTCCGACGTGTGCTAATGAGAAGATCGGTGACCCGCACGAATTTGCTCACCCATCACAAACGTAAAAGCAGGCCAAACATGTCGCGTAGCTTCCAATGTAATATGTTAGTCCGTTTTCCTTGTATGTTGGTAGCGCAGCAGAAAAGACGTACCATGTTCATGCGCCGATGCATCTCATACATCATGTCGTTCGAGCACAAGCATGTTTGATACAGTAACACTTCTCTCGTTTATTACTTTTTTACAATCATGACTCTCTGATTCATTATCCATCCTTGTATTTGACGTCGGGCCCACACCTTACTTTAAAAACCTCTTCAACTTATTTATAAAATGCAATCGATGGCCCCTTTCAATATTTTGATATGCCTTGACAGGGAGGCACTTTTTGCAGGATATAATGATAGGAAGAGCTACCTAAATTCGCCTAAAGAAGTCCTTTACCTTAGGCTGTACCAGTTGTTGTTCAGATTGCCTCCATTTATCCTTCATTCGCTGTAGTGACTCGATAACCTCCAGCGCACCGCCCACCTGTTGCAGCCACCATATTTCGATTAACTCGAATACTTCTGAGCATCCACGACAGCGATCATCGATAATGTCTGGCTCTCATCCTGTGATTCGACAGACTGATTTCGAAGGCGGATTTCGATGATGTCATTCACATCCCAACTGTACGACTGATCGACTCATCTGGATAGTGTAGCATGTTGCAGATGTATATGGGGTTGTTGGGGGTACCTGACATATATCGTCCAATCTGGCGTTTCGCTTTTTTCAGGATTGCATTTTTATACAACTACTCCTCAACATATGTGTAAAGCACCAGATGACTCTAAACAAACTTAAGGTCGCGGAGAAAATTTTCGACGGTATTAATGCGAACATCCCATTTCTACGTACCGATATAGAGAACTAGATGATATGAAGGATGATAATCCTTGCCGGCTGAACGACACTACTAAATATCGTGGAAAAAACTCGGCCGAAGCTGCGACTGTAACGTGGTGAGCCCGTTACATAAAAATTGGTACGAAAGTACCAAGTTTGAATTTTTTTCTGATAATATTCAATCAATATCACTCGAGAAAAGCGATGTTGTCGGGATATTACCTCTAAGGGTAATATCCGTGTAGGAGTCCACTTCTTGGTTGATGTACACGGTACATCAACCAATGTAACCACCAATCGCTGCTAGACGCGCGCAATGGGGGTGGACATAAGATCGACATAGGAGACAGTAGTTTAATGTAGTTAGATTAAGACGAAAGATGATTTAGTAAGAAACATAACTATATTAAATAACAGTTCTACTTTTCCCTCAAGACAAAGCTTTCGGGTTATGAATTGTCTTATTCGCGCTTCCTCACGCCACGTGTACGTGACATCGGGCGTACGCACCCTTGTATTGTTATCAATACAGAGCCTTGCTTAGTTATCTGAGCAAGAGCGTGCCCCGTTACAATCGGACACCGCGTAAAGATGCGCTGCAACATCCGCGGATATTTGGCGGGGTGCACATAAAGTCGTCGTATTTGTGACGGGATCGCAACAAATGGCTTGGCTCGGGTGGTGTTGTGCCGTGGCGCACTACTTGCGCCCAATAATTCAAAAAGGAGCATTGACCTACATGTGCTGAATGGACAGCTTCCAAACGATCTTCGTGAACGCCCACTGAGTCGATAAAAGCTCAGTTATGCTGACTGGACAGCTTCCAAACGATCTCTGTAAACGCCCACTGAGTCGATAAATTCTCATTGCTTATTTTCTAGCGAGTCCTTGCCAGTCTTGGAAAGTACAGGTGCTCGCTACACACAATTGCTTAAAAGCCGAAGCAGACTTGACGCCTCGACAGTCTGAAGCTTTGGGAAACATTGTTCTAGGCTAAAAGCGCTGCTTCATCAAGAGGTATTTTTGCATACGCTACTGGAGAGAGCTCTCGAATGGTTGATAGCCACGGTTTCATCTGGTAAGTACCGGAGTAAAGCTTCATCTTTGCTATCAATACCAGAAACATGTCAGCTGGGACGACCTGCTGAAGTTCTCGTACCGGCGCCTCCTCGGCCACCCGGATACTTTTAAAGGCAGCTGGTCGCGCCTCCTGAGTTGTCGCTTCCTCTGTGTTGTCACAGGTGGGCGTAGAGGAGGAATCACGTAGTTAATCTGTGCTAGCCTTAGCCGTAGACACCGGCCCAGACTGGCCGTTCGACTCCTGTTCGGCTGCTTGGGACGCAATCGGAGGAGTTTTGTTGCGCATTTTTTCCTTCGTCGGAAATAAATCTACACGGAGCGATGGGGGATAAGAATCTCAAGTTGAAGTGGACACGCCTACCTTTATCCCCCCTTGGGAGAAGGGACGGGGTGGAGGCATGTCACCCGTCATGCAACGATGATTATAGCCGTAGATATGTCCTGCGTCAGCTCCTATGATAAAGAAACACGGCGATTACTGGATCTCGCCAAAATTTGAAGAATAATTTACAAAGAGAACATCATCGTGGCTTACTGAAAGTCATCATCCTGACGGTGGTGGCCACTCTATGAGACATAGGCTGGTACGACGCTTCTGTTGACGTAAAAAGTAATTTTGATCTTAAATACGAAGAAGGTATTACGGCTATCATTCCGCTTGGTGCTTATATGCTGTGGATGCATCAATGACAGGCTCGGGCAACCTATTGGAACGTCTTACGGCTCACATTACGCGTGGCACTGCTATTCCAACGACGCCAGCTCTTGTGTATGGCGAACGACTTTCGTACGCATTCTACAAGCTCATGCCATACAGAAAGTCAGTCGAATTCGACAAACAATAACAGGAGGATAATCGACGGATCCATTTTACTGGATGTGCACTCGTCGACGCCGCAACTTCTTTGTCCTACTATATATGAAAGTACAGGGAGAACTTGACGTGGGACGCGTACTTGCAGTGGAAGCAAAAGGTTGCTACGAGACACTAAGATTGTATGCTTTGTGAAGAACGCGACTGGAGCGAGGTGAACCCGTACTTGCCCTTAACATCAGCTCATGACAATGCAACTACTATCTTCGCGTAATTATTTCATGTATTTAGTTACTTTGGCCAATTCGTTGATTGATACCAAGGTATCAGCCAACAAAGCGTCCAATGAAGGATGGTGCGTGCAATGGTAGGTGAGCAAATAGTATCAGCTCATGTTTTTGTATACAGACATAATCGATGAAGTCTTTACCCGAAATATTGTCATGATTGCATATGTACACTTCTCCTTTACTCGATACTAACGTGATCGTTATTCTATCATCTATCTTTGTCTCTCATGAACATGAGGTTTCATGCACCTGCCTACAACGTTATAAGTACAGGTTGTCGAGTACTGTATGCACATGATGTGCGGGTACCGCATTACAGCGAAGGAGAGGCATCAACTCTGCCGTGATATTCTCCGAATTCGTCGAGTCGAGAAATGAAAGCCGGGATGTATTCCAAATGGTCATCTTTCTTTTCATGTATGTATTGACAAAACCAAAGCGGTGGTATCGTCGACTTGCAGGAATCTTGTCTATTGAAAGCGCAACGGTCAAAGTTACTGAGACCTCCTATATTGACGAAACAGGGAGTCAATATTTGGACTTGAGTGACGCGAAAAAATTCAATAAAATTTTGCTTTAAAATTAGGATGCTTAATAACAAGTATTTTTATGCAAAGTATGCACTGCAAATTTTCTAGTCCACATCGGAAACTAAAGTTGTGTATCGTGACTTCATTTGGTAAGCATGAAAGTATGGTATGTGTATAATATATTTGGTATTGGGTCAAATAATGATTAGTGTGGGCACAAACACCGACCGCAGACCTGCTATGAAGGTTGTGAGGGCAAAAAGCTGAATTATCGCAACCGATGTAATAATAAAATAACGGGGTGTTTGAAATCTACATGATCAGATATGTTCCCTTCTGCTTGCTGTTATTACAAGTCTGCGGTATGTTAGAGACGGGCAAAACAAGATTATAGAGTTAGCGATGAGTGAAATGAGAGGATGTCGAGAAATCCGAAAATCTGGATATGCGGCATAACCAATGTCATCAACGTTCAGCGATAATGCTAATATAAGTCAATTGTACTGACGGTAAAGCAATCGACACTAACGATAGCGTAGACAAATTTCCAAACATCATGTACACTATTCAGTGTAGAGGAAACAAAAATTACTAGACGATTCTGCTTCGTTGACATTATCAATAGAGGTCTATCGAATATACAAGCCTCGTTTGATGGGAACCGATCTCGCGAAAATTAATGAAACCATACTATGGTACGTATATGGATGTTGATATCTTGCTCACTACCCATTGCTCGTGTCGTACAAATTGATTTTCTCATGGGAAGTAGTCTGGTTTATATTAGACTACAGTAGTATGCCCTCGACAGCAAATGCATATTTTCAGATGAATACTGCGAGATATGGCACACAAAGGAAATGTGCACACTCGCATGTCCCCAGTATACACGCAATAACGCCATTTCAATTACCAGACAGAGCACACTGCAGTACGTCGCTACATTTGCCCATGATAATTGTTCAGTGTACCATAATCAAGTACTAAGTCACTAGTCCGCTCACTGACGAGAAGTAATACTCTTGACATACCTGCAAACCTATCGCATCATGGTGGTATGGCTGTTCACTCAATGGAAGCGTGAAATATTGGCACAATGCACAAATTGACTCCATCGCTTACCTCCGCTATTGAACAACACTATGAAATGACTCCGGATGCATGGATGAAGTACTTAAGGAATAGAATGCTAAGTTATGTAAGCCTCGAGAATTCGTCGGTATAGTAAGAACCATAAATGATCCAAACAATTCGACCATAAATGTTTGGCGCTTACTTTATGCTCTAAAAGAAATATAAATGTTCGACGAATCGAAAGGTATCATCAAATCCTTCCGGAACACATTATGCATACATCGGTATGTCATCTTGCAAAATTGCATCCGAGAGGTTACAGATGATTAAAGAGCGTCATGTAAAACTTCATTTGTGCTGTCGAGGCTTTTCACAATAACGAGGTGTTACACGTACATATGGCATGACTTCTAAGGCACAAAGTCTTGCTATCGGTGACGCATTTGTGTTTCGTAAAGTTCTTGTCGACTAAAAACGAAAAAGCAAGGCAAGTATTTACACACCTTGGATAAGACGGTTGAAGAAGCAAGAATGGAGACTCACAAAGAAACGAGGTGTAATTTTTTTTAGCTCCTGTTTAAGTCTGTCCTATCGCCGACTAACCCTACAATGTCCAGGACTTTATGTCACGCCTTTATTTACGCATCTTAGCGAAACACATACCACTGAATTTCTCTTATACGTCTTGTCTCCATAAACTCATTCCCAAAATTTCTCTATCATATATCAATTGACATACTTCGTCCCAGATGGGATGGCTCACACCTCAGCCCGACGTGACCATTAGTACACGGATCACAACAGAGTATCTGATAAAGTACATCGTATATTCTGGTATGTGGGTCGAAGAATGCTTATGAGTCGGTACATGTTGGGTTTGGAGCGTAATTTACCCTGCGGAAGATCCAGTCGATAGACTAAACAACAAGAAATTGAAGAATGCGGACAAAAAAGGAAGAAACTCCATTCGCGGGCGCATATAAGGTACAATTGCATTCCCGCCACTCCATGCATAAGCAGTAGTACATTCGATCACGAAAGTATGTATTCTTCTGAATGATGTTGACACTGTAGTCATCTCATAGCGTAACACCACGTCTTTACGACCTCTTAAATGCAAGGGCGGGAGACGTATCATCGATTGATGTCTAGAGGGGCAACGAGCTACTTTGTAGTAATCGACTCGCTACACAGTGTTTCGAATGTTTTAGTATTCTTGAAAAAAGAATACAACAACTTCCTAAAGGAAACTTTTGTTACGTCAGACATTCTTTATTGATGTATGCGGCAGCATCTTACGCATATCGAATGATATACAGCACAACAAATATTTAGGTTTTGGTTTGTTAATCCGCTGAAGGCACGCGTCTCATTGAATATGCGCTTAATTAAAGTCACGTATGGTAATGTAAAGACTTCTTCATTTCTTAAAAATGCGATTTTATTGATAATACGCAAAAATCAAGAATAGCGTATCTGATACAATACATAACTACAATATATATATTACATATTCGAACAGGGATGGAGAGAATCAGAACCGATATTTTGCAAGAAACGTAGGTGGACCGCGTAAAAGCGAGCCCAATTAGTACAAAACATGAATGCATGTATACATCAACAAAAGGGGAGCAAACTCGTCATTTAAGACGCCTAGAGTACGTCGCATGCCTTTCGCCTATTCGAGCGAGCAAGGCTGGACAGCATAGGCCAATCATTTACAACATGGTGTGCTGAAAAGCGCATACATCGTGCAGCACTTCAGTTCTATTTGTTTCATTGGTTATCCAGCAACCAGCTAATCGCTCCTACTACAACGTACGATCGATTTTACACCAATTTTGTACCGCATGAAGAACATGAACAACAATTTAAGCTGTTTGTGAGCCGCCTAAAGATCGATCATAGCACTTATCTCAAGCTCCAGCCTCGACCTAAAAATAAAAGGAAACGATAGCCTCAACTAAATTGATAGTGATATTCCTTTCACAGTCTGAAGCGGTTTTCGAACAATATGCCAGCCAACAAGGTATGATACCCATATTGTTCTTCGCACAGACTTGACAGATGGGCAATATATATTTTTGAGACCGTTTCAAATACCGATTAAGATATTTTTGTGGGTTTTTTGCAATAATTTTGAAGTATGCATTGTATTGCAGCACGAGAGACCTAAATCGCGATCGCATTTATATAATGCATACATGATGTTCTTTTTGCGCCTCCACACTCCTTGGGGTCATGGTCGATCGACATGCATCAGCATTTCTATCTTAAATTAAGATCACGTTGCAGCAAATATCACTAGATCGATAAGGTCTTCATGCACGTGTATTTCTGAATACACGTGCGTATTACAGACATTTATAAGTTTTGCTTTATGCTTCCAAGATTACAAAGTAAAACAATGTAAAACGACTTGCAAAAAAATGAGCTCGTAATCCCAAGGATAGCTAGACAAAACTTTATTTTTCAAAATTACTATTATACATCCGAAAACGAGTCAGAATAATAATTAGCTTAGCTTCACATCAAGAAAATCGTTGTAGTCTATAAATAGATTGTCTTATGATCCTCATGTTATTTCAATGCATATGACGAAATGAACGCTTTTGAGTTACGTGAAGATAAAAGTGACGCAGAGTATCGTACATCATGCGGAAACAGCGTAAATAAAAAAATGGATTGAATCTATATCAAGCATTAATTAGTCCTTATGTTGTTAAGGTATGTCAGACATACGCGCATTGGTACAACAGTCATGTTACCTATCGATATATTACGACGTAACGAGAAAATGTACGCTTATACTGATGAGATCAATTATTATGGGACCTTCGTCATCGAAAGTTTTGATTCGCAATAGTCGTTCTAAATAAGTTTTACAAATGTAGAACGTAAGTAGTTCTTCTGTTTGTTTAATAGATACTAGGCCCGTATCTACTTCTGCTTTTTTGCCCAAAACCTTTTATTGCTGGAAAGTATCATAACGAAATATAGCGGTGCAATCTCTGTCATCTGAATCACAAGGGCTGTGTGCGAGCACATAGCATTCTTGTATGCGGACGTGAAATGGCCGGACCTGAGGATACGAAAATGAAAGTCAAGATTTATTAGGGTGTGTATCCACAAAATATATTCTATCGGGGCAATTTAAAAGTGCCACACATTGACCATCTTCCGCATCTTACATCTTGCGGCAGGACGTCGAACAAATCTACAACTCTTGCCTTACATACATAGTCCATGCGAGTCAGCTGTTTGCTATTGAACTTCTCGAATGCGTGCCATACCTTTCGTAGATATATAAAAATAAGGGTGTCGCAGCTTCAGACATAGGAACTGATAAGACGGCTTGCTTGCAAAAGATGACGCATCCATAACGCACAAAGGAGAGCACGCTTGTGTAAGTGCTTGTATGACCCATCCATAATTAGATGGATGATACCTGCAACATATATGAGCACGAAGTTCAGGGAAATCATTGCTGACTGAGTAAACTTGCATTTAATAAGGTATGCTACACAGTCTAGCCGTTCGGTCTGGATTTTGTTGATCGCAAGATGTAAGTTGTGGCGGTTTGTCTTTCACAAGATGCACTATGTAATTCTTGCAATTTATCGTATGCACTTAGTCGTACATCTCTGATAGATTGCGTCCAGTAAGTTTTGATAAGCGGCGCTAAGCATCAGTCACAATTCATTGCAGTAATCTTGACGCTGCTTGAACCTCAGACGATGCCTGCTACATACACCCCCCCGCACATACATACATACATACATACATACATACATACATACATACATACATACATACATACATACATACATACATACATACATACATACATACATACATACATACATACATACATACATACATACATACATACATACATACATACATACATACATACATACATACATACATACATACATACATACATACATACATACATACATACATACATACATACATACATACATACATACATACATACATACATACATACATACATACATACATACATACATACATACATACATACATACATACATACATACATACATACAATGAAGAGACGAATATCGGATTGAGTGCCGCAACGGTTCCAACGGTATTGCTACCCGCTCATCAGTGTTTCGTAAAAAAGTCACGACACTTGTAGCTTCTCATGCGTCGACTGCTTCCGATCCGATTCCCTACGATGTATGTCTGGCTACAAACGTCTAAATGATGCAAGTCTTACGTATCGTTGAGCAAGAATATTGATTACGAGTCTGCAAAGAAAATAGTGCGCGCTGTAGACATTGAGAGTCATTTGAAGTACGTTCGTTGCAAGATTCTGCTGATAGCTATCAATCACATGCAAATTGCTTGATTGTGTTCACAACATTATCATCACACACAGGCGATGCATCTGACACTTCTTGGTCAAGGTTAAGCCCGTGAAGCACGGAGCCATCACGCTGATGGTCCCGATTACATAACGGCGTGGATAAATGTGTGCATGATAGTCGTGAAACGGCCCTATCTTGTCGTCGGATAGCAGAATAAGTCCAGATTTTATCTCTTGCGTAAGCTATCTGATATTTGTCGCGCTTTGTTACGCTATGCTGTGAATCTTTGTATCAAAATGCCTCATTTGCTTACGACTCTTTAGGTGTCGTATGATTTGCATGCGGCAAGAAATTTTAAGTGCATGCTGTTTCATGTTCCTTTGTTGGTGCAGTTCTCCACGAGCTACTGTGCATGATATGTTCACCACGTGGTGAGCCATTGTTTTACCTTCCTTTTAGACCCATAGCAGAAAACCTTGGTGCTATGCGTTCAATAAAATGCACGGTCGGGCAATTATACATTTGATTGCGATGTTCAACGCTGTATTGCAGGTAGAGTAGAATGATCTTGATAGCACTTTGGTCTTGTTGGACACTGTTTCGGCGAACACGCTCTATAAGCGCATTCCGAAAACATGGAGGCGGTGAAATATTGATATGCGGTTCGTTTCGGCTACTTTGCCATCACAGCATCGTTTGCGAATTCACAATCGTGATCCTCATGTAACATACAAGTGTGTTGTGTAGTACCAATCGATCATCAGCTCTTGTCTCACTCTCTCGAGGTATGTTATTTTTACGGTAAAGTTTTTGGTGATTGGCTGCTTCGTTTATTTCGGCACAACTTACAGAGCAAGCCGCAAAACGTAGCAACAGATCGATCGATCTGTATGTATGGCAATATTAGCATGCTTAACGACCTATAAGTACAACTTACAACAGAATGTGCCGTATAATCAGACCTCGCAAGCGGAAAGTGGATCGAGAACTTGATCACACGTTGTGTTTGGTTTCGTTTGCTCGATAGCATGAGAAAGGCAAGACGCAAGGCATACCCTGGTCAACCATAACGTCTGCGTACTGACTCTATACTTTGCGACCACAATCTTTGAATGCTTCCAGATATCGAGCATCTTCTTCGCACAAAAGGATAGGATCTTCATGCTCATTCGACATGTTTAAATTACGTATTTCCCTGGTCAATTCTTGATACAGGCGCTTGACGCGAGCTTCTTCTGCATACGATCGATACATCACGAACTCTTGTAAACTCATGAGGTACTCAACACAAGTCGCACACTCAGCACATGATTCTCGTCGATACTTATCATGCCATTATATTATTACATTAACTTGCAGTTTTTCCAGTGACTCTTTACTATCGTGAGTCTTTCGTCACACCAGTCGAAACGAGACGAAGGGCCTCATACACTCTCAGCTGACTTGCAACATCCTCTCGCTTCCTCTTTGATCCTACAATTCCGTTCTCTCGCGTTGCGACGAACATTGTCCGCACGACCCCATCTCTTCACGCACCTCCACATAATCATCCGCACTCTCCCCATCGGTCGTCTCCGTGGTATATGCACTCTTTACTTGGACCAGCCCGCCTTCACACGTGCGCAACGGCGTCCTTGGTTGACCATTACCACAGCTCTGTCCCTCTGCATCAATGAGACTTTGGTTCAGCGATTTCCATCCAGTCAACGAAAGCTGCAGTCTCGCTCGTCGTGGTCTTTGCCTGTGGCCTCGATGAGCAACTGCATGGAGGAAAAGCACAAAAAACACAAATTGCCCGTCAGTCAATGATCACATCGAAGGAGCGAAGAGTCCAAGGACGTAGATTCGTCACCAGTCGTCCATCCAAGTACCCATCCATCCGTCTCCTACTTACCAAACCGTTCGCTACCTCGGCATTTCAACAGCCGACGCACGCCCCACGTTACAAACAATAGCAGCAGTACTAGAGCGAGACCTGCAACAATCGAGATTGCCACGCGCAGTGGCATGGACAATGCCGTTTCTTCGTTCAGTGAGAACGGCACCTGACGGATGTCACGAGTACCGCCTGCACACTGGGACTCGACCACAACGTCGTGCCAATTGGGTGCCTCACAATTGGCAATGCACACGCAGCCATTGTGCCCCGTACAAAAGAACGGGAACTGGGCATCCGGGTTACTCAAATGCCTCGGATCCAGCTGCTTCCAGTGCTTGCGACACGTGACACAGACGGCGTCACTCACGTGGCAGTAGCGATAGTCACTCGAGGAAAAGTAGCGCTGCAAAGGCGCGTAGTAGAACCGGTCGGCCAGGTACGCGTCGTATGTGCTTTGGCTGACGCAGGCGCCATTGGGATTGACCGTGCAGACGTCATTTGGTAGCTGCACGTTGAGACAGTCAGCACACGAGCGTGGCTTTCGGCACTCGCTGTGGTGGTCCCATGTGCACGAGGCACGTGGGGTGGACGCATGTGGCTGGTCGGTGCTGTTGCTATTGTTGTTGTTGTTGTTGTTGTTATTGTTGTTGTTGTTGCTATTGCTATTGATACTAACGGTAGGAGCAGGAGGTGAAGGAGTTGCGACCATAAATCCGCAGCGGTGTGGTACGAAGCGCTCGAATTCAGAAATGAACGCCTGCGATGCAACTGTCAGGACGAGGAGCAGATAGTACGGAAAGAGCGAGCGCTGTCGACGGAAAGGCTCAGCGATTTGGAGTGATCTGAGGGGGACCTCGGCCGCTGCGTGTGTGTAATGGTCATACAAACGTCGAGATGCCGAGTGGTAGTAATCACCGGTGCATTGATTGGGGTGAGATCAGACACGACGTGGCCAAACAGAAAGGGACTATCTCGTCGTGCAGAAACGAGGGGGCAAAATACGATCGAGCGCTGTGCTCGAATAGCGTTAGGGCTTTGAGGACCGCGGGCCGTATGCGGTATCTCGTTTGCAGTGGCTCGTTCTCTGTATGACCTTATTCGGCAGATACGGTCAGCTCTGGTGTGTCGACGTAAGGCCCTGCTTCATTCAGCGGTCCACCTTTTCACGCTTGGCTAGACCATTGCTATACCTCCAGACGGCAAAAGTCCTACATTTAGTAGCTGATTAATAAAGGGGGAGCCGGTTCGTGACTTTCGCATTGATTCGATGTCGATGCGAAATTTTACCTTGCGGATCATCTTGAGCAGCTGCACCTTTTGTAGGTGTACACGGAGAGCTGATCACGCTTGACGGTTACACTCGCTTGCAGTTGGCAGCAGCTTGTGCCGCTCATGGTACAGAAGGACCCCTCTTAGCTAATACAATTGAAATGATAAGAAAGAATAAGTAGTAGAAGATATTAGGTAGAAGGAATTGGGTAGCCACGTGATCGACAACCAATTGTAAAGGATCCAGGAGTGCATGGTTCCCCCGTTGGTCCGAAACGTTTTATTATCTATAAAGGGTTATTAGCTAGCAGGGAATTAGCTAAGAACGGTTCTACTCCATCAGCCTACAAAGGCGCCGACAAAGAAGAGACACACGATACGGATGATGAGAGCAGTCAGGATGCATTCACGTGGCTGGAAAAGGTCGAGTCCGGAGAAGACGTGATCGGTAATAAAGCACTGATGACACTAGCTCAGCCCCCTTTATCCTTCCGGCTAACTAGCTTTTAGCTGAGTGCAACTCCTCTCTGCCCGATAAGTGTACGTGATGTCACAGGCGCGCGTGTTGACACCGTGCTGTGTATATAGCTAACGGTGATCCGTATACGTAAAACTTGCCGAAGAGTGTACGTGATGTAAGAGGCGCACGTGTTGAGACGGTGGCAGTTTACAGTGATCGGTGTACCACGTCGCAGTCTAGATAGCTTAGGGTGATTCAAATAAGTGCACCAAGTGGCAGTGTAGATGGATTGACAGTGTTCAGTGTTAGCGGGACGTGCCTCGCTACGTCTGAAGCTGTGACACATGAACCCGTCGTGTGACTGTCTGCTACAATGATGTGCAGGCTGCGGTCGGCTGCGCAGAAGCTTTGTCAGTACTAAAGGATTGCCACTTGGACAAGATCGTTATACTGGTAATATATGCTCGCCTGGTGGTCAACACCATTTCATGAAGAAAAACGGGATCGTTGAATCGGCTACTGATCTCGAAGCCTTTGTGCCAACACGTCTAGGGGACATTGCAGATATATCTCCTCTATACGCTGGTTACACCGGTACTGCAAAGTCGAAGACCGATGAATAATGAAGGTAAAAGGTACGCTTCGTCCGAAAAGCATAAATGCACTAAGCTCGAGGCTGGGACGCCTCCATAATACAAACACCCATGTACGATAACGAGCGCTCAGGTTGTCAGACCGGCACATATAATACATCTTTTCTGCGTGATGTCTAAGGCTAGGCTTCACTACGTCGTTTTCCGACTTGATGTGTACCAATGCTGGAACGTAAATCGATCCTCTCTTTCCATATAATGCTTACAAATAGCAGTTTCTTTGCCTCGTTGTTGCTATCGCTAGGTCATCTTAGACTATGTAATAATAGGGGCTTTTGCGATCACCCTCATTAAATGCTCATTGGTGCTCGAGCCAACCGTTGACCGGATACAAGGTGCGGTTGTCGCCCCACGCGGATCCTGCGTCGTGTAACGAGCGCATGTAATATGCCATGAGTTCCGAGCATGACGATTGGTTAGAAATACACTGCAAAGTTTTTCCGACATATTTGAAGAGGATACGCATTTAATGGATCTCGACTATCCTACCCAAGTTGACATCCTATTGAACATTAAAGTCTGTCACGATTGAACTATGCAAGTTGCCTTCTTTTATTATGGTCAACAGTATCTCGAAAAATGATGGTGGTACCCTCTATTCGGACAACTACGGTGGTACCATCACTAGCAGTCGCAATTTCTAGCTATCGGTGAGAAAGTCTTTGTTCGATTGAGAATAAAAAGACCTATATTCAATATCACAACCTTGTAATTAAAATTCAATGAGTAATCATCATTTATACAATGTTGCTGAAACATTTTTTTTTGCTTCAGCTTTTATTTTATCGTACTATATATAGCTTGTATTGTGCTGATAATATCACTTTTTTGGAAGAAATACGGATTGAGGCAATACAACCTAATAATAACATATATAATATAACTTGATAAAAACAAATTGATCAAGCTAAGGCATAATTATATGAGATATAAGATACCAATATTTGCGGGTGCGGCTACTCTATATTTGTCAACTGCTCATAAAATTATACTAGTATTGATATCGTGATTTATCTCGTTATTGTTATCGGCAGGATAATTATGAACTAATTGAGTCTTGCGGCTTTGCCAACCTATTTATTTTATTTGTCACATATTTGCCTCATCCGTTCTTCTTCGTGTTCCATTTTGCAATCTACTGTATGATGCGTGCCATTATACAGCTTCTCCATCGATGCATATAAACGTCGTTAAATGTTCTCCGCTCGTTTTTGCCACGCATTTATGTATTAAACTAAGTCGATCGGTCGTCTCTATGGTCGCTGTTCTCTACATGCTGGTAGTTCTATATATAATTTACTCATTCTGAACAATCGGTACACTTCTGCTGCATCTGAAGAACGAGCTCTCTGCCATAATTTTTCCGCGCTTCGGCTGCATCTCCTTATATGTGGATCGCGAAGATGCCCTCTTACGTTATATTTTTCAAAACATGTCGATATTATTTACAGCAAACGTAGTGGAGGATCACAGTAAATTATAAAAACTGAGGTAATTAGCTCCATTATATATTGACTAGCAACATTTCCTCACGAATAAGTAAATCATGGAACCATTTTTTCACGAACGTTCGGGCTTCACCATCTGATACTTTTGCCACATTTAAAGGCTTGTTTTGTCGTCCAAAAACTCACGAGCGTGGTAGCATTCCGTTTTATCGCTGAGGTTCATCGACCGTAGCAAGGATTGTGTGATTCTCGCAAGTTGCTTCAAGCTACGGCGACAAGGAATGGACGTTTTTGGTCTATCACAGTCGGCAGCACTTATTCGTAACGATTTGAAGCAGTATGTCAGTCGTAACATTTACGTATTGCAATTGTAGGTGAAGGGGCAGAACTAGCCGTCACGATCGTATCGTAGCTGGAAGATAAAGTCTGTATGAACACGAAAGAAGACTTTACACTCCCTCCTGCTGTACATGATCCTACTCAATGGCACGCAAAGCTGGATCGACCGTATCTTTTTCATTCGTGTGCAATGCTTCTCACAAGTGGAGATTGACGGTCAGCGGCAAAATCGATCGTGAACATCTTTCAAACAGTTCGTCCCGCACATTCTATTGCTGAACAATGAGATGCCGGCTGAACAGCTAGCTACACAAAAGTGAACGCGACAAGTCGGTGCGTTCATTTGATCTGTTTACATAGGACGTTACGCTCCTATTCACTTACTTGTGCCAACTAGGTACTCGACTACACAGAGAGCCTCACCGCTCACCTTTCAGACAGACCGCGTCAGTGGTCAACATCTCAGAGCTTATCGTGCACACAACAATGACGAAGTGCTTGCACAGTTTTAGGGCGCGGATAAGCTGTTCATGGCAATAGTGGCTTGAAACAAATTACACAAACTCGATTGTAGCACATTTGATCATCTGATTGTCATTTGCATCATGAAAATGAACATTTACATGCTCAAAACTTTCGGGGCTCGTACTCGCGGTACTCAAACACTTCTTACAGACCAATCGCACAGTAGCAGCTATCATATAGCATGCCTTCTCTCGCGAAGAAGACCGCTACTTGATTGGTCTTTTTGCATGCACACAAAAGCACCCACAATTGTTGTAATTTACCATGTTCGTGTGGACTGTAAACGTGTCCTCCTGACCGGCATTTGTTTGATCTGACAGTTCGTAAAGCCTTTTTGACCATGAGCTTTGATGTGTTTACAACAGCCGCAAGCCGTTTGTAACGTGATGTCGCCCTTTATATAAGATACTGCTTTGATCTTCGAGCAGACCCGTAGCCAACCACCACGACAACTACACCGAGGCCATCGCAGTCTTGGCAAATGACGTGCCAGCTCCAAAAATGCATTGAGTCTCTTATTAATCGATCAAACATGAGCTTGACGCTAAGTCTACGTCTGTTCTGGACCAACGACGTAGTCGATCCAAATGATGCAGCACATCCCTATTGTTTTTTGGCTTCGAGAAGGAAGGGGCAGTTTAGTCATTTCCATATTCGGTTGCAATATGTCTGGTAAATCCTGAGCCTGGTAAGCAACGCCACTTCCTCTTGTAACTTCGGTGGTTGTACGAAGCTTGTCCCCCCTGACGTGACGGCTGTCGGACTTTTTATCGTGTTTGCTCTGGCAAACGAGCAAGCGTGCACCTTGAATTTACGTGGCGGAACGTCAAACTTCCCGCTTATCAACTGCGCTAATTTGTCGCATGCCCGTTCTTAGAATTCCTGGATGTCGCCGGCGATCGTGGCGCTTTCTTGTAAAAGCGTAATTCTTTGTTATTGATACAAACAGGTAATGCAAACACCGCTCAGCATTCGCCTCATTCTCTTCCAAATGGCGGCGTATTCATTGAGTCCGCCGGTGTTCGTCGTCGAAAAGCCAAGCTGACAACCGCGGAACTGCTAGTCTTCTCTGTGTCAATCAGACAGCGCGAGAATTCTAGATTTGACACCGCGCGGGTGGACGCTCAGCCGCTGTGCTGAGACAGTGGTAGTGAAGGGTGCGTTGTCATTGACGCTCTGCGATATCAAAGGGCGATCATTGCACCCAGTCGTGAACATTCCCTAAATTTCGCGGTCAAGCTCGATCCGTACAAGCCTTTGCTCCTCGGCACGGGTAACCCATCCCTTTTCAGCAGAAACCCTCCCTTGCGGGGGCCGAAGTGGGTAGAACTTACCTCGGCCATGCTTCCCGTGCGGCCTCAGGCCGCGCGGACACTTGACACAAGGAGGTTTTACGACTGTCGGTGTCCCGTCTCCGTGCACTGCTCTGGCACACGCACACGTTAGTTCAACGAATCGCGCGAGCTGTCAATATGGGTGTAATCGCACGACACGTGTCATCGATCCGATGTACGCGCACTTCCGATAAACGGTCGTCTGAGTGGCCGCAAAGATACAAACAAAAGTACACGTCTGTCACGAGGCTACAGCGGTATAACTGGACAATAGAGAGAGCGTCACTGACGGTGGCCAGTTCCGTACAATCACCAGGCACTATGAGCACTGGCGTTGCCATCCACGATTTGGTTCTGTAATACATCGTACAAATTATGGTTGTTCAATAGATATGTGTGCATCTCTCTCTCTCCTTGCATCGAGCCGAGAATGTTCACCGAGCCGTGGTTAAACGTTCCTCGAGTTTGCCTGATCAGTGAATGATAATTTCATAGCTGCAGTTTCAAGACGCTCATACAGGTTTATTGCTTTGGACCATGTCAATATTAAAGCCAGCGTATGAGACAGACAATAGACCACATGGGCCATTTCAATACAAACTACGATGTGATCTCAGACTGCTGAGGAGATGGAAAGGAGTTCCGACGCGACATTCTCTCAGTGGTTGCAAGACCTACGACACTTTTGTCAGACGAAAGCTCCGGCAGATTCGTACAAGTCAATCGGGCCATGCTGTTCTTTTCACGAATGCCGATGCTATCAATATGTGAGAGCGCATATTCTTATAAGTCTTGAAGTTGACTCTATTACTGTGCTTATCAAGCGACTTCCTGTCTCTACTAAACAATGTACACTCGACTTGTTCCGGATGCACTCCAGCTTCAATCAGTGCAACCAGTGCGAGACGTGCGTTTGATAGACCGACATGACCGGACAAAGTCCCAGCCATTTCTCGCACATCCGGGTCATGACATCGTAGATCAAACGCTACAGACCACATAACAAACAAGTTTCGTCGCGTCTTGTTTCCATGCGGTGGTGATTACTGAGCGCGATGCTTCGGGAGGCATGAGGTTTCGTACGGCGTTGTTCATGTCTTCAATCTCGTCGCCGTCCCCGAAAATCTTTGGTCTTACTCAAATTAAATCAGTTCGAACTATTGCACGCACCACTCTTTGATAACATTGACTCGTTCTTGTCATGATAGTAACTGAGTGCTGTCGGTTCTTAGCCTCGAACGTCGCAGCCTGCAGATTCATGAGGTACATCACAACTGCGACGTGCTGACCTTGTTTCTTTTTGTTGCACAATGTCTCTGTCAGACTGACTGTGAGCAACAAGGCGCCTACGACATCATCTCGAGCATCTCTGTATCTTACGAATACAATCGCTCGCAGTGTGACTACATGGAACAAAAGAGCAGGCGAGCTTTAACACTCGTCCCCAACTCCATACTAGTAGCAGGAGTGTTGTTCGTCAGGATACGGTACACGCATCAGTCATTTGGTATGAAGGCCCACTTCGAATCTTCTATCAGACAACGCAGTCTTGTTTTCCCTTTGACAGATGCGCAAAGCACGTCTGGTAGTCCAGCCTTTCCAAGTTGCTGGATATGCTGCGATGCGAAGTTGTTCATTTGTACTAGTGTAGTGGGTGTGACTTGGCGTCTACTGCAAAGTTGCTAGAAACGCAGAGTCTAGGTCCAAGTGTGTCTTAGCCGGCAGGGGTTGGCTGCTCACATAATGTCCAAGTTTTAGCCATCACCACAGTGATCTCGACAATGTCAATACCCGTTTCTCGTTGGGTGCGCAAGCGAGAAATTTGTCGCAATGTTCGACACTTTCGGGTCAATTATGATAGAGCTCTCTAGGCCACGAAGCTTCCATCACGTGTACGCCAATGTAGCACCGCAGCAAATTCGCACATGCAATCAGCAAGTGCTGTCCAGATGAGAGCGCCGACCGTTGTTGGCGAGCAGCAATCACGACTTGGCAAGACCCCTGCAGACAAGCTCTTATTCCATCTCCACTACGCATGCGCCATGATCCCCGTGCTTTCTAGCGAGCATTGATGAAGTTGCCACTCAAGGACATGGACTCCACACAACAAAGCTCTTCTGCACAATGTAGCGATACATAAGTCGAGCCAGAACAGTAACATCCACTGAAGCTCGAATCGCCTCAACTTTCTTGCATTTCGCGAATGTATATGCCATTTGAGTTTGCCCTCTGTCGCCATGCTTTGCGACCGAAAACTGCGTGCTGACATGACACGCTTGCGAGGCTTCTTCAGGCGATGCGAGAAGTTATAAGCCCCCTCATTGATCGACTCTGCCGCGCCGCTTGTGAGCTATCTTAGTCGTCGACAAAGCTGTGTCTACTGCAATACGTAGCGCTGTACTACACCCGCGCAAAGCGGTGTCATACTCGTGTATCTGGTCGTCCAAAAGCCTCATGCTTGTCGGATTGTGACTTGAGGCCAGCACTTGACTCGTATCCCTTGTCGATTGTCGAAAAACCTCTCACCACCTTTAAGCAATGCTTGCAGCGTGGATATGAAGCGTAAGTCCGATCGCAAGTAAGCATCCGCAACAAATATGCAAGAGTCGGCTGGCGTAAGGTAACACGGCAGCCAATAAAGTCCAAAACCGACGAATCGGGTCTTGCTTTCGTCAGTAAAGACATAGCCATGTTCAGTCATGCTCTGGACAAGAAGCCCAAAGTTACAAGACCCAGCCATTGATCCAGAGCATCACAACGTCACATATCGTAATAATTTGGTCAGCAATTGCAGACCTTGCAGTAAAACTCTGGTTCATCTCGAAAGCTATTCCATGCGTCCAAAGGTCCCAAGTAGATCGTCTTCGAACGCGAGTTTTCCATGCGTCATCGTTATGTGCACCAGGTAGACCATATTTTTCTTCCAACAAACACTCTCTTGAGTTCATGTCCATCCAGACGTCTCCTGCTCGTTTCGGCCAAATGGCAGTCGTCACACTCGACGCTTTCCATTTGCATCACAATACGAGCGATGGACTTGCTGCAACAGGTCAAGTTGAAGACGGAACGCGTAACAACGAGCACTGTGGATGAAACGCAAAGCTGCCATTACCAAATGCTTGTCGTGCGAGCGTGGTCAGCCAACACTACCAGTAGTTTATCTCCTCGTCTCAAGCACCCTCTAAGCTCGAGGGACCGAACCCGATCGAGGTGCTCTTGTCAAGAACGGCGAGCGCAAGAGCGAGCCATCTTCAATCTGGTCCCATTGACGGCGTCGTGATGACGGCGTCATCAGTTGTTGCGCTGCAGGCGACCGCACCACTGGGGCAAGACTACCGGGCGTCGTCCCTCCTTCTGCTATGGCAAACTGCAGCGACTCTCGCTCGACGCCCGTGTCGCTGTCACTCGTAAGCTCCATGTTCTTCACTGCTCGTTCAGCCATCTTTGCCCAATTGACGCGTGACAGCACAAACGCAAAGATCGAGAGCTTGACTAGCTCCATCAAGCACACGCCATACCACAAGGCCGAGAAGCCGAGGCCCATAGTGACTCCACCAAAGTACGCTATCGGGAGCTCAATGCACCACACACTCATGGCACTCACCCACGCTGTCACCGAGACTTCGCCCATGCCTGCTAGCACGGCCGAAATGAGGATCTCCACTGACTCAATCATGTAGCCCGTGATGAAAATCGGCTGCACGAGCATACAGAGCTGCAGCAACCTGTCATCGTTCGTGTACAACCGGAAGAGCGTTTTCCGCAGAGCAAACGTGACAACAGCGAGCACGACGACACAGCCAATTGTGCAGAGAAAGCCAAAGAAGCCCAGCAATCGCGCAGCCTTTGGCCGTCCCGCCCCGAGGTAATTCGCCACGCGGATCTGCGTGGCCGAGCCAAAGCCCCAAAAGAGCGCCCACAGGAGCGACCAGAGGCCAGAGATCACGGCGTTTGCTGCAATGACTTCCGAGCCAAGTTTCGCTGCCACGAGCGTGAGCGCCGAATTGGCCAAGCTCGAGACTAAGCTATTGGCAGCCACAGGGCCCGCAATGTTGACGAAAATCACGACGCGGTCGCGGGTGAACGCCTTCAAGTCCCATCCTCCCCACGCTTGCAAGTGCATCTTCTTGTACCCAAAGCAGTAGGAAATGAGCGCCAGCGGTTGGAACCACGCAGCAATCACAGTGGCCATCGCAGAGCCGTCAAAGCCCAGACCGGACCAGCCAAAGGCCCCAAAAATCAGAATGTAATTGGCAGCACAGGCGACCCCAATGGACAGCGTGCCGACGACCGTGACGGGCGACATGATGCCCATGGACTGGAAGTAGAGGCGCACGCAGGCGTAGACGAGCGAGGGCCAGATCCCGAGCGACAGGATCCGCGCAAAGCGCACGCCGAGATGGACGACGTGGGCGTCTTGGGTCGACAGCTCGAGCAAGTAGCCAATGCACCAGTACCAGAGCATGACGGGGATCGACAAGAGCGAGACGACAACGAGGCCGAGTTGCAGCCACGTGCCTGCCAGCTCACCGTTCTGGGCGCCCCACGCTTGACCACAGAGCGTAACGAGCGCTGTGGCACCGGACCAGACGCCGGCCAACGGGACGTTTGTCCACGTGGACGACAGCGACGCAGCGGCCAGCGACGACGTGCCCAAGTGGCCGAGGAAGGCGCTGTCGACCGAAATGAGCGCAATGCGGGCAAAGGTCGAGAGCGACACTTGCAGCGCCATCCACGTGAGGCTCCAGAACTCGGCGACGACGTCCACGTCGGCTTCAGTGGACGACGGCAACAACGGCGTCGCGGGGCCGCGTTTGGCCGCTCTGGGCAAGAGTGGGGTCGAGGCGTCCATCACGAGCGGAGGGAGTCGGCTTCCGACGATATCCGCTTGACAAACGACGATATCTGATGGACGGGCGACGATATCTGATGGAGAAACAAAGAGATATCTGGTTGGTTGACCCTCTCCGATTGTCTGGTTGGTTGGTTGACTGTCTATCTGTATGGGACTGTCTGTCTGTATGGGACTGTCTGTGGGGGGAGTGGGTGGGGATGACGAGGTAAATGTCGATCTGAGGCGTCGGATCGGCGTCGTTTTCAGCGTGGCATTGTCGCGTTTGTAAGGCCCGTCGTGGCAACATAAACAGAGCAAAGACGGGAGCAGTGGGTGGCTGTGGGCAGATCGGTTGATCGATGAATGGATCAAGGAGGAGCGGATGGGAATCATTGAGTTGTGTGGTTGTTTTTGCTCTGTTGAGGCGGTTCGCTGGACGGACTGCATGTCGAGTTGGACAACGTCCTGTAAGTGAGTGGTATGCCATGCAAACGTTTTGGGGTGGTGTGTGGAGACCGTTATGGACGCGGTATGGTTCCTAAGCGCCTAGTTGCAGGCAAAAGTGCCAGCGCCGTCGGCAAAGGAGACTGCGATCCAGTGAGGAGCGAAGCAGGACCGAGTGGCCAAAAGGCCGTGGGGTTGTCGCGTCTTTCTCTCGGATCCAGGGGACCCGAAGAACATCAGGCGCGCGGTACGTGCAGGTGTTGATTGCGTCATTGCAGATCACGGGGGAGAAGAGGGCAATGGCCGTAGCACAAAGGAACGCAGACGCAGATGTGACCGGACGTGCAGCCGTAGTCGATCCAGACGCTAGGGACGGTTTCGAGCGACGTTGTTGATGGAACGACGATGCAAAAAAGTGGCAAACACTCGGATGCTGCTCTTGCTGTAGAATCTGCTCGACTGCCACAAACGTACAATCGAAGACGATCCACTTGTTTCTGCATCGTTTCGCTGCCTTCTTGTGAACGAGTTCATTGGCGATAGAGCGCTCCTGTCACTTGGCGACGAACGGGTCAGAGCCAGTGGCAGTCCAGAGAGATTCCGATACTTTTCTGCGACAGAAAAGAGCTCGCGTTTCGTTTGCCTCCAGTTGTCATTGCAATCGAGATAGGAGAAAACACGTCGACGATTTGCCGGCCGGTACAAACCCAACACCGGCATCCTGAACCATAAGCGTACACGTGTAGGGTCGCGACTGCCAAACACTTAGCCCCGCACTCATTTCTGAGGTCCCGTATTCACTTACATATGATCCTCTGGCTACTGAGTGTTTCTTGTTGGTGGCGGAATAGCAGCGGGCGATTTAGTCGACCTCCGACCCGCGAGTATGAGTCATCAAACATAGCATTTTAGTGATGACGCGATATGATGGACGTGATATGACGAAGCACGCGAACGCCCATCGAAACGGATATATTGAGACCAAAGCCCCTGATCTACTTCTACAGGCTACTTGTTTCGAAGAGTGTATCTTGGCAGGCTTAATTCATGGGTCGACATCGAGCCTGGTATGATTCAGCTGGTAGAGAAGGTGATCAGGTGCGGTATGTATCACTATGTGGGGTCTATCGTTTTGTGGCGACAGCACCAGCTGACGAAGGATGGCCCGGTGGTAGTCACAAATCGTACAGTACAGATGCGTCCAATCACTACTTGCAACAGTTCGTGTGGATGGATCATATCAATGTTCGAATTAGCGACGTCAAGACTGTGCAGTCTCGATCGGCGATGACGGCTAGCACGGATCCAAACTTTTCCCCGAGAAACCGAAAGCAGGAATATTCTGCGAGCCATACACGTACGTAATGTCGATTGCCAATTACAAGCGTTGCCTCGGCTGCATAAGCATACTGTTAACATGGTGCAATGATGCACCAATCACGAAAAAATAAAAGTCGTATTGCTTGATGAAGCAATAAAAGTGCACGGAATAATCGAAAAAGGAGCCTCATGCACAACACGATAAAGAAAGCTGGACGCATTACTGCTCTGACAGAACCGACATACCGAGAGGCCGCAAGCTAGTAACAACTTCCCGGCTGGATATATTGAGCCTTACATACAACATATTGAAGAAGACCCTGATTTCGTCTTGATAAGTGATCGGACCGGCACCATCGCCGTCTACTTTGCGCTCGATCATACACATGCTCATGAGTACAAAGACCAGTACGATTATGTCGCTACATTGCATGCAAATGGTCGTAGCCAATTGGAAAAGATTGTCTATTTCGGGCGGTTTGGTGGTGATGGATCTTGTGTACCTGTTGATCACTTTGTTTACACCAGTAAGTTGTTGACAAGCAAGCACCTTTGCCACGGGATCCTCATACTCTATTGGTCGAGCATCATAATATGTGTCATCGCATCGAGACGAACTGTGGCAAGAATGTAGCAGGGTAAAGCGTCAGTAGGCTGTGCTGCATGCTCGATGTGGACCAAGAGGAAGTACCTCGACTTGTGTGTATCAAAATTTCCACTGTAAACATCGATATTGCACATATCTTCACACCTCTCCCGGACGGCATTATATCGGCCGATGCCAATATCGTTGCCACCTTAGCAGCTACTTTAGTGATGACATCGCACGCAATCAGCATTGCGCACTACATCAACATGCGTTCCATCTCGCGTGTTCGCAAGCATCCGCATGACCACTTGATGCCGCATAGAAACGTTTTTGCCAAACCTTTCGTATTTCGTCTGCTCCTGCTGTCTTTGTGTGCTCGTCGTCGCATGCTGCCATTAGTCATTCTTACACTCTAATGTACAGCACTGCAAAGCGACACTTTGACACTCGCTGCCTCTTATCATATGAACCTGACGACTCAAGTCGCTCGATACGGTCGGTCCAGTGGGCCGCACGAGAAGGGACGAACGCCAGCGACACATGCAAGCCTCAACGCGGCGGGTCATCCCCACCACGCACCGCCAAACGCGACAGCAATTCGTGAACACATTGCCACCGCATATACATATCAAAGTAAGTTTTACAAGCTACGCAGCCTTGTAGACAAAAGATAGACGACATTATTGGGCTTCGCTTGATGAGGCAACGCACCTCTTCCTCTGTATGAATGACTGACTGTCGACTGATACGGGATGACAGGTCTCTGATCAACTGAGTAATAGAGGGCATGAAGAATACATATGTCGATTGTCATGACAGGCCTAGGCGTATGTCTATTGTTATGACCGACCCGGGCAGGTGTATTGTCGCATATTTCATGTACGTCGTTGGTGTATTATTAACTTTTTCCAATGTTGCAATACAATATCTCATATTCCAGGATACTTTGCAGTGCATTATGTATTATCTCATCCGATTATGAAGTTTTACACTCGTAATTATTCGGTACATGTATCAATCCTCCTTTCGTTTCCTCTATCGGCAAGTGCCCAGCGATAGATAAATCGAGGACTCACTTGTTGCAAACCAGCTTTCTGGTAGAAACTCAATGTGCCAAGTAATCGAAAGCTTCTCCAACCGATTGGCGCGCACGCAACAAGTCTGCTATAACGTATCGACGTGTGTGCTAAGTAAGGGCGATCAACTGCCCTTCCCTCACGACGACAATACCACCACCGACTATCACGATTGTGATTCGCGCAATTGCGCGAACGCGCTACGCCCGTGCCCGCTGACATGTCAGTTCACCAATGTTGACGGCGCACAATCGTCACGCGCCAGTCCTCCACGTACTGGATCTACATGTGCTAAATGCAAACCAGCTGTACGTCGAAGGCACAACTCAGTCATTATGGAGTTCGATCAAGTGCATGCAGTTAACGGCCACCTGGCAAGATCCACTCTCATCTCGTTACCACGGAAAAAGGGCAGCTACACTGCCCAGCTCGGAATCTATCACGGGCTACTTGTTCGATCATCACTTTCACTATCGAGGCTTACGAACACCAAGGACAATGCGAAAATAGCGCAGCTATAACGTCAACACGAGAAGAAACAACAATTTGACGATACAACAAAGGACCCTATCGTTCAATTGCCGTCTCCCGTGTGCGTGTTTACTTGGACTTCTTGTCTCCAAGGCGCTCCGTGCAGAGGAGCACGTGCCATCCAAACTGAGTCTGCACCTTCGTCAGCGTTCCCACTTTTTCTTCAAACACGACCTTATCAAACTGAGGCACCATCTCTCCACGTCCAAACATGCCCAAGTCTCCTCGTTTCTTGCCAGATGGACACGTGCTGTGTTTCGCCGCAAGGTCCGACAACTTTTCCTTCTTGTCATCTGCTGCGTCGATTTCGGCAAACAGTTTGTCCGCCTCTGCTTCCGACTTTACGAGGATGTGGTACGCACGAGCCCGTGGACTCGACATTCCACTTCGAGCGCCCCAAGCGACAATAGCAATCAGAATGACTGGACCGAGAAACGGCAGGACTTTCAGAAGCGTTTCTTTCAGCCCACTGAACCGGTCTGGCTCTTCCGTGCCGTTCAGTCGTCGCGAAATGAGCACGAGGTGCCACCCGAATTGGGTCTTGACCTTGTGCACGACCCCAACTTCGCCCTCGAACGCAACGTGGTCGAACTCGGGCACCATTTGGCCGCGACGAAACGTGCCCAAATCGCCTCCTTTGTGGCTCGATGGACATTGACTGTGCTCTTTCGCGAGCTGGGCGAACGTTAGAAAGAGGTTTGGCGCCTCGTTGAGCTGAGCGTGCAAATCGTCGGCAAAGGCCTCGGATTCCACGAGAATGTGACTCGCGTGGGCTTCGGTTGCGGTGGGAGCGGCCGGTTCGTCTGCGGTAGAGACCACAAAGCAAAGCAGAAGCGTCGATAGAAACGTGAACATGCCCTGACGCGTCATGTTCGGGTTTTTCGTCGCTTCGATCGCCTTTTGCTGGAACGGTCAACGAACGAGTGTGATCCGCGTGGCACGCTACGAGTGCACGAATTGGCAACGAGAGGAGGAAGTGGGGAAGAGGAGGAGGAGGGGGAGGACACATACAAGAACGAGGTGTATTCGCGCGCAGATCTGAGTTTTGTCCGGTCGGTATGATTGGATCCGTCTCGCTCGTGTCTCGGACACAGCCGTTGCATGCTGTTTGGCAGTATCACTATGGAAAGCAGTTCAGCTGCTGACAGTTTGTTCTACTGTAGGCAGCATAAAGGCACAGGTAGGAGGAGTCGATGTTGCAATGCATCACACAGACTGGAAAACGACATGGGATCCCATTGCGCTGTAGCCAATGACCAACACATTCTTTTACGACCGCGTGTGACTGCACGTTGGCTGATGATCGATAGCAGCTGACCAGTGCTTTGACACCGAACGTATTTGCACGCCAAGCACTTGCGTCCGAGATCATACGATACATCCCACATTGAGGCACATTGTCGACACCATACTTGCTTGCACCCTACGACGCGATCAAGTTGCCAAAAACGTTGCGGATAATGGCGCAACTGCTCGTCTAAGTCACTGACGCCTTCTTACGAGGAAGAGTAAGCGAGATGCCGAAAGGTCTATCCGATTAATATTGGCGCAAAGCGTGCGAACGTGTAGCCCTGACAACCCGTCGTAGCAACAAGAACTGTCACATACTGCTGTGGAACATGCAACAGCACGTATATGATCGACCGATGTGAGCACCCATCAAAGGCATTTCGAGGTCGGCAAAGGTCGGCACGTTGTTATCTAGCCATGGAGAAACCACGAACGGTCTGATGCTTGACTCCCGTCCGACTTGCAACCAATCTCGTGGTTACGTTAGGCTGCCACGTCCATTCCAATGCGATAGCATGAGCTCAAACCCAAAAAGTGTTTGAACTGTGCTGAAAGAGTGACTGATCGGTCACCTCGTAGCAGCTGCCTGGATACAGATCAACAAGTCTACAGCTACAACGATTGGAAAGCGAGTGCATGTATGAATGAACTTGAATCTATTCTTCGATACTGCCAGCATCAATCGATGAACGCCGCATACGTCGTAGCAGTGGCAAAGAGGCCAAGCAGTGTGCGCATCCTCAGCCCTCCCGTCACGCCTTGACAAAGACACGCTGTGCCCGTCTACAGCAGACGTTTGCGCAGTTGCTCTAGAAACACAAACGTCAGTAGCGTCTGTGGCCCAAGGCGCATGTACGCGGGCAGCCATCCCTTGTACAGCCCCCTCACGCCTTCGTGCTTGATCACTTGCACGAAGCAATCCGTGGCACTTTTGTACTCCTGCGCGTGCATGTTCATGAGTCTCGTCTTGACGACATCAGCCGGGGCACACGCCGTCGTCGCCACGAATCCAGCCACCATGCTCGCCACAACGTGGGTCTTGAGGTCATCTTGCATCATCACGCGCTCGTTCGCTAGAAGCGCTGATTTGGCCAAGTCATAGGCGGCGATTTGGCCTGTAGTCAGTAACATGGCTCGGATCATGTTTGGCCGCACACCGCGCATCAGTGCTGCAAGTCCCTCTTCTTTTTCGACCCGCGTCAACCCGTCCAGTGCGTGTTTGTAATCCCGTCGCTGCTGAGGGGGCAACCGGCTGTCGGCCTGCATGCGGATGTTGACAATGTCTGCAGGATTGCCCATGATCCCCCCAGGACTCCACCGGTCATGCCCAGCAGCACATTGTGACCGGTGGAGATTGGATTGCCGTCGTTCCGACGCACTGCGTCATCTTTTAGGTAGTGGTATACTGCAAATCGGGTGGTCGAGTACGTGCCCTCCCGCATCACACCACCTGAAATCCCCTGGTAGAGCCCACCGAGTCCCTGTTGTCGAAGCACTCGGCGAGTGGCGGTCAGTAGGCCTCCCCCTCCTTTGTCTTGGACGTTTGCAAGTGGATCTTCAGTAGGTCGAATGGGTGCGTGAAGAACACGGCGCCTACGGCAGACACGCCACCGAATGTATAGCTGGCGAGAGGGGGTCGAGTACGTACAGAGGCTGAAGCCATAACAAATGGAGCAGCGATAACGATACAGTCGAGTTGTTGGGGTGGTGGGAGGTGTGTAGTTAGTGTGAAAGTCGGGTGGGTGAGTAGGCCGCGTGGCAATTGGCAAATGAATACGCTGCCCGCAGAGTGCTCGATGTCAGATTCGGCTGCGATCTGACGCCATTTTGCCAGCACAGCACCAGGAAGAAGCAACTCTTGAGCTCGTGGGTGCCCGTCGAGCTGCTGATGAGCAACAAAGTGATATTTGGTCCAGTTGCTAAGAGGTCAGCAGACATTTGAAGCTGGAAGCATAGCGGCTGTAGATGCCGTACATGTGCCATACAAAGCTTTGCACAAACGTAGCCCTTCAGCCATTCACGATCTTCGCTTGCAGTACAGTATTTACAACACGATGAACGACGAATCGGATTCACGCCATCGTGGAGTCTTACAAGTGTTCTTTCTACCTGACGCTCAGTAGCGGTATCCCAAGCACCAAGCGATACCGTAGACCAACAAACCGCTTCGTCCAGACTCATGGCATGATTGACGCATGTATCGTCGATCAACACAATCGGTACAGGTGTGAATCTGCTGCTGACACTGATACCATCTGCGTGCCCGAATGCCGCCTTGTCGTTGGCGCTCGTCTCCTAGCGTCACTTACCAGTCATTTGGCCTTGATGAGTCTGCTTGGTAAAGCTAGGAACAGGTTGATCGTTCCGCACGTTCGATCAGACCATCTTCAGGACAGTCATGAGATGCAATGCTCACGAAGATCGTCGATGCTGCAATACGAACATCCAAACCAAAGACTTGCTCACTTGACTACCGAAAGTAGCTGCAGCGCACCGACAATAGACTTCTTTGTTCGACCAAACGGACACCTGCTTCGCGCTGTGTTCACTCTCGCAGATCGCTACTCAAGACGTTTGGGTACGTAGCCGTCATCGAGAGTGGAAGGCCACTCCGGGATTCGTCACAAACACGGACGGCTATTGTTGCCTTTTAAACGTTTTTAGTGCAAAAACCAAAACGACGGCCGGCCACGTCTTCCGTACTTATCGGGTCTTTTCGGTCGTCGTTGGAAAAGTACGGAACATACGTGGTACACGCAACGTCTTGCAAACCTCTGTCAATCAATCGCGCATATTAGAGGGCGGACTACTAATTGGCGTAAACAGACCGGTACGTGATGGCGAAGGTGCCATCGGCAGAAGAGATGCTGGCGCTCGTGGATGCCACGACAGGACCCAATGGGACCATGGATCCGACCATGCAAAGTTTATGGATACAGCTGCAAGAACAACATGCGCTGAATCAAGCTCAAGGCCACGGGTCCCATCGTCGTGGGGCTTGCCCAAATACCGGTATATAGGACCTTTTGCTGGACCGGCGGGTAGTCAAGTAACGAGGTACTAACTTAAGGGATGTATCCACATGCGTTATCAGAAACAGCAGCGACGGCGACAGCTGTGATTCGATCGTCTGGACTTGACAAGACAACGGGTACTTCTGGAGTGGCGGCACTTGCACGTGTCCCCGTTTTGCCTCCAGAACTAACGTCAACGTCGACTGCCTTGAAACGCAAAAGCATTCCATTGAGTATGAAGAAAGAGGCGATCGAGTGGATCATGGGTCCTGGCAACGGGATCCCGTCCCGGGCCGAAAAGCACTTTGGCTGGGACGTCAGTGCGTCGTCGTTTCGCAAGTGGTGGAAGAATCGGGACAACATCTTGAAAGATTTGGGCCGCAAGAAGCGCATTCGAGGGGGCGGACGAAAGCCGTACTTGGAAGATTCCGAGGAGAAGCTGCTGGTCGTGGTGATCCAAGAACGAGCAAAGAAAGACCGAGTGACTAGAAAGTGGATCGCCAAGACAGCGCAGCACATGTTCCAGCGCTCGAGTACTAATTTCAAAGCTTCGGAAAACTGGGTGACAAAGTTCATTCGACGGAACAATCTGACGCTGAAGAGGAGCTGCGTCACGTACGAACCGCCACAGCAAGCGTGCTTTGAACCGCAGCAAAGCGGGACGCTGCAAAACTCTTCTTCTACGGCAACTTCGGATGCAGGCACCACGTAAGTTGTTTTTCGACACGATCTGATGTATTTGTTATCTACTGATGGCAACACGCGGTCGTCTTGTTTGGCTGCTGTGCAGGTTGGTCGTGTAGCAGTCAGCTCTGGAGACGTAATTTTGAACGGCTGTAGAGGACTCTTGTGTGTCATTTCTTTCGCTTCGTCAACATGTGGTCACAGGACCGGCACATCTTTGTAGTTGCTGTATGCTTTCTGCTTTTGCTCTGTGATTGTTTATTCTGGGGCTGAGAGGCACATGATGGTCGAAGAAGCGACGCAGCTCGAGCCATAGCTACGCCATCTTTGGTGCCGACTTTGTCGCAGACAAATGTTAGAAACAACGCCGGTCTGCGCCTGACAAGCACAACCAAGCGTGACACCTGCGACCTTGCTGTTCAGGTGCAGCAGCCATTCAATCAGCAGATCTACTTATTTCGTGATGCCCACGTCGGCTTTGCGTTTAACGATAACGTGTACATAAGGCATTGCTGCGTAAGCATGTAGCAAAGAGTCGTTTTGGATGGTCACTGGTACTGCAATCGACAAGCGACGGTATGCAAGTACCACATCTTGAATATCGTTGCACTAGCGGTGCATCCTGGTGCACGTTTAATTGCAGCCAAGTACTACGTGCTCTATACTATACCTTGAACTCGGCTCTTCCGGTGCCTACACCACCGTCGCAATCAAACTTGCCATGCGCTGCACAAGATGTTACAGAGCTGTTGGGACGTCAGTACGTATGGACCCAACAGTCAATTTGCTCAATCAACGAACTATCTAATGCCAAAGTTGCCTGCGTGAATAACCCACTGACATGAGTAGTCTGCTGCTACCTACAAAAGCTTCACAACTGTATCCAGGATCGACGCATCCAGTCCCTCAACCAAACAGACATACAGATAGCCAAATCAACAAACCAACAACCAAACAACTAACAAACGTTCACTAGACAATGCATTCATTCACGCGCAACAAAGACCGGCACTACAAACGCATGGAGAAGTGGGTCGCCGTTTAGTTGCGACGACGACGAGTTCGAACACTACACTTGGACTTGCCACCAGGTGGAGTCGGCACATCCGTCAGCTCGGCTTTCGTAGCCTCTAACGCGTCCGGAACGACTTCCACTGGTGCCTCTGGTGTACTGGGAACCACTGGTGCTTCTGGTGTACTGGGAACCACTGGTGCTTCCGGTGTACTCGGAACCTCCAGTACGGTCTCAGGGCCAGTCAAAGGTGTTGAAGCCGGCAGCGCAGCATTCGTTGACGTCTCACCGGACGGATTTTCTGGCACCTTCGTGAGCCCAGTGGTAAAGTCGACACCGCTTTTTTTCGTAGCGTCGGAAGCGCCCGAAGCATCGGAGGCCTCCGGGACGTCTTCCGTTGGTGCCGGCGTTGCATCCGGAACCTCTGGCCCAGTCTCAGGGGTCGTCGCCGGTCCGGTCGAAGGGACTGGAGTCGACGGCAAAGTGCCCTTCGGATCTTCCGCCTGAGAGCTCTCGTCCTGCTGCGTCTTACTGTCCAATTGGAAGTTCTGACTCGTATCGGACTCGGACCCGACAACGTCCGTCTTCGACGGTGTCGGAGACAATGGCGCAGAAGCGGTTGGGCGATCGGACTTTACGATCGGAGTCTTCGAACCCATCGACGACGACGTACCCCCACTGCCAAACTGCTGGTTGGTACTGGTACACTCACCGGCCGTGAGGGAGTACGTGCCCGAGATGACGTCGCCATTGATGGACGTGATGGCCACTTTGGCAGCCGAGAGGTCCGTGTTCGGTGTCGTCGAGACGTAGTAGTACGCGCCGTCGAGCATCGTCATCGTTCCGCCATTCACTGTGACGCTCTTCACCCCCACGAGGCCGTTCGTCGGCTGGATGGCCACCCAATTGGGATTGCTGCCCTCTTTCAGACACACTTGGACGCTCTCTGGCTTCGGACAGTCGACGAACCGCCAGCGCACCTTGAGGCGGTGGGGGTCCAAGCCCGTGATCTCCTTGTACACAGTCGGCGACAGGTCCAGTGCCCCGTGTTTGCACTCTGGACATCGATCGAGCACCTGCACGACCGCCGTCTTGTTCTTCACTGTACATCGGTCGTCAATGCACGAGACTTCAATGCAGCGGCCGCAGTTGCCCAGCGAGTTCCATTGTTCCTGGTTCAGGGCCACGTAGTTGGTCGAAGCGGTGGGAAGCGCCGACATGAAGTTGCAGTTGCCGCTGCTCACTTGACCGAGCGTGTAGCTCGTGCCGTCGCCTTCAAAGTACTCGTCCCCCGCAGCGACGAGAGCTGCTGCGGCACTGAAGACAGTGGCAACGAAGCCGATACGTGCGACCATACTCGACTGGTTGTTAACTGCTGGTGGTCGAAGGGGGTCAAGGAGTTTGAGGAAGCGAATTGAGGAATGAACAAAGTGGAGCTCGAGTTTGTTGAATCGGAAAAGAGTGCGCGAGACAGAGGAGACGCGTGGGGAAGACGAACCCGAGCGAGTGCTCAGCTCGTAGGTGTCCGACGCTCTTCTCCTTCGTCCGCCCAGTATCAAGCAACGCAGTGTGGATCAGATGGCGCGCGACCTGACGACAGGCAGCACGTGCTGTAGGAGCTGCCCATAACATGTGGATTAACTGCCTCGATTTCCCAAACCTATTGCGTGCCGCCTCTGGTTAGGTCGGTACCAACCTACAAAATGACTTTTTTGTGGACGCTTCGCCAAGCTATACCCACATGCTACACTCGTCTACCCGCGAGACGCAGTAGAGCGTCACTGATTCTGTAGGTTGGTTGGTTTGTTGGTTGATTGGTTGGGGGATCTCAAATCGGACGATAGACGCGCGATTTTCATGGCTTGCGTTTCCTCGGGTCGTTTCCGTGTCTTTTTGCTCTGTTTTTGTATTGCGTAAAACCACGTGGAGTGTCGAGCTTCCTGCAGGGCCAACCAGCTGGAAATAGGGTCGTGGCTTTCGAGCTGCCGTCATGACCAGCAGGTGGACCTATTGTGGGATAGCGCGTTGCGAACCAGAAAAAGAGTGACGCCATATCAACTGATCTGACGCACCTGTATCGATGTGTGGCTGCGACGTCGATCCGATCGTAAGACGCATAGGTTCACTCCCGCAGCGATCGGACGAACGTCCAGTTCTTTCTCGTCGACTGTCTGACAGCGTCAGTGGATACTGACTGACTGGACCACCATTACCACCACAACATGAACAACAACAACAACATGACCACGGAACCTTTGCGAGATGTTCTACAGCAGCAACTTGTTTTCTTCGACCATGAAATAAACCATGCAATGCACTCCCTCCTCGACCGCTCTCGAGTCGTTCAACGGGTCCTACGCCTCTTTAGAACTGCTGCTTCGTATCGACGCATGCGTTCTCCTTCATTGAGTACGTGCCCGAGACCACGTCGCCGTCGACGGAAGTGACGGTCACCTTGATCTTGTTGAACGGCACCTCGTCCTTACTTTCAATGTAGTAGTAGAAAGCGCCGTCGAGCATCTTGCCAGGTCGGTCGTTGATAGACAGACTCTTGACAGCAATGCGCGTGTTTGTGGGCTGAATGGCCACCCACCACTTGTTGCTGCCCTCTTTGAGGCACACTTTGATCGTGCCTGGCTTGGGGCAGTCCACGAACTTCCAGCCAATTTCAATGCGGCCTGGATTGCTCCCCACGATCTTGATCAAAGCACTGGGGGACATGTCGAGGTCCCCGTACTTGCACTCGGGGCACTGATCGACGACCTGGAGCGTGACGGCTGTGTTCCTGTTCTTGCACTTGCTGCTAATGCACGTGGCCTCAATGCACTGCCCGCAGTGCGTCAAGCCATCCCACTGTGCGCGGTTCAGGGCCACGTAGTTGGTCGACGCCTGGCTCCATGCCGACATGAAGGCGCAGTTGCCATTGCCCACTGCACTCAGGTCGTACGGCGTCCCATCGCCCTTGAAGTACGTTTGGCCCGAGGCAGCGACGGTCCCGGCCATGGCGGCCACAAGCGCTACGCAGTATTGAGCATTGCCCATGACTGTTCGTGTCGAGCGGTGGGCAGTTGATGAATGAGGACTCGAGCGATGGGCTTGATTCGTTCGCCCGGGCGCTGAGAAGAGGACCTCCTGAGGAGCAAACAGAGTGGTCATCACGTTGACGCACTGATCCCAAGAACACATGCGTGTCGCTCAATGCAGCAGCGCGCCGCCTGCCTTGGCGACGCAACGCTACAAGGAACAACACATCGCGCGCAGGGCCGAGATTCCCCTTCAGTATTCCTTTGAAACAGCCGTTTGATTGCCAGCATTATAGACGCGACGGTTGTTCGTGACGTGCCGGAAGAACACAGTCACTTGTACCACAAGGCGCGACCCCGACACGACGACATCGAGACGATCGCACGACATGTTGACGGTCGCTGCGACGCAACTCGAACATCCACCGACAACCCGACCGACCTTATGATAGTGTGTGTTGGCCATCAATCGAACGACCAATCAAACGTTTGATTCAACAACCCACGAACTTTGGACCGGGACGAAGCTAGAAATCACGAGCGAACTCGAAAGTCGAACGAAGCGACAAGGCAAAGCCGAAACTCGAAGCTGGGACGTAGCTCCAAGACACAAACGAACCTAGACGCTGTACGTCGCGGCAACGGGGTTTGCCAGTCGACAGGGTGATCGTCGTGCACCCGATCCGCCCATGTCGTTAGCGAGCCAGCGATACAGTTTCGAACTGTAGGATGCGACACGAACAGACTTTCGTACACGGTCTAGTTCAGAACGAGCCTTCAGCGCTCAATGTCTATCGCATTTGGCTCTATCAAATGGCGGTCAACTGCGACCATTCGAGTGCGCAACAAAGACATGTCTAGCATCAGTTGGACTATTCTGAGCGTCACAGGACTGGGCACTTATCATAGACGGCACCTCGACGTCGCGCGCCTTTTGCTCTGCGACTTTCTTCTTCTTGGCCACCGTCACCGTTGCAATGAGCGCCACCAGAGCCACAGCGCCTAGTGCCGATAGAATAATGATCACCGGGTCAGTCTCATTCGATGGCGTCGAAGACTGAGTCTTTACCGCCTGAGTTGCATCGCTAGTGTCCGCAGCTCGACCTTTACCCGTTCGCTGCGCGATTGTCAGTGGACTTCGAGGTCGACGAGAGGGCAGCCGACTTCGTTGCTGGGCTCCGTTCCTGTCGGTTGCAATGCGGAAGATACCGTCTCGAGTCCCGGACATTGGCCTTTTCACCGCTGACGGTGTTCCAGCTACGCTGGCTGCGATAGTGAATTGCTGAGTAGGTTTGATCGCGTTGCCGTTAGTACTTGCAGTACTTGGCTCCGGTTCGGTTCGTAATGCTGATGCAATGGGGTGCACCGCAGTCCCAAGCGGAGTGGTTAGCAAAGATGCAACAGAAGGTGGAGCCGGTGGAGAAGCGATCGCGTACGAAGGGGTTGCTGGAGGAGCGTAGGCTGGAACAGGTAACACCGGTGGATGAGGAGCTGTCACTTCGGACACAGGAGTCGATCCAGTAAGCTTAACCGTTTGCTGCTCTTGTGTTGCACTGTCAGGAGTAGTGGTCGTTGTTGCTGGCAATGTCGGCGTGATGGGCATCGGCGTTGGAGTCGGTGCCGTGGTCAGTGATATGACGGGAACTTGCACGTACGGAGCCGTCGTGAGCTCAATCGGCGGCAGTAGTGGACTGATGGTCGGCACGATGGCCGGCCCAGGCGATCCCTGTGGACTACCGAATGGGAACTGGGCCGCGCCTTCCGTGCACGCGTCGGCCGTGAGGGTCACAATGTCTTCGATCGAATTGCCATTGATGTCCGTCAAGGAGATGGTCATGTCCGTGAGCTGCGTCTGCGCCTCACTGGCTCCGTCGAGGACGTAGTAGTAGGCAGAGTCGAGCATGACCGTGTCGTGCCCGTTGATCTTCAGACTCGTGACACCCGTGGCGACGTTCGTCGGCTGCACTGCTGTCCAGAAGGTATTGCTGCCGCCTTTTAGACAATAGTTGACGTTGCCCGACACGGGGCAGTCGACAAACTTCCACTTGACTTTGTACCGCGACGGCGTCATCCCCGTCAGAGCGGTAAAGACCGTTGGCGACAGGTCGAGGTCGCCGTGCTTACACTCTGGACAGCGGTCGAGGATTTGCACGACGATGGACTTGGACTGGTCGAGACACCGATGATCAGCGCACGAGACCTCAGCACAGCGGCCGCAGTTCTGCAGGCCGTCCCACTGCTCGTTGTTCAACGCGGCGTAGTCCGTCCCGGCAAAGTCAAGTGCCGACATCATGTTGCAGTTGCCAGCACTTGACTGGCCCAACGTGTAGGCGGTGCCATCGCCGGTAAAGTACTCGTGGGCCTTGGCGACTACTGCAAGGGCGACGCCTGAGACGGAAGCGAGCAACGTGCGGATGGTCGTGCTCTTGCGTGTCATTCTGAGTACCAAAAACCGTCTGACAAGACACGTGCAAAGGCGGACGCGTTTCGAATAGCTCGACGAGTGGCAAAAGCAAAAGTGAGACCTCGAGTGGCAATGGCAATGGCAATGGCTGAGCATCATCGCGCTTTGGTTCACGCGAGGTCACGAGCTGTCGACAGTGCAGCGAGCGAGATCTTGGCCCGACTGCATCGTATTGGACTGGATACGACCTCATCTAGCGAGGGAGATGCATCCACAGGAATTGCACAGACACAGACACAGACACACACAACACACATGACGAGAGCGTTGTTGTCTACGGAACCAACACGAGCTGTCGGCGTCTTTTTCTGTCGCCTCCTCATGAATGAGACAGACAGTGGCCACAGGCTCTCTCGAAGCTGAAGAGATAGCAGGTACATGCACGTTGCTGGAAACGTCCGGTCGTGATTCCATCCGTGTCTATGCAGCGGGACGTGCGAGCTCACCGTCTGACTTCGTCCGTCTCGGCCGAAGCTTCTCGACGACATGACTGGCCACGAGAGCTCCGATGGAACGTGCGAGACGCGCTGTCGTGCTGCTTGTCGAACGCGCTTGGAGCACGCGGGATCGCTCTATCGGCAGTCGCTGCTGAACCCAAAGCGCACGACAGCGTGACATCGGAGACCGTGCGGGACGCGCGAGATAAAGGACTCGTTTTGCACGGACGGAGCAATTCTCGCACAGACGAGTGGCGCACGTGACAGCCGCCACGAGGCCACAGTCGCTGTGGGCGACAGAGCGACTCGTTTCTTCTTCAGCTGCGACGAGCGCGGACCGGAAAGATCGCACTCGAGCGCTTTGCTGAGGTATGGCCGTGGGCATCGACCGAACATCATCCCGTCGTGCCGACTTTCGCTACATGTGAAAACAATACTTGACTCTATTTCCATTGAATGTATCCTTTCGAAGGCTTCGCGGCCATGCAAAAGCGCTACAGTAGAACACGGAGACGACACTGGCTGGTGGCTTGCTACATAGGGCAGTTCACGGGGCCCGAGCTACCGATAGCCACAGTGGCGTCACTGACCTCGTCGTGCTGAATCACGTCGGTCTCAGGACTGCTGGCGCTGTTAGGACTCTCCTGCGCAACGGTAGTCTTTCCATCATCGGACGCTGAGTCCGTAGTTGATGGTGCGGTCGCTACGGTCGGAGCGGCAGAACTACCGTCTTCCTTTGCCACATGCATCTGGCTCAGCTGTGATCGATATGTTGGGCCCTCCTCGTAGCGCAAGCTCATGCTGTCCTTCTCTTCGGAACGCAACCCCTGCAGGGCGCTGTCTTCAGTCGTAGGGCTCGGTTGGTGCCATTCAGAGGAGAAGACTGGCAGAGAAGTTGTAGTGGAAGCATCCGGCACTTCCGTCAAGTCCTCACTGTCGATAGTTGGCACACTGGAATGTTGTAAGCTGATTTGCTCTTCGCCTCCGTTCGTCGTTGAAGGCGACGGCAGAGGGGTGTACGGGTCTTCCGCCGTCTCCGTGGACTGATTGTCCGAGCTCGGACTCTGCACGACGCTAGGACCCAAAATGTCGGTCTCCTCAGCGTACGCGTTCTCCTGCTGATGCTGCATCTGGTCGTTCTCTTTTGCAACGCTCGAGTCCTGTCGAAGATTATGACTTCCTTCTGCAGGGGTGTTGACATCTTCACCGGTTGCACCGCTGTGATAGGACACCACGTCCTGCTGATCGGTGGGAGTGGCGGCGTCGTTGTCACGTGTAGAATACTGAGAAGTTGGCACTACGTCTGAAGAATTGAAGAGCTGCGTCGTCATTGCGGGGGACGGAGCGTCTGCCGCTGTCGACTCTATCGGCGTCGGTGGAGAGGAGATAGATGCATTCGTTTGCTGCTCTTGAGTCGGTGCAGCGGTCGGGGCAAGTGCAGCCGGTATCGTCGTTGGCGGCATCTTTCGAGTCGCGGGAGTCGGTACGCGGATCGGAGCAGGCGTAGTCGACGGCGTGTCGGCTCGAGGCTTGGACGGACTTCCGCTTCCGGACGATGGGAACTGGCTGGCGCCCGCCGTGCACGAATCAGCACTCAGTGATACCGTGTCTACCATGGAGACACCATTCAGATCCGTCATGGACACGGTAACGTTGGAAAGGTCTCCGACGGTCGTACCCGAGCCGTCGAGAAGATAATAGTAGGCTCCATCCAGCATCTTCGTGGCCTTGCCATCGATCTCGAGACTTGTGATACCCGTAGCTACGTTTGTCGGCTGGATAGCCATCCAGAAACTGCTGCTGCCACCTTTGAGGCAGTAGTTCACGTTCCCAGCTACCGGGCAGTCCACAAACTTCCACTTGAGTGTATACCGCGCCGGGTGAGATCCTGTAAGCGTCTTGAAGACAGACGGTGAGAGGTCGAGGTCGCCGTGTTTGCATTCCGGACACCGATCGAGGATCTGGACCACGACAGACTTTGTCTTGTCGGCACAACGGGAGTCGGAGCAAGTCACTTCAGCACAGCGACCGCAGTTCTCCAACCCATTCCACTGGTCGTTGTTCAGGGCAGCATAGTCGGTGGTGGCGAGGTCGAGGGCCGACATCATGTTGCAGTTGCCCGAGCTAGTGTCTCCGAGAGTGTACGCAGTGCCATCTCCAGTGAAGTACGTGCCGGCAGTGGACGTGACCAACATCGCTGCGGTCGTGAGGGAAACGACGGACATGGACGACTTCATTGTTGCAGCAGTTGGGAACTGTACAGAGTCGTGGGGATGTAGCAAATAAAGGAATGCCGTGAATGACAGCACGCGTGAAAGACGAGCTTGCTTCGAGCAAAGCTGGTTTCTTGGTCGGTGACTACGAACGCCATGGTCAGTGCTTTGGTGCCTTCTGGGTGTCGAGAACGGTCGCGTGGCATCGCGATAATCGACGCCACATTATCCACGTAGCATCCGTTTATTGCAACCGTTACTGCTGCTTAGAGTGAATGGAGTCGACGAACACGTGACTTCGTGGACTAGCAACATACCACTAAACGACGGCATGTTATGGTGCTGGCGAACACTTGCAATCAGTGCGTCACGAACTTACCACGTGGTTGTTGTCAAGCGTGGCAGTTTGTAAAAGGGTGTTATACCGATGGATCGTGAGCTGTAGGGTAGAAGTGAGAAGGCGCCTACCGGATGGTCGTGCTTACTCAAGCTCTCGACTCTCATTGCCAGGTGCTCACAACGTGAGCATCTCACAATTGTAACGCAGCCGTTGTTTACCATATTGTCAATGCAACAACCGCGGTTTTACCTCGCGCCGTGGAAGCAGCAGCTGAGCACCAGCAGCCTATTGTTCATCAAACAGCAGTGAAGGAAGAACGAACGTGGCAATGCGCTCGGGATACGAGCATATGCTGTCAACGCTTGGTCGGAGACAGCACCTCCACCAAGTAACAGGGTCGCGATGAACCTGCGAACAAAAATGGCACCGCGTGCTTTGACGTAGGTACGACTGGAATACTCACGCGCCAAGTTGGCCACAAAACGTGTGCTGATCAGTCGTACGTGACGTTGCTTTGTCGGAACGCGTACCAGAAAGTGCTTGCGATTGTGATCGAACGACACGATGAGTGGCAAGCGAACGAAGTGGCAGCCACAGCTGTTGTTGAGTCAGCTATTACTGGTGAATCCGTTCAACGCGTCCATCTGAAGTAGGACTTGTACCAGTGAATACACCCTAGAGGAGTTAAATGCTTGACGATCAGTGGAATACACAGCGGTCATACGCTAGTAAAGCAAAGTGATCATTCGTAGTCCAATACGCTCATGCTGTTGACGGACGGTAGATGGTGGGTTCAAAACAGTACGATTCGATCGAGCAACGTCCGAATGCAGCCGAAGCCTATTCGGATGGCTTCGACCGAGTTGGCGTACCATATCCACAATGGGCCTTCCCGGATGCCCTACAACACCGGTCGATGCTTGATCAGTAGTGGTGCAGCATTGGAGAAAATGTGCATTTGGAGCTGAAAACACGTTCAATAACTACGCTTCGTTCTGATGGCGTTTGTTGCACCGAAGTACTCGTTCCATTCAGTGCATAGCGTGTTTGGCAGATCTAATGACGCTACACCACCGGCAGCAAATCATGATTGCCTGCTTACATGCTTCCATTAGGTGGGCAATATTTGGTCGAGGTTCGATGTCAGACAAGGACGCCCTCGGTAATTTGCGGCAAGGTCTTGTCTTCGAGATCCGTGCACTGCATGAGTGAGTGAGAAAGTGGGGTATATTTAGGTACGCTTACGACCTACTATATCCCGTCACCCGGCAACAAAGTTATCGGGGTGACTGCTACTTTATATACTAGGTAGCACTAGGACTCGAACATCAGAACGCCTGCGCGCAGACTCCTGTCGCAAGATGATCAGTGTATGACATTTTGTTCAACCCGAGAGGTCTCCAACCAATGATTGACATCAGAATCAAGGAAGGTCGTGGCCTCCTAGACTAGAACGGGGTTAGAAGAAGCGTGCGCTTGAACCGAAGCTCCTGTGTGTAACGGGGCAGCCCGTTACATGGAATTGTCACTTTAAGAAAAGTGACAATAAAGAATATGAAGTTGAATATTCTTTTAACAATATCACCGAAGCGGTAATATTGAAGGGTCGACCAAAGGGTCTGCTCATTGGTTGATATCTTGACGATATCAACCCACCAATCGCCGCAGGATGCGCGCAATGAGTGGTGACGAGACGTCACCATACACTCAGTTATATTAGCATAATTCAGTTAAGTCAAGCAGAGAGACAGTAGTTAAAAGACTTAATTAAATTAATGTAACAGTTCTGCTTTTACCCTACCTACGCTTCCTCGCTTGCCTTGTGTACGTCTGTCGGGACACCGATACCCTTGCGTTAAGTTCACGCAAGGGTGTGCCCCGTTACACCTGGTAGCACTTTGTAGTCTTTCCAAGGACCACAGCATCCAACATGAACATGTTGGATGATGAAGAGACCTTTCACGCCACGCGTGAAGGGTTTACCCATTTGAGTGACATCGAATGGAGTGCGGTAGAACGAATGAGTTCTACCGTAGGCGAGTTCGCCATTAGCGCCATGTTGGAGTCTCTAGACAGAGACCAACAACATGCCACTATAGCCAAGTTCATTCAAAATGAACTTGTCGCCGAAAGGGGGAAAGTAGCCTTGCTTCACCAGCAAGGCTCTGAACAGGCCGAGCAGTTGAGAGAACTCGGTGCTCAACAGACAGAGCTGTTGAGACGGCAGCAATTACATGCTGCTGTGGGCGGGACGGCACATGCGCGTCGTCCCGAGGTCACGAAGGTTGGCATCTCCAAGTACAGTGGAGTCCCGGAGGACTCCCTGTTACTTTGGTTTGTCGAACTCGACAGAGCCTTAAGGGCTCGTCGCGTCGAAGATGAGCAAATGCACACTCACATTTTCTCATACCCACTTGGCAGGGCGTGCCAAAACTTGGTCCCTGGGACTCGAGAGTAGCGACCCAAATGTGTTTAGGTCGCTAGATGACTTCAATTCCCGGCTCAGACAAACGTTTGAGCCGCCACGGGCTGAGTTCAGGGCTCGTTCAGAGCTCCTGAAACTCAAGCAGAGTAAGCGTGATGTGCACGCTTACGCACAACATATACGACTCCTAGCGAGTAGTATAACTGCCAACCCAGTACATGAACACACGTTGATTACGGTGTTCATGCAAGGGCTCGCGGAAGGGCCTGTCAGGAGCCACCTGTTCCGCCTTGAGCTGAATACGCTTGAAGAAGCGATATCAGCCGCGGAACAGGAAGACTTTATCATGAGACAGGCTCATGCTAGCTCAAACTATAATCATCCACCGAGACGACAAGAGATCGGAGGTCCAGAACCAATGGACCTCTGCTATGTTGAGAGCGAGAGACCTCGCTCTTCAAACAACAAGCGATTACAGAAGTGCAATCGCTGTCAGAAGTTAAGGCAATACGCATACGAGTGTAGTGCTCCACGCCCAGTACCAAACAGTACTGAGCGAAATGGACGACCATTTGCCAAGAAGGGCAATGGGTGTGGGTCCAGCGCTGTTGCGAAGCCGCAACAGCGAGACGGACCATCAAAAAATGGTCGGGGTCAGTAGGGGCGGAGCGCCCTACCGATCCGGCAACCTGAAGAGAATTTTCAAATCTCTTGACGAAAGTTGCTCCAGATACACAATTATTGTGTGTCTCTGCACCTGGTGATAACGTTTCGCTCATCACCTTGAATTTGGAAGCGACAATTGATTTGTCGCTTCGTGCCCTAGTAGACTGTGGGGCTTCGAACAACTTTGTTCGACGCCAGTTACTAGAGGGTCGTAGGCTCAAGTTCGTTGAGCACGACATCCCCCTCACGAGGATGACGGTGCGCCTTGCAACAGGAGCATCGATTACCGTTAAGAAACGTGTAGTCGGAATTCACTACACGTTGGAGGGCGAACAGTACGATGATGATTTCATCGTACTGGATCTGGATGACAAATTTGATATCATCCTGGGATTACCTTGGCTCAGAAAGTATGAGCCAAGAGTGATATGGCAGCATCGATCCGTGAAGATGCCTGCCACTTGTTTATCAGATGGCCATCTGATGAACATCTTGGAGCATCCACAAGCGTGTGGATGTACTGCGAGTGAGAGCGATGGCCTCACTTGCGGTACGGTCGTTAGCACGACTGCACAAGACGTCAGTGTAGTTGATCACTACACTGTGGAGCAAGCTCCCGGCGGCTGTATAGAAGTACAGGCTGCGCCGAAGGTCCATCGCTCGAATAAGTCGAGTGGACCGGGACATGGATGCATGCCTAGCGGGAATCATCTTAGATAGAAGAAACCTGTTGCCTTCAAAGGGCAACATGGAAATCCTAGGTCGACTGGAGAGTCGACCGTAGAGGATCGCTCCCTGACTGTGGTTGCACAGCCACAGTCAGAAGACTTCGAGGGAATAAGTCCCCACGTACTTGAGGAAGGAATTCCTCAAGAGTCGCTTGCTGAGGGATTAGGCCCTCAGCAACCTGTGGAAGAAAGTTCCCAGGAAGAAACCGAGACGTTGAACGTCTTGGTTAATGACGGATCAAGCGTAGGCGCTTATACGCTTGATCTGATTGTGCCTCCAAAGTTAACTTCGGAGATAACTCAGTTGCCGACGCTAGAACCGAAACGGTTCTTGCGTGATCTGCGTAGTGGCAAAGTCAAGCAGATCTGCATACTCGTCACAGAGGATGAGTGTGTGGCCGATATTCGGTCGGCAACAGTATTTGCTGAGAACAAACGGGTTCTCAGCAGCTCATCGATGGACGAAAGTGTCCTCGATGAGAAGACTCGGATTGAGCGATACGCGTCCCAATCCTGGGAGTCACTTCAGGAAAATCTTCTGTATAAGGATATGATCGAAATTAAGGACGTGTTCCCTATATCAGTACCTTGCGAGTTGCCTAAGGACAAAGGCACTCGACACAAGATCGAGCTCAGACCGGGCTCGAAGTACTGTGTCATGAAGCAGTGGCCACTGCCTCGTGAACAAGTGATAGCGATCGACAAGTTCTTTGCCGATCACTTAGCAGCGGGCCATGTGACGGAATCGGCATCTCCTCACAGATCTTCGACCTTCTGTGTGCGAAAGGCCACAGGAGGATGGCGGATAGTGCATGCATTCAACAAATTGAATGCTGCAACGGTATCGGCTCAGACACCGATATCAACAAAAGACGTAATCATAGATGGTATGTCAAAGGGTACCATCTTCTCGTCCATGGATCTGATGGACGGATTCTATCAGATCCTCATGCGTGAACGGGACGTTCCGTATATGGCAGTGAGCAACCCCAGCGGTATGCTGTGGGAGTGGCTAGCGATGCCACAGGGGCTGAGCAATACCCCTGCAACATTCAACAGATTTGTTACAAATCTGTTGAGACCGGTGCGGGATTTCGCACCGAGTTACTTGGACGATGTGTTCTTCCATTGTCGGGCTATGGACGGAAAGACGGACGTTGTAGTTCACAGAACTCACGTTCGTCAGGTTCTCCAACTTATGCGCAAGCATAAGTTGTATGCCAAAATTGAGAAGTGTATATTCGCGGCAAGCGAAATACCACTTCTTGGGTGCATCGTCGGCAAACACGGCGTCCGCCCTGATCCCGAAAAGATCAAGGCGATCACCGACTGGCCAGTGCCAGTCGATGTCAAGGGACTAAGGAAGTTCCTTGGCCTCGCGGCGTACTTGCACAAGTACCGACGCAACTACGCCGAGATGACTGTTCATCTTTCTTGCTTGCTCAAGAAAGATGTGAAGTGGTCATGGAGCGCTGACTGACAGCGTTCCTTTGAGCGTACAAAGAAAAGCTTGATGCAATCGCCGATCTTGGCGATTGCTGACCAGGACAGAACGTTTCACGTGGTCTGTGACGCCAGCGAAGTTGCGATCGGCTGTGCGTTGATGCAGTATGACACAGACGGCGCAGAGCGCGTCGTCAGCTATCAATCGCGTCAGCTGCAACCAGCTGAACGCAACTACCCGGTGCATGACAAGGAACTACTTGCCATGAAGTATGCACTGGCTAAGTTCCGGGTCTATCTCTTAGGTGATATACCGTTTGTTGTCTATACGGACCATGCGTCACTACTCACGGCCGTAAACAGCCCACACCTCTCGCAAAGGATGGCAATGTGGCTTTCCTTCTTCGCGGAGTATAACTTCTCCTTTGAGTATAAACCAGGACGACTAAACGTCGTCGCGGATGCGCTTTCGCGCCGGCCCGATTTCGAGCCGGTCGCACAATTCAACAGTGAGGATAAGCCCCCTGTTGCGACACTGACAGCCACTGTTCCGTCGTCAAGATTACTTGACGACGTACGAAAGGAATACGCAGAAGATAAAGATCTTCTGCGCTTGATGGATCATCTGGTGCATCCATCCGGTAAATCCATTGAAGAATTTACCAGCTTTGTACCGATCCTCATTGGATCGGTATACGACACGCAACGGATTGCTGTACTATACAGCTGTTGCCGACGGCACGCCTCGTGTCGTTGTACCCGCTCATCATGATTTGCGCTTACGCATCATGTACGAGTGTCACGATGCCCCAACAGGTGAACATCGTGGAAGAGAAAAGACTTACCGCACGGTAAGTCGTGACTTTTACTGGCCACGCCAGTATCAGTTTGTACGCAAGTACATACGTGCTTGCGAGGTTTGTCAACGGGTGAATCCTAGTCCTTCATCCCGTGCGCCATTGCAACCTCTGCCTGTTCCGACAGAGTGCTGGCAGTCCGTTTCAATGGACTTCGTCTTCGGTTTTCCCGACGACGCTCACAAGAATAATGGTATTCTTGTGTTTGTTGACCGATTCAGCAAGATGGTGCATCTTGCTGCAGTCCCAGAGTCGATCAAGGCTCGAGGTTGTGCTCGTGTCTTTCTAGACACGGTCTTTAGACTCCACGGGTTACCCCGTGAACTCGTATCCGACCGTGACCCTCGGTTCACGGCGGCATTTTGGCAAACCGTGTTCCGCACATTGGGAACACGATTGAAGATGTCTACTTCTGACCATCCGGAAACAGATGGTCAGACGGAACGTGCGAACCGTGTCCTCGAAGAGATCCTTCGAGGATATGTCCACTCGTTTTCGAGTTGGAGCGAATTCCTACCCATGGTGGAATTCGCCATCAATAATTCGGTGCATGATTCCACACAGCACACACCGTTTTACGTGAATGTTGTACGCCATCCACGTGTACCCGCCCTTCTAGAGTGTGACTCTTGGATAAGGGGGGGGACTCGCTCGAGCAAAAACCGTTTTGGCTCTTGCTCATCACGTGTCGACGCTAACGTCGTCACGTATGATGCCGATGTCGATCAGGTCGACATCGATGAAGAAGATCACCTCAATAGTAGCGGCGACGCTAATACTGACTCGGATGATGATGACGATGCTGGTATATTCAGCATCGTCAATGACAATGCCAGCGAGGAAGAAGACAACCTCGCTGAAGAAGAGAATAATATCATAGCAGTGCGCACGAAGCGCACTGAAAGACAAAACAAAGGGTCAGCAGAGAACTTCCTGCTGACTCGAGAAGCGGTAGTCGGTTTCGTTCAGGACTCCATCGCAAATGCGGTGGACCTTCAGAAACGGAACGCAGACAAAATGGAAGAGCAAACGTTCTTTCAT